>CM035436.1:120226834-120571834 GCA_020310875.1 Ceratopteris richardii
GGGAAGTTGCAGGTACTCTCCTCAACAAAATGGTGTTGCAGAAAGGAGAAATAGAACAATTGTTGAGTTTGCAAGATCTATGATGAAGGAGAAAAATTGCCCTAATTATTTGTGGGCTGAAGCTGTAAATACAGCTACTTATTTGGTCAATAGGCTACCATGTAAAGCCTTACAGGGTATGACACCATATGAGGCTTGGTGGGGTAAAAGACCTACCTTGGATCATTGCAGAGTTTTTGGATGTGTGGCATATGCATATGTGCCATCACAATTAAGGCACAAATTGGAGCCTAAAGCTGAAAAGTATGTTTTCATTGGCTATGATGACAAGCAGATGGGCTATAGATTGTGGAGTCCATCTACAAAGCAATTTATGGTTTCTAAAGATGTTACATTTGATGAACAAAGCACTTGGTATGCAGGTACAATCAAAATCAATACAGATGATGAAGAAGAAGTGAGTCAAAGAAAAGGTAAATCAAAAGTTCAAATATTTGATGAGCAAGAGAATAATGAAGTGCAGGTTGAAGTGGAAGAGACACCAAGATTTGATCCTGAATGTGAAGAGCCAGAAACCTCAAGGAGTGGAGAACTCAGAAGGTCAACAAGAAATAGGTGGCAACCTACAAGGTATAGTTATGATACTTCATTTCTAGCCACAAAAGATTATGCTTATATGGTGAATACAGATGAAGACCCTTCTACATATGAAGAGGCAAAAGGTAAGGAAAAATGGGAGAATGCTATGCAGGAGGAATATGATGCACTATTGGAGAATCAAACATGGGATTTGGTTCCAAAACCAAATAGTCAGAAAATCATTGGATGCAAGTGGGTCTACAAGACCAAGAGATTTGCAGATGGAAGAGTGTCTAGATACAAAGCTAGACTTGTTGTCAAAGGGTTTGCTCAGACTTATGGTGTTGATTATGATGAGACCTATAGTCCTGTGGCAAAGATGACAACCATAAGGACACTTATTGCTATTGCTGCATGTAAAGGTTGGAAGCTATGTCAACTTGATGTGAAAAATGCTTTTTTGAATGGTTACATTTCAGATGATGTATTCATGGAGCAACCTCAAGGGTTCAGAGATAAAAGGTATCCAGATCATGTGTGTAAGCTCAAGAGAGCTTTGTATGGTTTGAAGCAGGCCCCAAGGGCATGGAACTATAGACTTGTGAAGTTCCTAAAAGAACTTGGTTTTCAGGTGTCTAAAGCAGATAGTAGCTTGCTTGTCAAGGCAAGTGAAAATGGTTTCATATACATGTGCATATATGTTGATGATATAATTCTTACAGGTACAGATGAAGAAGGAATACAAAAGCTTAAGAGGCAAATGGAAAAGGAGTTCAAGATAAGTGATTTGGGAGACTTATCATACTTCTTGGGCATGGAGATTACATATACTCAACATGGAGTATTTGTGACCCAAGAAAGGTATTTGAAGAACTTGTTAATCAAGTTTAAAATGGATGATTGCAGGGTAGCACCTACACCAATGGAGGTGAATCACAAATTGAGTAAGTATGGAGGTGAAGAATTCAAGGACATGAGACAATATCAGAGTTTGGTTGGTAGTCTTATCTATGCTACCTTAACTAGACCTGATTTATCATATGCAGTTGGAGTTTTGTCTCAATTTATGCATTGTCCTAGGAAAGAGCATTGGATTGCAGGACAAAGGGTGTTGAGGTACATTAAGGGTACACTCAATGAAGGTTTGTATTATGGGTTTACCTCAGATACAAATATCAAAGTTTATAGTGATGCAGATTGGGCAGGTAATCCAGATGATAGAAGATCAACCTATGGATACATGTGTTATGTGGGAGATAAGTTAATCTCATGGTGTTCTAAGAAGCAACATACAGTTGCTTTGTCTTCTACAGAAGCTGAGTATAAAGGCATGGTTGAAGCTGCAAAGGAAGTGATTTGGCTCAAGACCTTGATGAAGAGTCTTGACATTATGCATGGGGTACCAATTATATATGGAGATAACATGAGTTCATTGTATTTAGCTGCTAATCCTGTTTTTCATGCCAGGACCAAACATATTGAGATTCAGTATCACTTTCTAAGAGAAAAGGTGATGGATAAAGAGATTGAAGTAATACATACTTCAACAAAAGATCAGATAGCTGATATGCTTACAAAAGGCTTGGATGGACCAAAGTTACAAAGGTTCAAAGACATGGCAGGTATAAAGAAGATAGTGAAGACCTCAATTGATGATTGAGGGGGAGCTGTTGGTGCAGACCAATCACCAATTGAAGGCTTAGAAGGTTAAAGAGTGAAGGAAGGATCAACTATTGAAGCTTGGAAGAAAGACATATTCAGAGTATAAGAGAAGTGTACACATATGTACATTAGTATAGTCATAGGTGACTTAGATCTTTGTTTGAGTAAGAATCTTGTACAAATTATCTATAAATACTTTGAGAAAAGTCGGGGCATGTATGAGAGCATATGTAGAAGCCAAGATTGAGGAAGTTAGAAGTCATGAGATAGAGAAAAGTTAGTTGAGTTAGCTCTCATCACTCAGTTGTAATTTTCTGAGTTAATGAAGAAATATTGCGCCCGATCTTTCCGTGTCTGCTCCTTCTGTGTTTGATCAATTGTGAAATCCTTTTGAGGATATCTAAGTTGTTAGTTAATGAGCCTGTGACCTGAATTTCAGAGTCTAATTGTAAACAGGCTAGGAGAATTGTTAGTAGGAACATTCATATGTGTTGAGTGTCTATAGTTCTCTGAAACAGGCGCAAATTTCGAGTTTAATCTTTTGGTCAGTTCTCACGCCATAGTTTAAAGTTTTGTGTAAGCAAGCACTTAATCTTTAAGTTGGAAGGTGATCTACTCGTGGCTAGAAGCATTTGCTTAAACGGGTTTTGTACTGAGAGAATTGAAGTTAAGAAGTTAGGGGTGTCTAAATCGACTTTTCAGAAGTGCAGATTCAGACATAGGTAACTTGTGAAGTTGATTTCTCAAGTTATACTAAACCTTTTTGAGAACTTTAACTTGGAGGAGGTGCGCTATCTCTAGGCAACACTCCATACAAAATTTCATAGAAAACTTTACAGATTTGATAGGTCAATGAGAAGAAATTGTGCAGCAGACTTTCTGTGTTTCATCTTCTTCACAGAATTTTTCAACTTTTGATAATTTGGAGATTGGACCTCTAATTTAGTGAAGGTTTTGACTTACTCTTGATATAGAGGTGTTCTAAATTTAAGAGTAGGTTGTTCTTTTGGAGATTAACACTCTCCATCAATAGATAGATAGATGGATAGATAGATAGATAGATAGATAGAAAGATAGATAGATCGATAGATAGATACAGAGAGGGATAGAGAGATAAAGAGATTGATATAAGATAGATAGATAGATAGATAAATAGACAGATAGATAGATAGATAGATAGATAGATAGATAGATAGATAGATAGATAGATAGATAGATAGATAGATAGATAGATAGATAGATACATAGATAGATAGATAGATGGATACATGGATATATAGTTAGCTCGATAAATGGATACATAGATAGATAGATAGATAGATAGATAGATAGATAGATAGATGGATAGATAGATAGATAGATACATGATAGATAGATAGCTAGATAAATAGATAGATAGATAGATATACAGATAGATAGATAGATAGATAGATAAGTAGATAGATACATAGATAGAAAGAATGATAGATAAATAGATAGATAGATAGATACATATATACATACATACATACATACATACATACATAGATACATACATACATACATACATACATACATACATACATACATACATACATACATAGATACATACATGCGTACATAGATACATACATACATACATAGATAGATAGATAGATAGATGGATAGATAGATAGATAGATAGATAGATAGATAGATAGATAGATAGATTAATAGATTAATAGATAGATAGATAGATGGATAGATGGATGGATGGATAGATGGATGGATGGATGGATGGATAGATAGATAGATAGATAGATAGATAGATAGATAGATAGATAGATAGATAGATAGATAGATAGATAGATAGATAGATAGATAGATAGATAGATAGATAGATAGATAGATAGATAGATTGATAGATAAATAGATAGATAGATAGATAGTTAGATAGATAGATAGATAGGTAGATATATAGATAGACAGATAGATCGATCGATAGATAGATAGATAGATAGATAGATAGATAGATAGATAGATAGATAGATAGATAGATAGATAGATAGATACATATATAGATTTATCGATAGATAGATGGATGGATAGATAGATAGATAGATAGATAGATAGATAGATAGATAGATAGATAGATAGATAGATAGATAGATAGATAGATAGAGAGATAGATAGATAGATAGATAGATAGATAGATAGATAGATAGAAAGATAGATAGTTACATAGATAGATAGATAGATAGATAGATAGATAGATAGATAGATAGATAGATAGATAGATAGATGGATAGATAGATAGATAGATATAGATAGATAGATAGAAAGATATTATCATCCTTTATGGACTAATGGAATGTTATATAGATTTTAATGTCTTGAGGATTTTAATGTGATTTGCATTTTGATTTAGCAGTTGAAGACTCAGGAGGGTGTGAAGGCGCTACAAACTAAAGATCAACCCTACAAACTGATTGGAAGCAATAACTTAAAATTTTGATCAGTATGATTATAAATCGATTAAGAGTAAGTTGGTATATTGATATTGCAAGTTGGTTTGATCATCGAAATTCAACTCAGACAAAATGCATGTAGTATTACCACGGAATGGTGATTACTATCCTTTATTGACTCGTTGATTGTGTATTAATCACTTGCATGGTTTTCTTGGGCTTGCGTGTGACCGATGGTAAAGCATATGATGTTTCCTCATTTCTCTTGTATATATTTTCTGCATAAGATGTTGGCAAGGATGAGATTTCAATTGTGTATGTGTTTCTTTATACTTATGTTGGCAATATGGTTGATCACATGTGTGTGAAATGTGTTGGAGCAAGTCTATGACAAGCCTAAGTATTGGCTTGAGTCCCACAAAGTCATAAAAAAAAAAGCTTTAAAATGAAGACTATGTAAAGTTCACTTGTGAACTACCTCTTGTAACTTTTGAAGAGTTTACTTAATGTAAAAGTAAGAGAATCTTAAGTGGTTGAGCCCACATGATCAAGAATGGAAAGAGGAGCCACGAATTCGTGATTTGTGGTAGGTAGAGAATCAAATCAATCATTGATTGATTGGAGAGTGATTGAGGGAAGTTAGCCTCCCAAACTCAACTATAAATAGATGGCAGTTTTAGTCGTGGTTAGAGAGACCTATGTGAAGACCTCCAAGAGCTGAGCTTTATGCCATATCAAGGTGTGATTACAAGGCACACATATGTATCAGTAAGTCATTGTATTGTACAAGCAATATACTTTCATTTTCATGATTATTTGAGTTCATCTTTCCATGTTCTTGTGATGTGTACTACTCACTGCCATTACTTCAGTTTTTCTCAGACAGCTTGCAGAGATTGTTTCTCTGCACTTGGTTCATCATTTTCAGTGATTTAACTTGGTAAAGTTAGCTCTATAAGGCTACTATATGCTCACAAATTTTCATGTCATTTGGATGTTGGAATCTTCAGTTATGTTTATTTGAAGTCAACAGGGTATGTTCATCTTCACTTCTCTGTCAGGTACCCGACTTTTTCAGTCATCTTGTCAGAGTCAGTTTTCAGTGTTTACTCATCCAAATTCAGTGATTTTAAGCTTGTTTGATTCACCTTACTGTCTAGTATAAGCATACAAATTTTCATGATCATTGGATTCTTACATCTTGAGTTATGTTAAGTTTTCTACTCACTGGTCTATTTCTGTAGCAGCCCGTGAAAATCGGGATGATGTCATCACTTGTTAAAAGTCATTCTCAGTGTGTGGTTTGTTATTTTTGATGAGATTACTCTCTAAAGTTAGCTCTTTAAGCTACCTAGCCTTCCCCAAGAGGAATTAATCTAATTGCTGCTGTGCTCAGAGAATTATGTAAAACACTGGACAGGTGTATCAACCAAGAATAGCAAGTTTTCACCTCTGAGCTAACTCCAACTTATCTGTTTTGATCTATCTTTTTGAGAGTGATCTTCCAAGGTACATAGGGTGTCTAATACATCCATTGGCAAGCTAAAAGGACCCACCATCTACTCCTGGAGTTCATTTGCCTGGTGTAGAGCAAAGATTTTGCAACACCTCTTCATCTTCAACACATACCTATCCATCTCTTCATAGTGGTATCAGAGCAAGGTTGGACAACATGGCAGATGGATTTCCTTCATCAATTGACAAATTGGATAGAGGTAACTACTCAGCTTGGTCATTAAGAATGGAAGCTTATCTCCAAGGTAGAAGTTTATATGGTTATGTGGCTGGAGATGGAGTTATGCCAAGTTTCAGGAACAAAAGTCAACCAACACAAGAAGAGCAAGAAAGATTGAGCACATGGTGCTCCAAGGATGCACTTGCAAGGTCTTATCTCCTCAACTCTATCTCAGATTTTTTGTTGCCTCATATTAGAAGTTGTAAGACATCTCAGGAAGTGTGGGATGCACTTGAAGCTTTCTTTTCTTCAAGTACCAAAGCTAGGAAGCATCAACTATGGCTGGATTTCACAACTCTCAAGAAGGCTCCCAAACAAAATGTGACTGATTTTGTCACAAAGCTCAAGGACATAGCAGATCAGTTGGGAAGCATTGGAGAGGTAATAGATGAAGAGCAAATTGTAAGGCAGGTCATCAATGGCTTGAAGGCAGATGACAAGTGGGAAGCATTCACCACAGCTATGGATTTGTACATGGACATGCATGTACCTGATTTCAACACACTCATTGGACAATTACTTACTCAAGAGGCAAAGCTTATCAAAAATGGAGAAAGCTCTAAAGGTAATCAATCTTCAGCTTTATACACGGATTAAAGCAAGTCTAAAGATAACAAAGGAAAGGCAAAGAAAGTGGATGATGAAGCAGGTACATATCAAGCTAACTATGCAGGTAGAGGAAGACATGGCAGAGGTAGAGGAAGAGGAGGTAGACAAGGCAGGGGGAGATCCCAAGACTCCAACTCATGTTCTATTTGTGGATTAACTAATCATACAACTGAAAATTGCTTTAGGAATTCTAGGAATCAAAGAGGCAGAGGATACAATAGAGGAAGTTATGGCTACTCAAGAGGAAGGTTCAACAATTATCATGGCAACTACAACAACTACAATCATTCAAACTATCAAGGAGGCTACAAAGGAAGGAGAGACTACAATAACTACACAGAAGACTCAAACAAAGAGGATTCATTATTGATCATGAACATGGCTATGCCACATGGTAAATCTGATGAGCATGTTTTCTACATAGATTCAGGTTGTTCAAATCATGTGGCAGGAAATGTGGCACTCCTATCAGATTTAGAAGATCCAAGGAATAAGCATGAGGTACAAACAGGAGATGATACAAAACATCCTGTGGAGAAAATAGGCAATGTCAAAGCACCTGATGGAAACATCAACCTACTCAGTAAGGTACTCTATGTCCCTACCATTACAAAGAATTTGATAAGTGTTGGGCAGATAGTAGAGAAAGGGTTGCAAGTCAGGTTCACAAAGGCAGGAGCATTTGTTGAAGATCCAAGTCAAGGATTCAGAAGAATTGCAAAAGGTGAAAAGACAGGTAGATTGTTCACATTTGAATTACAGGACACTAGAAACATTGCTCTCTTTAATTATGGCAGTCAGACACTCACAGAATTGGAAGTATGGCACAAAAGGTTAGCACATATTGGTGAAAGGTCATTAAAGCAAATTTGCAGGGACCAAAGTGTACTTGGACTCCCTAACTTGTCAAAACAACATATGATTTATAAGTGTAGTGCATGTCAGTTTGGAAAGTCTCACAGGTTACCATTCATGAAGAAAGGTTATATGCATGGAGATCTCTTGGAGTTGGTTCATACAGATGTATGGGGACCAAGCAAGGAAGCTTCAATATCAGGATCAAGGTATTATGTTTCCTTTATTGATGATTGCAGCAGATGGACTATCCTATTCTTTATGAAACACAAAGATGAAGTTTTTTCATGTTTCAAAAGATATTTGGCTCTTGTGGAGAATCAAACAGGTAAATCACTAAAAAGGCTAAGGTCAGATGGAGGGGGAGAATACTTCTCCCATGATTTTGATTCTTTTCTTCAAGAAAGAGGAATCAAAAGAGAGGTAACTACAAGGTACACTCCTGAGCAAAATGGAGTGGCAGAAAGGAGGAATAGGACAATTGTTGAAGCTGCAAGGTCTATGTTAAATGAAAAGCATTTACCTAATTACTTATGGGCTGAGGCTGTATCTATAGCCACTTACTTGATTAACAGGTTGCCTTCAAAATCCCTTGATGGGATGACTCCATATGAGGCTTGGAATGGAAGAAGACCAAGTTTAGATCATTGTAAAATTTTTGGATGTATTGCTTTTGCTCATGTTCCTTCACAGGTTAGAGGCAAGATGGATCCAAAAGCAGAAAGGTGTGTATTTATTGGATATGACAACAATCAAAAGGGCTACAGGTTATACAACCCTACCAACAAAGGATTCTTGGTAAGCAAAGATGTAGTTTTTGATGAGAACAATTCATGGTATGAAGATTCATGCAGGAAGATCAATTTACCATATGATCTTGAAGAAGATTTTCCAAAGCTTGGTAGAGAACAATCAAAGATTGAAGAACAAGACACCTCAGAGGATGATGAAGAATGTCAGATGGAAAAGATCAAAGCATGGAAGTCTAAAGGTAAAGCAAAATTGCAGGAACTTGGACATGAGGGAGAATCATCAAATCATGGCCTAAGAAGATCTATGAGGGAAAAGAAAAAACCAGAAAGGTATGGGTTTGACACCTCATTAGTAACTAAACATTCTATCTACATAGCACAGGACATAAACCAAGAGGAGCCATCATCATTTGAAGAGGCCAAAGCAAAAACAGAATGGAAGCATGCAATGAAGGAAGAGATTGAAGCACTCGAGGAAAACAACACTTGGGATTTGGTGCCCAAGACTTCATCCATGAAGGTAATAGGCTCAAGATGGGTCTATAAACTCAAGAAGAATTCTGATGGTTCAATTAACAGGTATAAGGCAAGGCTTGTGGCAAAAGGCTTTGCACAAACTCAGGGAATTGATTATGAGGAGACCTTCTCTCCTGTGGCAAAGATGCCTACTATTAGGGTTTTGCTTAGTATTGCCTCTTCCAAGAATTGGAAGATACTTCAACTAGATGTGAAGAATGCATTCTTGAATGGTTGGATAACAGAAGAGGTATATATGGCACAACCACCTGGTTTTGAGAGTCAAGTTTATCATGATTATGTGTGTAAACTGAACAAAGCATTGTATGGTCTCAAGCAAGCTCCAAGAGCTTGGAATTTCAGGCTTGTTTCATTCTTGCAGGACAAAGGCTTTCAACCAAGCAAAGCAGATCCTTCACTCTTTATTAAAAAGAGTAATTCCGAGGTCATCTACCTATGTGTATATGTAGATGATATTATATTGACAGGAAATGATGCAGATGGTATGAAGAAGATCAAAGATCAGATGAGAGAAGAGTTCAAGATAAGTGATTTGGGTTCACTTACCTACTTCCTAGGTTTGGAAGTTGTCTACAAAGATCATGGTTTGTTTCTCACTCAAAGAAAGTACATTAAGGACATGTTGGCAAAATTCAAGATGCAAGATTGTAAGATTGCAGGTACTCCAATGGAGGTTAATCACAAATTGAGCTCACATGAAGGTGAACTCATAGAGGACATCACATCATATCAAAGTCTAGTGGGTAGTCTCAACTATGCCACATTGACAAGAGTAGATATATGTTACAGTGTGAGTGTGCTAAGCCAATTTATGCACACACCAAGGAAACCACATATGGATGCTGCCAAAAGGATACTCAAATATCTCAAAGGAACCATAAATGAAGGACTTTACTATCCTTATGTATCTGATTTAGGTTTGAAGCTATTTTCTGATGCAGATTGGGCTGGCTCCAAGGAAGATAGAAGGAGCACTTCAGGTTATCTTACCTTTGCAGGTTCAAAGCTTATTTCATGGTCATCCAAGAAGCAACCCACAGTTGCTCTCTCTTCTACTGAAGCTGAATACAGAGGTCTTGCCATAGCTACTCAGGAAGCTATGTGGATGAAGACATTATTCAAAGATCTTGGATTGGAGTTTGGAACTCCAACTATTTTTGGTGATAATATGAGTTCTATTCACTTGGCTGCTAATCCTATTTTTCATGCAAGGACTAAACATATTGAAGTTCATTATCATTATGTACGAGAGAAGATCCTAAGCAAGGAGATTCAAATATCATATGTGTCCACACATCAACAATGTGCAGATATTCTAACCAAAGCATTGGATGGTACAAAGCTTTGCAAATTCAAGGCTATGATTGGTTTGCAGGAAATCTTGGAAGATTGAAGACCTCAAGCATACTTGGCTTGAGGGGGAGCTGTTGGAGCAAGTCTATGACAAGCCTAAGTATTGGCTTGAGTCCCACAAAGTCATAAAAAAAAAAGCTTTAAAATGAAGACTATGTAAAGTTCACTTGTGAACTACCTCTTGTAACTTTTGAAGAGTTTACTTAATGTAAAAGTAAGAGAATCTTAAGTGGTTGAGCCCACATGATCAAGAATGGAAAGAGGAGCCACGAATTCGTGATTTGTGGTAGGTAGAGAATCAAATCAATCATTGATTGATTGGAGAGTGATTGAGGGAAGTTAGCCTCCCAAACTCAACTATAAATAGATGGCAGTTTTAGTCGTGGTTAGAGAGACCTATGTGAAGACCTCCAAGAGCTGAGCTTTATGCCATATCAAGGTGTGATTACAAGGCACAAATATGTATCAGTAAGTCATTGTATTGTACAAGCAATATACTCTCATTTTCATGATTATTTGAGTTCATCTTTCCATGTTCTTGTGATGTGTACTACTCACTGCCATTACTTCAGTTTTTCTCAGTCAGCTTGCAGAGATTGTTTCTCTGCAATTGGTTCATCATTTTCAGTGATTTAACTTGGTAAAGTTAGCTCTATAAGGCTACTATATGCTCACAAATTTTCATGTCATTTGGATGTTGGAATCTTCAGTTATGTTCATTTGAAGTCAACAGGGTATGTTCATCTTCACTTCTCTGTCAGGTACCCGACTTTTTCAGTCATCTTGTCAGAGTCATTTTTCAGTGTTTACTCATCCAAATTCAGTGATTTTAAGCTTGTTTGATTCACCTTACTGTCTAGTATAAGCATACAAATTTTCATGATCATTGGATTCTTACATCTTGAGTTATGTTAATTTTTCTACTCACTGGTCTATTTCTGTAGCAGCCCGTGAAAATCGGGATGATGTCATCACTTGTTAAAAGTCATTCTCAGTGTGTGGTTTGTTATTTTTGATGAGATTACTCTCTAAAGTTAGCTCTTTAAGCTACCTAGCCTTCCCCAAGAGGAATTAATCTAATTGCTGCTGTGCTCAGAGAATTATGTAAAACACTGGACAGGTATATCAACCAAGAATAGCAAGTTTTCACCTCTGAGCTAACTCCAACTTATCTGTTTTGATCTATCTTTTTGAGAGTGATCTTCCAAGGTACATAGGGTGTCTAATACATCCATTGGCAAGCTAAAAGGGCCCACCATCTACTCCTGGAGTTCATTTGGCTGGTGTAGAGCAAAGATTTTGCAACACCTCTTCATCTTCAACACATACCTATCCATCTCTTCACAAAATGTGTGTATGCATGTCTATGTGCATGATCCATGCAAGTGAGTGTGCATTAGTATCCATGTGTGCACGTATGTGCAGGAACATGTCTTAGCATAAGTAATGTGTATGCTTGTGCAGTTAAGCTTGAATGCATGTATGGTCGACCTCCCTTGATTTGGATGTGAATAGTTGATTCAATGCATTTATACACATATATGTGTTATACTCCTGTACATGTGAATAATTATCAATGTATTGATCAAAGTGTATTCATACCTAGAAGAATGCATACATGTACACGTAGTTGTTTGTGCATACTGGAATATGGGTATTACATATTAAATATTATATATATTATATATGGAAATAATGCACATGGATATTTTCATATATGGTAAGATGCCTGCATGCATATTTTGGGGAGAAGAGAAAGTTTTGTAGTGTCGACACCTCACAGAGTGACAGGAGGGTATTTAGAAGGCAAGAATGCATCGCGTGGGCTTCTAGTTTTTTTTGGAGAAATCCGGGTTTTTTGTGTGCTGGGAGGCAAAAGGAACCAGCGGGGGGGGGGGCGGGGGGGGAGGGGGGGGGGGGGGGGGGGGGGGGGGGGTTTATGAAGGATCGCGCTCACCGACGAGAGGAACAGGAAGAAACTCAAGGCGTTGGAGGGTACTCTTCCACTGTGTGAGTAAATGTGATAGAAGCTTCGTAAGGAGCAGTGTTTAGTTCGGGAAGGAGGGCAAATGAAGAGTTCTTAGGGAAGTCAAAAGGAGATTCAAGCCAACGTCTCGCGAAAGGGAAGCAACGTTTAATTGCTGCTGAGAAAGAGGAGAAAAGAGCTCACGAAAGGAAATTATAGCAAGGACAAAGCATAGGAAGATCGCTTATTATTCAAGGAGGATTTGTACTCGTTCAAGCTGTACTTCGGACCTTGTTTTGCATGAAGGAGTTTAAGTAAATTCCCTTGTAAAACCTATGAAAAATGATAGCACTTTTAATTCTGCTCTTGCTATTTGCCAACCGTATTTGAATCGATAAAAAAAAGGTGTTGTAGTACTATGGAAGTTGCAATTCCGCGTTGAATTCCATATGGATGAATGTTTGATTGTTCAGAAATTTCTTTGTTGTCCAGCCTCCTTATTTTCATTCACAGTTGTAAGAACGATGTGTCATGTTTAGTCTGAACTTGAAAGGTCGTTTGCAGAATTGAGATGGTTGCTAATCTACACTTGTCCAAGGTTTTGTTTTTTAGTGTCATATGTTCAATATTAACGCGAAAACCAGATTTCTTTTATATATATATATATATATATTTTTTAATGAAAAGCATAAGGGATGACAACAATTCTTTGTGTATGCGTATGGAGTAGTGTATCGCCAGTGACCGTGTTAACCCTTCCATCTTTGCTCATCATGATCAAATGTTATCTTTGGTGAATGTAAGTTAGTATTAAACTTCAGACCTACGCTGAATCTTGAAACTGATGGACCTTAAGCTCATACGAAATCATGTGCAATAGCACTTGGAGGAGGCAAACGAGAAACTTGGTGCTTAAAAGTAAAGTGTTAGTACCCTTCAATCAAACTAGTATCGAACTCCATAACGCCCTCATAGTTAAACAAAAATTTACGGTGGTCTGCGCTGAAATTGTGTGCAGAAGATTGTACGAGTGGCCCTTTTTATTTGACCATGAAATCCTACCGTAGGGAGTCACAATTCGCACACTCTCCTAGGTAAGTTTGCCTATTAACTTTAGGACTATTGGTTTTTCCATGCCGAGGCTGTCTTGAACGTGACGGACTTGATGGAATGAGAAAATGACGAGTGAAAGTGACACCTTTGAAGGTATAAACTAACTCTTGGTAAGTCAAGTTGACTTCATAAAAGAAGTAATTCATATACCGTTTTTGAGGAAGTAGGTCCAACGTTAGTCCATATTGACCAAAGCCAATGAAATTTATTTGGGTTTATCTCAAGTTTTTGTTGCTTTGATGAGATTACTCTAAGAGTCTCTTCTTCCTCAAATATAGAAAAATTTCCTACTTTTAATAACACAAGGCTATTAAATCAGTGTATGTTGGATCCACATGATACTGAATGGAGGGACAAAGAGTGTGATACACACAAGTGTTTGTATATCTTCTAAATCTTCTTCCTTTCAGAGAAGACAATGACATACTTGGTGAACCCGATGTGAAAAGAGCTGAGTGTAGGGACTTGGAACTTAGGAGCAAAAGTTCAGCAAGCAGTGCGGTTTTCAAAAGCTCTTCCCATTTGATTGTTTATGGGCAACACTGCAATTTTTGAGATGGACATTATAACTCAGCTCTTGTGCTTCTAGCAGGATAAAAAAAGCCGAATTCCATTCAAGCATTCCATGAACGAGTTATTAAACGGAGTGGTTATATCGATGGTAAAAATCTAACATGATTTTGCAAGGAATACGAGCTCGAAGCTCGATACCTTGGAACCACGATTACTCCTCTAAATGATATGGAACTTATTGAAAACTTTGTATATGTGTCAAGGCTGCACATACATGATCGGTTAATAATGGACGCCCAAAAGAGGTGGCCACAATACAAATTGGCTCTAATAAAAATATTCATTCTCAAGGATATTGATAAAGTAACTCGAACAACGTACTTAAAGTGGATTCTCAAAGTGAAAGACCAAACCATTCTGGATATAAAAAGGAAATTCGACCATCAGTACGATGACCTGATAGAACATGATAGCAGAGCAATGGAACATGAAAGGGTATCATTGTTTTTATGAGCGATAGATATAAAGGCCCGTGAGGAACTCCTCCCATAATTTAAAGATATGGAGACAGATTCCAGGCTTACAGAGAAATGGGATGAGGTAGAAGTAGTAGTAAAGATGTATGTAGAAAAGAAAAGAGCTATGGCAAAATTCATGCAAGATCCACATGAGGACTTACAAGAGGAGCGCATATATACACCACATCAGCCTACAAGAATCCATCGACTGGGAAGGATATTGTGCCTCCCAACACCATGGAAGAGATGTTTAAGAGGTTTAGTGATCTGAAGATGAAGAGTATTAAGGAGATGATGGAATCCCAAATCCCGCAAACAACTAATAATAAGGTCCCAAAAGTTCCTAAAATTAAAAGATGCATCTAGTGTGACTCCTTGGAGCACAACAGATACTCCTGTGAGAGCTTTAAAAAAGCATTGGATAAAAATCTCATAAAGAAGAAGATGATTTATGACTCAAAAACCAAAGAAAAGGTAAATATTAGCTTTGGTCGGGGAGGCATGAGAGTGTTTTTCCCTGGCACTTTTGGTAATGTTGCTTCAACATCTCATACATCTACGTATGCATGTCAAGTAGTTGATGAGAATAGTGACACAAAATCATGTTCTAAAGTGATAAAGTCCCTAGATTGGGAAAAGATGCATCATGAAATCTTAAAGTCAGTAAGCAATGAGATCCGAGGTGTAATCAGATGGGACGATCTTGTAGATACTCTCGATTGTTACTTATTTATGCTCTTCAGTGGATCATGAGGTAATAATGGAAGAAAAACGGAGGAGAACTAATGAAGGTGAAGAAGAGAAAAGAAGAATTAGGCATCAAGTAGAAGCTTTACAAGATCAAACTCAACCACCAAATAAAACTTATCCAATACAAACAAACCATACCAATCAAGTAATTCCACCAGTCCAACCAACAACAACCCAACTTGATCAAATCCCGACTCAAGTTCAAAGCCCTACTTCTACTAAGGTGCTAGTCCCTACTCAAGTTAATAATCCTCCTCAGGATCAACAGATGAAACCCACAAGGAGAGGACAAGGAAAGGTGAAAAATCAATCCTACATGCTAAAATCACACATTGAGCAAGCCACAGATTTAAAACAACTTCTTGAGAAAAGAGTGCTTGACAGTGTAATTAAATTTATACTAGATGAGTTGTTGGAACTAGCTATATGGGAATTTATAGAAGTAATTATCGACCTCTTAAGAAGAAAATGGCAGCCAATAGCTAATATACAAGAGAGTGATAAGATGGATGAAGAGACACATGTTCAAGCTATGCAAGTGCAAGTACAAGAATTGAAAGGTGCACTTGAGTAAACTAAAACTAACATGTAGCCACATACACATGAGGAAATATTCTTGGAGCGGAATTCTTTAGATATAACTCCTTCAAGTCATTATACTAGAGATCATTGGGCTCGAGCCATGATTGAGACATTAGTACGATTAAATAAAATCAGTATAGCAATCGTCCCTCTTATCGATCACGGGTCTAAAATCAAGTTAATGTCCAAAGATCTCTACATAAAAGAGAAATGGCCAATAGATATGCAACCAGGCTGGAGAATCCGGGCTACTAATACGATGCTAGTGGAACTATTTGGTGCATGCCCATATGTACTAGTCATAATTGGGGATGTTAATGATTATCAAAACTTCTTCATCCAAGATCATTCGAGCTACTCGTTGATTTTAGGGCAGCCGTACATTACTGCCTTGAGGAAGGAGACAAGAGTCTTGGAGGATGGATTGGCCGATGCATGAATTTGAAGCAAAGATGGAAAGAATGTGGTCTAGTTATGACGGTTTGTGTAGACCATGTTAGGAATAGAACTTCTCTTCAGACAAGACCTATTCCTGAAGAGCTTGAAGATCATGATGGAGAGTGTTAATCTCCAAAAGAAACCTTATCCTTGATGTTAGAGCATCTCTATATCAAGAACAACTCAAAAACTCAATCAATTTTGGAAGACCAATACCAAATTACCAAATTTTGAAGTAATTATGAACAAACTCAATACACAGAAAGTCTACTTCACTTAATCCACTCATTCACTTATCAAATGAGTAAAGTTTCAAACAAAACCTTGGACAAGGTGTTACCTAATGACACCTTCTCCAAGTTAGAACTCTTCAAAAGGTTTAGTAAAGCTTGAGATTTACTCCAAACAATTCACCTATGTCTAAAACTGTACTTCTACAGAGGTAACTTTGTCACCTGCAACTTCTAATGCATAGTTCTCTTAAACTAGAACCCATTTATTCAAATGCTTTTAGCCATAGGTAGCTTACCCTCCAAACTTAAATAATGAGTGCTTCCTTGCTCACTATGGAAGGAGAACTGACCAAAACATTATCATCGAATTTGCACCTGCTGCAGTATTCTCTTCTTCACATTTACACATGTAAATGTTCCTACTTAAAGCTCTCTCAAAGTGATAAAAATTAGGATCTGAAAATTTGTATAGAGGTTAGTCAACTATATACTTAGAATTGTACAAAAGCATTTCACAAAAGGATAAAGACAGAAGGAACAATGAGCAAAAGATCAGGCGCAATGTTTCTCTTATTTAGAAAAACATTACATCTGATGGATGATTCACTTCTTCTTGTTCTCCAAGTCTTCTAATGACTTCTAATTCTTTTCATACACCATCTGTCCTACATGCCTCAACTTTCTACTTTTATATATAGGCATATATGTATAAACTCATAACCATAACAAAGGTATAAGTGAGCTAATTACAATTTTAGTGTACATATATGTACAAGTCTTCATTCACTAGTCTTTATGCTTCTGAATTTGATCTTTGCTTCATTCTTTGGCTTTAATCCTTTGTCCTAATCACCAAGATTTGGTTGTTCTACACCAATAGATTCCCCTCAATCATCAATTGTGATTCTCTCCAGCTTCTTTATACTTGCCATGTCTTTGAATCTCTATAACTTTGGTCCATCCAAGCTTTTGGTTAGCATGTCTGCAATTTGATTTTTTGTTGACGTATGTATGACTTCAATCTATTTATCAATCACCTCCTCTCTCAAGAAGTGATACTGAATCTCAATATGTTTAGTCCTGGCATGAGAAACAGGGTTAGCAGCAAGATACAATGGACTCATATTTTCTCCATGAATAGTGGGTGTACTCTGAATGATGTCAGAACTCTTCATGATAGTCTTCAACCATATAACCTCTTTGGCAGGTTCAACCATACCTTTATACTCTGCTTCTGTGGATGAAAAAGCAACTATATGTTGCTTCTGAGAACACCAAGAGATTAACTTATCTCCCACATAACATAGATACCCATACATTGATCTCCTATCATCAAGATTACCTCCCAAATCTGTATCACTATATATCTTGATGTTTGTATCTGATGTGAATCCATAATACAAACCTTCTTTGAGTGTACCCTTAATATATCTTAACACCCTTTGTCCTACAATCCAATGTTCTTTTCTAGGACAATGCATGAATTGAGACAACACTCCGACTCCATATGACAAATCTAGCCTAGTTAATGTAGCATAGATTAAACTACCAACCAGACTTTGATATAACTTTATACCCTTGAATTCTTCTCCTCCACGTGTGCTCAGCTTGTGATTCACCTCCATTGGAGTAGGTGCTACCTTGCAATCTTCCTTTAATTCTTCCTCTGTTTTCACCATATAAGCATAATCTTTAGTGGTAAAAAATGAAGTATCATAGCTATACCTTGTAGGTTGCCATTTGTGCCTTGAAGATCATCTGAGTTCTCCACTCCTTGAATTTTCTAGTTCATCACACTCTAGATCAAACCTTGGCATTTCTTCAACTTCAACTTGTGTTTCATTGTTCTCTTCTTCATCAAATATTTGAACCTTTGATTTATCTTTCTTCTAATTTAAAGTTTCTTCATCACCTGCATGAATATTGATTGTACCTGCATACCAAGCACCTTGCTCATCAAATGTAACATCCTTTGACACAAGGAATTGCTTTGTGGATGGACTCCACAATCTATAAGCCATCTGCTTATCATCATAACCAATGAACACATACTTTTCAGCTTTAGGTTCCAATTTATGCCTCAACTGAGATGGCACATATGCATAAGCCAAACATCCAAACATTTTGCAATGATCTAAGGTAGGTCTCTTACCCCACCATGATGCCTCATAAGGTGTCATACCCTGCAAAGCTTTACATGGTAGCCTATTAACCAAGTAGATGGCTGTATATATAGCCTCAACCCACAAAGTATTGGAACAATTTTTCTCCTTCATCATTGACATTGCAAACTCAACAAAAGTTCTATTTCTCCTTTTTGCTAAACCATTTTGTTGAGGAGAGTACCAGGAAGTAACTTCCCTTTTTATACCTGCATTCCACAAGTAATCACTCAATTCATTAGAGAAATACTCTCCCCCTCTATCTGACCTTAGTCTCTTCAATTTTTGACCTGTGATTCTCTCTGCATACACATGATAATGTTTAAATGTATTGAACACCTCTGATTTATCTTTGATCACATATATAGTGATCCACCTGGTAGAATCATCAATATAAATCACATAATATCTTGAACTATTAATACTGAAAATCCTTTGATGGTCCCCACACATGTGTATGTACCAATTCCAACTTCTCTGAATACATGAAACCATGCTTATTATATGATTGCTTATGAGCCTTACCTGATTGACATGCCTCACATATTATGGCATATGTTAACCTGCAACATTAGGTAGTCCAAGCACTGAAACATTGTTAACCATATCCTTAATACCTCTTTCATTGAAATGTCCAAGCCTTTTACGCCAAAGATCTAACTCAGAGATCTTATGTCCTCCATAGGTGAACAAGGCATGACCAACATTGCCTTGAATCTTCAATGTGAATAGTCTTCCTTCTTTCTTTCCTTAAACAATTTGTTTATACCCATTTCTAGGGTCTTCCACAAAAACTCCATCATTAGTGTATCTTACTTCATAACCTTTCTCTACAATTTGCCCTACACTTATGAGATTCTTTGGAATTGTAGGAACGTATAGAACCTTACTCAGAAGAGTGCTTCCATCCTTATCCTTTGCTGATCCAATGGACTTCACATTGTGCTTTGTGTTATCACGTGTTTGAACTATATGATTGCTCACCTTATTCTCCAAATCACTCATTAAAGCTATATTGCCAATCACTTGATTCCTACACCCTGAGTCAATATAGAAGAATCTTTGATCTTAACTTTGTCTTTCACAAGTTGCATTCATAATCAAGGTTGAATCCTCCTTCTGATCTGAAGCATAGTTGTAGTAGGTAATATTATAGAATAGACTTTGGAATCTTCTACCTGCATTTGTTCCAAAGTAACCTCTACTACCTCTACCTTTGAAATTACCTCTCTGATTTCTATTACCTCTTCCTCTTGAGTTAAAGTTCTGATTATATCCTCCACCATTCTGATTATTATGCCAACATTCATGAGGTAAATGATTAGTCTTACCACAAATCCAACAAGCTTTGACCCCATCTTTATTTCTTCTACCTCTTCTTTTTCCTTTGCCACCACCTCTTCCTCTTAGGAAGTTAGCTTGGCTAGTTGTGCCTTCATCTTCATTCAATTGTTGCTTGCCTTTGTTAATCTTCTTCTTGTCCTTTGAATACATTGCTTGACCTGCACTTTTATCAACATCACCTTTGACATCCTACTAAAAGGTTAGCATATGTCATAGCAACTGATTCAAATCAGGAGTGAGATGATCTAATGACAATTCAGTAGATAGAATGAAAGGCTTCCACTTCTCATCTCCTCTCAAACCGTTGAGGACTTGTCGTACCAATTTATCCTCTTAAATATCTTCATCAATTGCTCCTAATGCATCTACAATATCCTTCATCCTTGCTACATAATCAAAAATGGATTGAGAAGCCTTCTTTTTGAATGTGGTGAACTCTGCCCATAAAGATTCTTTCCTTGACTTTTTAGTGTTTTGGAAATGCTGTTCCAAAGCATTCCATATGTGACTTGCACTTTCATGTCCTCTAATATGAGGTAGCAAGTAATCATTAACTCCCATGTAGATAATGCTCCTAGCTTGAGCATCCTTCTTCATCCATGTCTTCAAATCTAAGAGTTCTTCCCTAGTTGGAACACTAGGATCCCTAAATTCTGGTTTTTCTTCTTCACCTATGATGTATCCTATCAAATATTTGCTCATAAGATGAGCTTCCATCCTCATAGACCAAGCATGATAGTTTTCTCTATCCAATTTCTCTATCTGAAGAGAATCTCCCATCCTTTCTTCACCTATGCAAAAAATTCTTCAAGATTTAATGAACGTACCTTTAATTCAAATGTATTTCCTTTTGAAATTCTTGATAGCTTCAGGCTTCCTTCTCTAGCTTTCACTTTTTGAACCTTCAAAGGTTGATTTTTGTATAACTGCAATAGTCGAGGTCCTCCTTTCTCCACTTTTGGTAACTCCTGCTCCGACACCACTGATGGAAGAGTGTTAATCTCCAAAAGAACAAGTTATCCTTGATGTTAGAGCACCTATATATCAAGAATAACTCAAAACCTCAACCAATTTTGGAAGACCAATACCAAATTATCAAATTACCAAATTTTGAACTAACTGTGAACAAACTCAATACATAGAAAGTCTGCTTCACTTAATCCACTCATTGACTAATCAAATGTGTAAAGTTTCCAATGAAACTTTGTACAAGGTGTTTCCTAAAGATTGCATACCTTCTCCAAGTTAGAAAACCTCAAAAGGTTTAGTAAATCTTGAGATTTACTCCAAACAATTCACCTATGTCGAAAACTATACTTCTACATAGTCGACTTTGATACTTGCAACTTCTAATGCATGGTTCTCTTAAACTAGAACCCATTAATTCAAATGCTTTTAGCCATAGGTAGCTTACCTTCCAACTTAAAGAATGAGTGCTTACTTGCTCAAAACTTTACACTATGGAAGGAGAACTGACCAAAACATTATCATTGAATTTGCACCTTCTTCAGTCTTCTCTTCTTCACATTTACACATGTAAATATTCCTACTTAAAATTCTCTCACCTTGATCATAATTAGAATCTGAAAAATTTCACAAAGGGATAAACACAGAAGGATCACTGAGCAAAAGATAAGGTGCAATTTTTCTCTTATTGAGAAAAACATTACATTTGATGGATGATTCACTTTTTCTTACTCTCTGCGTCTTCTAATGACTTCTAATTCTTGTCATACATAATCTCTCCTACATGACCCGAATTTCTACTTGTATATATAGGCATATATGTACAAAATCATAACCATAACAAAGGTATAAGTGAGCTAATTACATGTTTAGTGTACATATATGTACAAGTCTTCATTCACTAGTCTTTATGCTTCTAAATTTGATCTTTGCTTCATTCTTTGACTTCAATCCCTTGTCCTAATCACCAATTGTTGATTGTTCTGGACCAACAAATCAATGTTTTCAAGCAAAGCTTTCATAAATCTGGACTACGGAAGCTTGGATAGCGAAAAGCTACCGAATGAAAATATGTTCATATCGAGTTTCATAGCACTTTCTTCAACAAGTTCATTTTAGTTTCGCATTTTTTCTGAGTTAAAAAAGTGGGAAAAAAAAATATATAGCAGATCTTCATAGAAACGTTTATGGATCTATAGTGCTTGACTTTGATGAGGAAATATATGTAGTTTTTGATGAGATATCTTTTGGAGATACGTTGTTTGATTTGCAAGAGTCGATTGAAGGAAGAATAAGATACCACATGATTTAGACGCACTCTATTTCCATGTACAAGGAAATAGCAAAGTTTGAGCAAGATGAAAAATGAAACGAAGCTTTCATTCAAAGAAAAGACAAAACAATTGATAAAAAGATTTAACCAGTTGTCGTTCCACTTCCTGAAAATAGTAACAAACTTATGGATGGTGCAAAAACCGAGCTACCTCATAGAGATAAAAGAAGAATAGGTTACAAATTCACTAAAGAAACACTTGAGCAAATCCAGTTGGGAAATGATGGGTTTCTTAGTTAAAAAGAGAGGAATGTATTCTCAGAGATGATATTCAGACATGGAAAGGCTTTTTCTTTCAATGCCCAAGAAATTGGGTGTGTAGATATGTATGTGGTATCACCCATGATAATTTTTATGATACCACGTAGCTTGGAATCTTCGACCCATTCCAGTACCAAATGCTCACATTTCAAAGTTAACTAACCTGTAGAATGAAAAGATCAGAATAGTGCTCATTATTCTAACTGTTGGTTCATAGTACCAAAGAAAAATGGATCACTGACTTTATTCAGGATCTACACTTGGTAAATAAGGTGACAACCAGAAACACGGAACTCGGTCCATCGTAGATGAATACGCGGAAGCCTTTGTAGGAAGATCTATTTATTCGATGAAGGATTTGCACTCTAGGTATGACCAATTCCAGCTAGCTCTCGAGAGTCGCAACTTGAGGACTATGAGGACACCACTTGGGCTCGTGTGCATGTGCACTTTTCCGCAAGGTGCTACGAACTCAGTAGCTCATATGATGAATGATATGCATAAGGTGCTAAGGGATTTTATTCCACATCTGATCATTCCATTCATTGATGATGTCCCTATTAAAGGTTGCGAGGAAACGGAAAAGGATGAGACTCTTTACGAGGATGGATGTTGGAAATTTGTTAAAAATCACATAAATGACTGAGAATCCATTCTTAGTCAGCTGGACAAGGTTCATTTAATGCTATCTGCAGAGAAATCAGTATTTGGAGTGCAAGAGGTGGTGATTGTAGGAAATTTGTGTGGACCTAAAGGAAGAAAGCCAGACCCAAAGAAAGTAGATGCCATTCAACACGTGAAAGAGGTCTGCTCCTCAATCACTGAAGTGAGGAGATTTCATGGGGCATGTGTTATCTACATTGTGTGGATTCCTCATTTGCCCATGTTGCAGATCCGCTCTATCAATTGCTTTGAAAAGGGCAAAGATTTCAATGGAAGGATATCCATACTCAAGCTATGAGAAAATTAAAGAAGGCACTCACAGAAGCACCGCTCCTTAGAAAGGACGATTACAGTGACAATAAATAAATCTACATTACGATAGATACAAGTGCAATGGGTATAGGCTGGGAGATTGGCCAAGATGATGATAAGGAAAAAAGGTATGCAATTCAATTTTCCAGCTTAAGTACTAGATGTTCGTCTGAGAGGCTACCCTAAAATTAAGAAAGAGCTTTGAAGAATAGTGACTCCATTAAAGAATGATAAAGAATATTTGATCGGGTCAAATGTAGTGGTGGAAATAGACTGTTTACCACTATTGGAAGTGATCATGAGCTGTTCCACTACAAATATCACCATGTTAAGGTGGATAGCTTACATCAAGTCACTAAACCCTAAGTTCATTCATAGGACCGGAGGACTAATGTGGTAGCCGACATGCTATCACGAGCTATATACAAAATTGAAGACTCGATTAGTTCAAGCCTAGGTGAAGCACCTTCAAGACTAAATAAAAAAGAGCCTACTCATCAAATTGAAAAGCGTAAGGCTAGAACTGAGTCTTCGAGAAAAGGAACTCAAAGAGCTTAGGGAGCAGGAAAGGAAATAGGAGAAAAGAAGAGAAACCTTACAAAATTCAAATAGGAATAATAGAAAGATTCAATGAAGATGAATATGAAAATGAGTGAAAGGAAATCAGAAGATAGTTAAGCATAAAGTCTCCTGATCCTAACTGGAGCAAAGAAAATTTTTGTACCATTCGGAGAAAGTCAAGAAACTATTTTCTAAAGGATGAACTACTTTGGAAGCAAACGATTGGAATAGGCAAGATACCTCAGCGCATTGTAGGTTGCAATGAAGCGAGACACAAGATTATGTGTGAGATGCATAGTTTACTATGGATTGGACATAAGGGTTTCCAAGGGACTTATGCAAAGATAAAGGAAAGATATTGGTGGCCCGAGATGTATGTAGATGTCTAGAAATATGTGGCCACTTGCAAGACTTGCCAGATGTACACGAATGTTAGACACAGAGATGAGTTGCATTCGACATATCCTCTTAAAATAAGTGGGTTAGACATAGAGATGTTAGACACAGATGTACTTGAATGTTATACACAGATATCAGTTGCATCTCACATATCCTCTTAATATCCACTATAAATGGGTTGTTCATCTGGTTACAATGCCATTAGGGGTGCAACAAATGAGATATATTGTGTTGGCAAGAGAGGACCTAACAAATCATGTTGAAGGAAGAGCCTTGAGGATGTAACCTACGAGCAATGTATGCAGGTTTCTACTAGAAGACGTGTTTAGTAGATTTGGCTATGTTGAGAAAATAGTCGTTGACAGAGGTGAGCTGGATGCACAGGAAGCCAAAGACTTCTTTGAAAAATATGGAATCTGGCTATCACTCACCACTGCATACACTCCTGAAGCGGATGGAAAAATTGAGTGCCGACATTCCCTGATTATTAAAGCTTTGGGTAAGACTAGTGAGGGGAAGATAAAGAACTGGCCAAAATACCTTCCCTTTGCCCTAGGGCAAGACAGGATGACATGCACTAGAACTACTAGATACATGCCAGTAGAACTAATGTATTATCAAAAACCTATATTAGCAATGGCGTCACATACTTTAGCATGGGCTTCTTTGCCTTGGAAGGATGAGATGCCAAGAGAAGATCTTCTAGCAGTACGGATTATTGAATTGAAGAAAGGACGAAATCTGGTAGAAGAAGCTGTAGTTAAACTCAGAACATCTAGAGAAAGAAATAAGATTGCATTTGACAAGTTCCCAAAAATTTGAATGAAGGAGATTGAGTACTTGTCTACAATAGCTCACTAGATAGGAAATATGAAGCCCAAAGAAAATTGGTTAAGAGATGGTTTGGTTCCTATGTGATATGTAAAGTGTTTGACAATGGTATGAGCTCACTCAAGGAACTCGATGGGATCAAGTTAAAGGAATTGATCACTAGGAAAAGAGTTAAGCTATTTAAAAGAAGAGAGAATGAGGATTATGAGATAGTAATAAATGAAGAGGAAGAAGAAGATGAAGAAGATGAGGAGCTTCCAAAAGAGATTCAAGATGGAGAAGAGAGATAAATAAAAATGGAAACCAAAGAATATAAACATACACGTATGTAAATATTAAAAGTGTAAATAAATAAGAAGAATAACTAGATATGAAATAATGTGTGTGTCAAAAAGGTAAGACTATACATTGAATAATAAAAAGTCTGTGCACATGAATGTATGTTAATATACATAAATAAAGATTACATGCACGATCTTTTCTAATGTGTCTTACTTTGCAGGTGCGGCTATAGTTACAGATAAAGAATTGTGATTCAACCATGGAGAGGAATTTATCTGATGAGGCGGAGACATCGTCTCGGAGGAATTCACTTTGAGATAGGAATGCAAATTTAAATTTAGCTAGGAAAAGATCTTCAACTCAAATAAGAAATACATCTTTAGTACAATCTCCGAACGATGCCTTTATTTTTGAGTACCTAGTTCTCGCGCTTGTAAATCCCTTAGCACACAGAACAATGATTGAGGATGGACCATCAACTAGAATTGCTTCAAACCAAACTAGGGATACACGTCCAACTCAGCCTAGGGGTAGACCTTTAGATTAGGCCAGAAATAGAGAAGTGACTCGAGCTAGGAATGTGGCTTTTAATTAATATTTAACATTACTTTTAACACTCTCTTCACCTTACTTATTTATTTATTTATTTTACACTCTCTTTCCTTGTTTTATTCATATGTTTATTTATTTATCAAATACTCTCATTTATTTAATTTAATTTTATTTATTTATTATTATTATTATTTTCTATACACTATTGTTAAAACCCTTTTCACATGCTTAGTCCTAGGTTTTGGTGCTCTATAAGGCCATGAATCATATTCATGATATGGAAGATTTTGGTACATCACCCCTACCTCGGGTATCCATTGAGCAACAATTGGAGCTTTTGTGACACGAACTCCAACATGCTCAGAGCGAGATAAAAGTTCTGAAATTGAAAAAGTGAAGTTTTTTACTAAATATTTTGTGGGTAAGGTCCAATTATGGTGAAATATTTTGCGGCATAGCACTGACCGCCCTACCACATGGATCACATTTCAAGAAGAGATCAAGGAGTCCTTCTCTCCTCCTGAGTTCCACTCACACGCTTGTCGATCATGGATAACTTTGGGATGGAAAGAATATCACGAGGAAGGAGATAAGGAAGAGAGCTCACACACACACACTCGCTCTCAAGGAGAAGCACACACATAGATTGAGGGAAGGAAGAATGATCTTCTTCTTCTTCTTCTATTACATAAAAAGGAATGTACAAGAATGACCTAAAAACAAGAGTACAACAAGTGCAATATATAAAGATCAGTACATAAGGAAAAACCTAATGTCTGCGAATGAATGAGCTAGCAAAGAACAAATGTGCCATCACTCTTGGTAGATAAATCTAATAAAGCTAAATGAAGTATCCCTCACATATACCGGCGTGAACACTATACATGTGAGACAAACAAAAAACTTGTACGTGGCATCCTGGATCATCACATGTTGAGCTTGATATCTCAACACTCCCCCTCAAGCTCAATGCCATATCCTCTAATCCAAGCATCTCCTGAAACTTCTTCAACTTCTCAGCTCCAAGTGCTTTGGTGAAAATATCAGCAACCTGCTCATCTGTTCTCACATAAACAAGATCAATATCACCTACTAATACCTTCTCTCTGATGAAGTGATAATGTACCTCGATATGCTTTGTTCTAGCATGGAAAATAGGGTTCCATGCTAACTGTATGGTGCTAAGATCATCAAAATAAATAGTTTGCACTTCCACACCTAGATCCGCAAGTAGCATCTCTAGCCATGATGCCTCACATGTTGCCATTGCAGCACCTCTATACTCAGCCTCTGTACTCAACGAAGCAACAATGGGTTGCTTCTTGCTCCTCCATGTAATCGCTGCACTCCCAAGTGAGAATAGAAAACCACTAGTAGATCTTCTATCTAGAATGCTACCAGCCCAATCGGCATCGGTGTATCCATAAACCTGCAAGTCTACACCAGCCTCATAATACAATGTATAATCCAAAGTAGCACTCACATAACATAGAGTGCACGATAGAGCATCTAAATGTGGCTTCCTAGGAACCTGCATAAACTAACTTTCAAGTACAACAATATAACTTAGATCAGGCCTTGTAATTGTGAGATATATAAGACTTCCCACAATTTTCCTGTACATAGTAGCATTTTCCAATGCTTCCCCTGATGTAGTGTCCAACTTCAAATTCTGATCTAATGGCATAGAAATTTCCTTACAATCAACCATACCATACTTTTGCAGCATATTCAAGGCATATTGCCTTTGCGACATCCATATATCTGTTTTTGTATGTATAAACTCGATGCCCAAGATATAATGCAGCACACCAAGATCTTTCATGTCAAATTCCTACATAAGAAGTTTCTTTACCTCTTTGATGCTTCCTTCATTATCACCACCTACAATCAGGTCATCAACATAAATAGCCACAATAGTGATGCCATCATCAGCCTTCCATGCATATAGTGAGTGATCTGCATCACACATAGAAAACCCAATGCTGGTTAAGTAATCAACAATCCTTGCATGCCATGCACGAGGGGCTTGCTTCAGACCATACAAAGCCTTTTGCAACCTGCAAACATATTCTGTATGCTTTCAATCATCATATCCTTGTGGTTGGTCCATATATACTTCTTCCTGTAACTCACCATGTAGGAAAGCATTCTTCACATGCATCTGATGCAAAGTCCATCCTTTTGATGTAGCTAATGCAACAAGTGTTCTGACAATAGACATTTTAGCTACAGGGCTGAATGTTTCTGCATAATCAATGCCATATGTCTGTGCGTATCCTTTAGCTACCAATCATGCTTTATACCTGCTTATGCTACCATCAACATTATGCTTTACCTTGTAAACCCATTTGTAGCCTATGGGTTTCTTTCCTTGGGGCACTGGAACTAGCTTCCATGTATCATTTCCATAAAGTGTAGATATCTCCTCATCCATAGCTTTTTCCCAATCTGTAATCCCAATTGCATCTTCAAAGCAAGAAGGTTCAGCATCTTGTATCACCTTTGTCATGTAGGCACAATGCATACGTCAATCCTTGCACTGAATTCCGCATCCTCCCAGATCTTCTTGGTCCTGGGTCACTTCTCCTTGTATCATCTACATGTGCCCTTCTTACTCCTGGAGTCTTCACAGAGGGCAATTCAAGTTCCTCATCAAGACTCTTTTCTGAACCGCTTGAATCTCCATCAAGGTCTTCAAAACCTGCACATGTTTTACTACCAGTAGAAAGCTTTTGTTTACCTTTTTTTGGATGTATTTGATGAATTTTCTGGATTGAAATTTCCACCCAATCTTCCACTCCATGGATTTGAGTTGGAACTATTGCTTAGTGACGCATCCGGTCCACTCAAAACTTGAGATTTTGCACTTGATTTTTCAACATTTTCTTTGTCATTTGGTTCAAGATTTAGTCCTTCTTTGGCATCTGCATAGAAGCTTGACATTTCATCAAATACCACATCTCCACTCACCTTTACCTGTCGTGTGAGTGGGTTATAACATTTATATCCCTTTTGCTCAAGGGACTATCCAATGAAAACACACTTTTCTACTTTTGGATCAAGCTTTGTCCTCAATTCATCTGGGACATGCACATATGCAATACAGCTTCTCAGAATCATCTGCACTTGTGGATGCATAGTTGTTTTGATGCCTTCTGTTATTTCAATTCTTCAACCTGCAATCACGTTCAAAGTGTCCAGGTTTACCACAAATCCAGCATCCTTTACTATTATTACGTTAATAATTTCTTTGGAAATTTCTACAACCTCTTTGGCTCCCCCTGCCTCGAAACTTTCCTCATCCTCCTACATGGTTCTATTATTGACCTTAGTCTTGGTTACTTTTTCCTCTTCCACTTCCGAAATGTCCGTTCTTGAGTTGCAATTTCCATGCCTTTGTATTGTTCTCATACAATGTGACCAAACTATTCCAAGCCTCTTTCAGAGTCTTCACAACCTTTATGTGCCCAATCATGCTATCCTGTATGCTACAGATAGCCAATACATTACCTTTCCTTCTCCTTGATTCCATTCCTCATATGCTTATATCTGTTCTGCAGTCTGATTCCTCTTTGGTAACTACAGAGCATTTTTGTTCCCTCCTTCGATGTACTTCTAGTAGCCTTTTCCCATCAAGAAATTTGTCATTCTGAATCTCCAAGCATGGAAGTTGTTCTTCTCTAGCTTATCGCTCATAAGCTGACTGATTCCATCTGCGTTTGCCATTTCTGGATCAATACACAACATTGCAAACCACTACAAGCAGCACTTCTACTTGAACATTGTTGCACTATGACGTGATAGTTTGACCTTAGAAAAACACAGTTTTTGTGTATTGACAATACACAGAATCACTTGAAATTTTGGACATAGAATGTATGAGTGTCTTAGAACACGATGCAAGTTACAACTTCTGAAATTGACTTGGTTTTTTGGTGGGCCCCACCTTGCGGGCTCAAAACGGAGGTCGAGATGGCTCCAAAACTTCTATCTGACAAACTAATTTTTGTAGCAAACGGAGGTCGTTTGTGAATCCCGTTTTCTCCATGCCTTAATGCCTACTATTATGTGTCTCCTTCTCCACGAGCTCTCTACAGCCACGCTCTCTTTGATACCATATCACGAGGAAGGAGATAAGGAAGAGAAATCACACACACACTCTCACTCGCAAGGAGAAGTACACACACAGATTGAGGCAAGGAAGAATAATCTTCTTCTTCTTCTATTACATAAAAAGGAATGTACAAGAATGACCTTAAAACAAGAATACAACAAGTGCAATTATATAAAGATTAGTACATAAGGAAAAACCTAATGCCCACGAATGAGTGAGTTGGCAAGGAATGAATGTTCCATCAATCTCGGTAGATAAATCTAATAAAGCTTAATGAAGTATCCCAGACATATACGGGCGTGACCACTATACATGTCAGAGAAACCAAAAACTGGTACGTGTCATCCTGGATCATCACATATTGAGCTTGATATTTCTATCTACACTAAACATTTTTGACAACGCATATTACTTATTTGTTCGCATGAAATGATTCCTGAATATACCTTGCAATGGAAGTATGAAGATGGTTTGGAGATGGGAATCCAAGCCAAGATCAACACACTATGTCCCACGACCCTCTATGAAGGTATTTCTTTTGCACATGATGCAAAGAAGGAGTTTCAATCCATCACCAAGTCTATTTGCTTACAACAAACATGTCAACGATAAAAAATTAATCAAGCCCACTTTTCTCGTCAAGCGTCTTTTCACTACTTTCTCTTCACCTAATTTTCCATGCCCACTTACTTTTCAACACCCTTCCAATCCAATTTCACACCCAATACTAAAGTAAATCTATGATCTAAGGGTTCAACCGGTTCAGACAGATCTGAAATCGGACATTGTTTGGTCACTCATGCTTTGGCCAAAGATCTCAAGACTAGATTTAAGCATAAGTTCATGTGCTCTCTTAAACAAGTGATCCACTAATGGTGAAGTCTGAAGGTTGTGAAGGAGGAGGTCTTGGGTTCCACCTCTCATGGGGAGCATGGGGAGAGTCTTTTGTCCAAGGAGCTCTAGAGCCTTCGAACTCAAGTTAACATGAGTTATGTGGAGACTTAAGACACTTAACTTGAGTGGTGAGTATACAAACCACTAGTGTAATCTAGTGGAAGTACTAAAGCAATGGTCGAGATCACTCCAACCACTAGAAGACTCTTGTGGAAGATATTAAAAGAGTGGAGGAGATTGCACATACACTTATGGAATCAAGTTACATTTGTCACCCTCATTGATTCAAGCAGCTATATATATAGGCATAAGGGTGGGAGGAGAGTCATCTCACTAGAACGTGGTGATCATAATCATTGGTTTCTTGCATTGGTATTAGAGCTTCTAGATATTGTTTGAAAGTCTAAGAATTTCTTTCAAATATCCTTCTACCATTGGGAAAGATTCCAAGATGATTCATTTTATCAAGTTATTTGATTCCTTAGAATCAATCTCAAGTCCTTGAATAATAGCATTCTCCCTAGTAGTGTGAATGAAATTTTTCAAACTCATTAGACAACAAGTAGTTTCCCAAAAGTTCCAAACTACTAGTAATGGTACTTTACTCCAATGGTTGATATCACCTAAAGGTGTCTCAATATTGATAAAACTCTTAGCTTTAGAATCTAAAAGGCATTAGTAGATGCTTGGACTTGAGTTAGGAAAAGATCTCTAAAATCCCATGGGTAAGTAAAGAAGCTTTCGATAGTTCAAGACATCTTAAAGATAAAGACTAAGTCTTTATTTTTGTTGCAAGGACAATAAGATTTGATCAAGCTTGGCAAGGTTTGTCCAAGAAATTACAAGAATCACTCTAAAGGTTACCCAAGTATTGGCAATCAAATTTCTTTCAAGGTCCATTTATCCAATGGAAAGTATGAAACGAGTATGCTCTTCCAAGTTTGAACAGAGTAAAAATTCCAACTATGTAGTCTGCAACCATGTCAATGGTAATTAAGTATGTGGAAGGTATAACGTAAAAGTTTACCTATGCTTAAAAGGATTTCATTAAAATCCCAAAGCATGAGTAGATGCTTAGACTTAAGTAGTAGAGAGATTCCTATAATGTCCTCGGGTACCTACTTAAAGCTTTAGATATAAAGGAATCTAAAAACAAGAAGTGAGAAGCCCTTATTACTTCAAATTGGTCAAGTATAACCAACTAGAGTTGAATTTGATAAACTCAAGAACTTGGAATTATAAGAGGTTTTGTTTTGAAAACCCTTGCAAATCAAAATAGATATTGCATCCAAAGGTTTTCAAGTTCCCAAGGCAAAGCACAAGATCGTGAAATGATCATGTGAAAGAATCAAAATCTAGAATATCAAGTTAGAGGTGAAGCTTGAACCTTCATAATTCTTGAAGTGAGAGGGTAATCTATCAAGAGATGTTTAGACTTTAGGATAAATATCACTCACATGTTGAGGGCTATATTTTTGATACCTCTTCTAGCCATAATCTTATTCTATGTATGTAATATGTTATTTATTTTATTTTCCTATGATATGGATATGCATAAATAAGTATGAAAGATAGAATTCAAGTGGGCCCCACACTGAACATATGACTTGCTCTCCTACAATAAAAGAGAAATGATCAATATGGAAGGGAAATATAAAAGAGAGATGGAAAGTCTAGAATATTCAAGTATTTAAACCTTGTCCTGCTCTCTTTAGAATGAAACAAAAGTCTTTCTAGAGGCCCCATAGCCCCACCACACCTTTTTGAATTTTCAACAAAGGAAACCTCTCTATATTCTTGGGCCCCAAATGCAAAACTATGATACACCAAAGTCAAAATTTGGTGGATTGAATCCATTTCATGCATTTGGAGGAGATAATATCATATTTGTGTAATAAAACCTCAAAATATCCAAGAAATATGTAAAAACATGCCAAATATCACACGTTCCTAGGTCTAGAATCTTCTGGATCTTTGCAAACAATTCCTATCTCACCACAAATGTAAAATATCTAGAAGATTCATCTCAAATTATGATCCCTAAAGATCTTCGAAACGGCCTATAAAAGGACCCCTTGGGTGACCTCCAAGAGCAAGAAGAGTTGTATGCAGGTACATGCTACAGGTGTAGTGGGCACTCCAAACCTAGGAGAAGGAGTCTACCCTATGTCACTGTATTGAGAGAGCCATATAAGCTCCTAATTTGTAAGTCCCCCATGTCTTTGTAATGTTTTCTATTTCAATCAAGTTCGTTTCTCCAATTCCTTCCATTTTCCATCACCCTTAACCTTTGCTTATTCTATCAAATACACCCTCTCTTCTTCTCTTATTTCCTACTCCTTCCATTTTCCTTCCATCTTTTCCATCATTACCAAACCCATTGAGGATTGTGGTACCACTTGTCTCCTCTTGTCATTGAGAATCTCTCTCTTGTGAGTGTTGATGTTTTATGTGTTAGTAGTAAGAGGGCGGCGTGGACAACTCCTCTCTTAAGAGTACTTGTGTAATGTTTATGTTTTGGTACTAAGAGGCCAGCACGGATCACCCCTACCTTAAGAGTACCCTTGTGTTGATTGTGTTTAAGTGTACTAAGAGGGTAGCATGGATCACCCCCACCCTAAGAGTGTCATTGTATTCGTGTGACAAGGTAGCACTGATCACCCGTGCCTTGGTAGTGCTATGTGTGTTTTTCATGTGAATGATTTTATAGGAGCCTCAAGTCCCTCATCTTCAATTCCATTCTCTGTTTATGAGCTGAGTGATGGGGAACTCTTAGAGGACATTTCCTTAATTCCTCTCTCATAACTTGGTGCCCCCACTAAGGAACTCAATTTAATGAATTTCCAAAACGCTAATAACCAAAATCATCCCTTTCATCCCAACCAACCTTATCAACCAAGACCCCTTCTTTCCATCCATATCACATATAGTAGGAAGATATTCTTCCAACAACGCATAGTCTATCATTTTGGGGTAGAGCGTTTGACAAAAATCCTTGAATTTCAACAACCATTTATCTTTCCAGTTCTAGAGTATACCCTTAGCTTCCACATTGTGATCTTCATTCTTCTGTAAGGAAGCCACCTTCAAGTTCAAGCATGGCATCAATCTTCCCACACTTCTATGGAAGACCCAACAAAGATGCCGAGTGCCAGCTGCACATGTAGAGAACGAAGAAGCTTCACAAGAAGATATCTTGTAGAGACTCACACAACAACTAGAACAATTGACACTCAACTTGGTCAAGAGTCACTTTTGTTTTCATGATCATTTCAGTTCATATCTTCATGTTCTTGTGAAGTGTACTCTTCACTGCCATATCTCTCAGTTTTCTCAGTTAGATTGCAGAGATGATGGTGTGGCAGAAAGGAGGAATAGGACAATTGTTGAAGCTGCAAGGTCTATGTTAAATGAAAAGCATTTACCTAATTACTTATGGGCTGAGGCTGTATCTACAGCCACTTACTTGATTAACAGGTTGCCTTCAAAATACCTTGATGGGATGACTCCATATGAGGCTTGGAATGGAAGAAGACCAAGCTTAGATCATTGTAAAATTTTTGGATGTATTGCTTTTGCTCATGTTCCTTCACAGGTTAGAGGCAAGATGGATCCAAAGGCAGAAAGGTGTGTACTTATTGGATATGACAACAATCAAAAGGGCTACAGGTTATACAACCCTACCAACAAAGGATTCTTGGTAAGTAGAGATGTAGTTTTTGATGAGAACAATTCATGGTATGAAGATTCATGCAGGAAGGTCAATTTACCATACAATCTTGAAGAAGATTTTCCAAAGCTTGGTAGAGAACAACCAAAGATTGAAGAACAAGACACCTCAGAGGATGATGAAGAATCTCAGATGGAAAAGATCAAAGCATGGAAGTCTAAAGGTAAATCAAAATTGCAAGAACTTGGACATGAGGCAGAATCATCACATCATGGCCTAAGAAGATCTATGAGGGAAAAGAAAAAACCAGAAAGGTATGGGTTTGACACCTCATTAGTAACTAAACATTCTATCTACATAGCACAGGACATAAACCAAGATGAGCCATCATCATTTGAAGAGGCCAAAGCAAAAACAAAATGGAAGCATGCAATGAAGGAAGAGATTGAAGCACTTGAGGAAAACAACACTTGGGATTTGGTGCCCAAGACTTCATCCATGAAGGTAATAGGATCAAGATGGGTCTATAAACTCAAGAAGAATTCTGATGGTTCCATTAACATGTATAAGGCAAGGCTTGTGGCAAAAGGCTTTGCACAAACTTAGGGAATTGATTATGAGGAGACCTTCTCTCCTGTGGCAAAGATGCCTACTATTAGGGTTTTGCTTAGTATTGCCTCTTCCAAGAATTGGAAGATACTTCAACTAGATGTAAAGAATGCATTCTTGAATGGTTGGATAACAGAAGAGGTATATATGGCACAACCATCTCGTTTTGAGAATCAAGTTTATCCTGATTATGTGTGTAAACTTAACAAAGCATTGTATGGTCTCAAGCAAGCCCCAAGAGCTTGGAATTTCAGGCTTGTTTCATTCTTGCATGACAAAGGCTTTCAACAAGGCAAGGCAGATCCTTCACTCTTTATTAAAAAGAGTAATTCTGAGATCATCTACTTATGTGTATATGTAGATGATATTACATTGACAGGAAATGATGCAGATGGTATGAAGAAGATCAAAGATCAGATGAGAGAAGAGTTCAAGATAAGTGATTTGGGTTCACTTACCTACTTCCTAGGTTTGGAAGTTGTCTACAAAGATCATGTTTTGTTTCTCACTCAAAGAAAGTACATTAAGGACATGTTGGCAAAATTCAAGATGCAAGATTGTAAGATTGCAGGTAGTCAAATGGAGATCAATCACAAATTGAGCTCACATGAAGGTGAACTCATAGAGGACATCACATCATATCAAAGTCTAGTGGGTAGTCTCAATTATGCCACATTGACAAGAGTAGATATATGTTACAGTGTGAGTGTGCTAAGCCAATTTATGCACACACCAAGGAAACCACATATGGATGCTGCCAAAAGGATTCTCAAGTATCTCAAAGGAACCATAAATGAAGGACTTTATTATCCTTATGTATCTGATTTAAGTTTGAAGCTATTTTCAGATGCAGATTGGGCTGGCTCCAAGTAAGATAAAAGGAGCACTTCAGGTTATCTTACCTTTGCAGGTTCAAAGCTTATTTCATGGTCATCCAAGAAGCAACCCACAGTTGCTCTCTCTTCTACTGAAGCTGAATACAGAGATCTTGCCATAGCTACACAAGAAGCTATGTGGATGAAGACATTATTCAAAGATCTTGGATTGGAGTTTGGAACTCCAACTATTTATGGTGACAATATGAGTTCTATTCATTTGGCTGCTAATCCTATTTTTGATGCAAGGACTAAACATATTGAAGTTCATTATCACTATGTACGAGAGAAGGTTCTAAGCAAAGAGATTCAAATATCATATGTTTCCACTCATCAACAATGTGCAGATATTCTAACCAAAGCATTGGAGGGTACAAAGCTTTGCAAATTCAAGGCTATGATTGGTTTGCAGGTAATCTTGGAAGATTGAAGACCTCAAGCATACTTGGCTTGAGGGGGAGCTGTTGGAGCAAGTCTATGATAAGCCTAAGTATTGGCTTGAGTCTCACAAAGTCTTAGAAGAATCTTTAAAAAGAAGACTATGTAAAGTTCACTTGTGAACTACCTCTTGTCATTTCTTGAAGAGTTTACTTAATGTAAAAGTAAGAGAATCTTAAGTGGTTGAGTCCACATGATCAAAAAGGGAAAGAGGAGCCAAGAATTCGTGATTTGTGGTAGGTAGAGAATCAAATCAATCACTGATTGATTGGAGAGTGATTGAGGGAAGTTAGCCTCCCAAAATCAACTATAAATAGATCGCAGCTTTAGTCGTGGTTAGAGAGACCTATGTGAAGACCTCCAAGAGCTGAGCTTTATGCCATATCAAGGTGTGATTCCAAGGCACACATATGTATCAATAAGCTCATTGTATTGTACAAGCAATATACTTTATTTTCATGATCATTTGAGTTCATATTTCCATGTTCTTGTGAAGTGTACTACTCACTGCCATTACTCTCAGTTTTCTTAGTCAGATTGCAGAGATTGTTTCTCTGAGATTGGTGCATCATTTTCAGTGATTTAACTTGGTAAAGTTAGCTCTATAAGTCTACTATATGCTCACATATGTATCAGTAAGTTCATTGTATTGTACAAGCAATATACTTTATTTTCATGTCATTTGAATTTTACAATCTTCAGTTATGTTCAGTTGAAGTCAATAGGGTCTGTTCATCTTCACTTCTCTGTCAGGTACCCGATTTTTTTACTCACCTTGTCAGAGCCATTTCTCAATGGTTACTTATCCACATTCAGTGATTTAAAGCTTGTTGGATTCATCTTACTATCTCGTATAACCATACACATTTTCATAATCATTGAATTCCTACATTTTGAGTTTTGGTCATTTTTCTGCTCACTGGTCTCAAACTGTAGCAGCCCGTGAAAATCGGGATGATGTCATCACTTGTTAAAACTCATTCTCAGTGTGTTGTTCATTATTTTTGATGCGATTAATCTTGAAAGTTAGCTCTTTAAGCTACCTAGACTTCCCCAAGAGGAATTAAGCTAATTGCTGCTGTGCTCAGAGAATTATGTAAAACACTGAACAGGTGTATGAACCAAGAATAGCAAGTTTTCACCTCTGAGCTAACTCCAACTTATCTGTTTTGATCTATCTTTTTGAGAGTGATCTTCCAAGGTACATAGCGTGTCTAATACATCCATTGCCAAGCTAAAAGGGCCCACCATATACTCCTAGAGTTCATTTGGCTGGTGTAGATCAAGGATTTTGCAACACCTCTTCATCTTCAAGCACATACCTCTCCATCTCTTCACATGGAGTCCATTTGGCTGGTATAGTGCAAAGTTTTTGTAGGATCACTTCATCTTCATCAACTACAAATCCATCTCTTCACAGTGGTATCAAAGCAAGGTTGGACAACATGGGAGACGGATTTCCTTCATCAATTGACAAATTGGATAGAGGTAACTACTCAGCCTAGTCATTAAGGATGGAAGCTTATCTTCAAGGAAGGAATTTATATGGTTCTATATCTAGAGATGAAGTTATGCCAAGTTTCAGGAACAAAGTTAAACCAACACAAGAAGAGAAAGAAAAGTTGAGCACATGGTGCTCCAAGGATGTGCTTGCAAGGTCTTATCTCCTCAAGTTTATCTCAGATTTTTTGTTGCCTCACATTAGAAGTTGTAAAACATCTCAGAAGTGTGGAATGCACTTGATGTCTTCTTCTCTTCAAGTAGAAAGATCAGAAAGCATTGACTGTGGCTAGACTTCACAACTCTCAAGAAAGCTCCCAAACAAAATGTGACTGATTTTGTCACAAAGCTCAAGGACATAATAGATCAGTTGGGAAGCATTGGAGAGGTGATAGATGAAGAACAAATTGTAAGGCACCTCATCAATGTCTTGAAGGTAGATGATAAGTGGGAAGCACTCACCACAACTATGGATCTATACATGGATATGCATGTACCAAATTTCAACACACTCATAGGACAACTACTTACGCAAGAGGCCAAGCTTATGAAGAATGGAGAAAGCTCCAAAGGTAATCTATCTTCAACTTTGTATACTGATAAAAACAAGTCCAAAGAAAACAAAGGAAGAGGAAAGAAAGTGAATGATGAAGCACGTACACATCAAGCTAACTATGTAGGTAGAGGAAGACATGGTAGAGGTAGAGGTAGAGGAGGAAGACAAGGCAGGGGGAGATCACAAGACTCTAATTCATGCTCTATTTGTGGATTAACTAATCATACAATTGAAAATTGCTTTAAGAATTCCAAGAATCAAAGAGGCAGAGGCTACAATAGAGGAAGTTATGGCTACTTAAGAGGAAGTTTCAATAATTACCATGGCAACTACAACAATTACAACCATCCAAACTATCAAGGAGGCAATAGAGGAAGAAGAGACTTCAATACCTACACGGAAGAATCAAATCAAGAGGACTCATTGCTAATCATGAATATGGCCATGCCACAAGGTAAATCTGATGAGCATGTTTTCTACATAGATTCAGGTTGTTCCAACCATGTGGCAGGAAATGTCGCCCTGCTATCAGATTTAGAAGATCCAAGGAACAAGCATGAGGTACAAACATGAAATGATACAAGACACCTTGTGAAGAAAATAGGAAATGTCAAAGCACATGATGGAAACATCATCTTACTCAGTAAGGTATTCTATGTCCCTACCATTACAAAGAATTTGATAAGTGTTGGGCAGATATTAGAGAAGGGGTTGCAAGTCAGGTTCACAAAAGCAGGAGCATTTGTTGAAGATCCAAGTCAAGGATTCAAGAGAATTGCAAAAGGTGAAAAGACAGGTAGATTGTTCACATTTGAATTACAAGGCACTAGAAACATTGCTCTCTTTAACTATCGTAGTCAGACACTCAAAGAATTGGAAGTATGACATAAAAGGTTAGTGCATATTAGTGAAAGATCATTAAAGAAATTTTGCAAGGACCAAAGTGTACTTGGACTCCCTAACTTGTCAAAACAACACATGATTTATAAGTGTAGTGCATGTCAATTTGGAAAGTCTCATAGGTTACCATTCATGAAGAAAGGATATATGCATGGAGATCTCTTGGAGTTGGTTCATATAGATGTACGGGGACCTAGCAAGGATGCTTCAATATTTGGATCAAGGTATTATGTCTCCTTCATTGATGATTGCAGTAGGTGGAGTATATTATACTTTATGAAACACAAAGATGAAGTCTTTTCATGCTTCAAAAGATATTTGGCTCTTGTGGAGAATCAAATAAGTAAAACACTAAAAAGGCTAAGGTCAAATGGAGGGGGAGAATACTTCTCCCATGAATTTGACTCCTTTCTTCAAGAAAGAGGAATCAAAAGAGAGATCACTACAAGGTACACTCTTGAGCAAAATGGAGTGGCAGAAAGAAGGAATAGGACAATTGCTGAAGCTGCAAGGTCTATGCTAAATGAAAAGCACTTACCTAATTACTTATGGGCTGAGGCTATATCCACAACCACTTATTTGATTAACAAGTTACCCTCAAAATCATTTGATTGCATGACACCATATGAGGCTTGGAATGGAAGAAGACCAAGCTTGGGTCATTGTAAGATTTTTGGATGTGTTGCTTTTGCTCATGTTCCTTCACAGGTTAGAGGCAAGATGGATCCCAAAGCAGAAAGGTGTGTATTCATTAGATATGACACCAATCAAAAGGGCTACATATTATACAACCCAACAACCAAATGATTCTTGGTAAGTGGAGATGTAGTATTTGATGAGAATAGTTCTTGGTATGAAGATTCATGTAGAAAGTAAAACCTACCTTATGATCTTGAAGAAGATTTTCCAAAACTTGTTAAGGATAATTTGTCAAAAGTTGAAGAGCACGATACCTCAAAAGATGATGAAGCAACTTAGTATGAAAAAATCAAAATGTGGAAGTCTAAAGGTAAAGAAACAATGCAAGAACTTGGACAAGAGGCAAAATCATCACATCATGGCCTAAGAAGGTCCACGAGGGAGAAAAGGAAGCCAGAAAGGTATGCGTTTGATACTTCTTTAGTCACTAAACATTCAATCTATCTAGCATAGAACATAAATCAAGAGGAACCTTCAACATTTGAGGAAGCAAAGAAGAAATCAGAATGGAGCCATGTAATGGAAGAAGAAATTGAAGCTCTTTAGGAGAATAACACTTGGGATTTGGTTCCCAAGTCTCCATCAATGAAAGTGATAGGCTCAAGGTGGATTTACAAATTGAAGAAGAACTCAGATGGTTCCATTAACAAGTATAAGGAAAGGCTTGTGGCAAAAGGCTTTGCACAAACTCAGGGAATTGATTATTAGGAGACCTTCTCTCTTGTGACAAAGATGCCTACTATTAGGGTTTTTCTTAGTATTGCCTCTTCCAGGAGCTGGAAGATACTTCAATTGGATGTAAAAAATGCATTTCTTAATGGATGGATAACACAAGAGGTATATATGGCACAACCACCTGGTTTGAGAATCACATATATCTTGATTATGTGTGTAAACTTAATAAAGCTTTATATGGACTCAAACAAGCCCCAAGGGCTTGGAATCAAAGGCTTGTCTTATTCTTGTAGTACAAAGGATTTCAACCTAGCAAGGCAGATCCATCACTATTCATAAAAAGGAGTAATTCTGAAGTCATCTATTCGTGTGTGTATGTAGATGGTATTATACTTATAGGAAATGATACAGATGGAATGAAGAGAATCAAAGAACAGACGAGAAAAGAATTCAAGATAAGTGACTTGGGTTCACTTACCTACTTCCTAGGGTTGGAAGTTGTCTACAAAGATCATGGTTTGTTTCTTACTCAAAGAAAGTACATTAAAGACATGTTGGCAAAATTCAAGATGCAAGATTGCAGGATTGCAGGTACTCCAATAGAGGTTAATCATAAATTGAGCTCACATGAAGGTGAACTCATAGAAGATGTGACAAGTTATCAAAGCCTTATGGGTAGTTTGAACTATGCCACATTGACAAGGGTTGATATGTTATAGTGTGAGTGTGCTAAGTCAATTTATGCACACACCTAGGAAAACCCACATGGAGGCTGCCAAGAGGATACTCAGATATCTCAAATGGACCATGAATGAGGGGTTATATTACCCATATGTCTTTGAAATTGTTCTCTGATGCAGATTGGGCTGGCTCCAAGGAAGACAGAAGGAGCACCTCAGGTTATCTTACCTTTCTAGGTTCAAAACTTGTTTCATGGTCATCCAAGAAGCAACCCATAGTCGTCTCTCTTCTACTGAAGCTGAATACAGAGGTCTTGCCATAGCTACTCAAGAAGCTATGTGGATGAAGACAATATTCATAGATCTTTCTTTGGAGATTGGAACTCCAAATATTTTCTGTGACAATATGAGTTCTATTCACTTAGCTGCTAATCCAATTTTTCATGCAAGGACTAAACATATTGAAGTTCATTATCACTATGTAAGAGACAATATTCTGAGCAAGGAGATTCAAATATCATATGTGTCCACTCCTCAACAATGTGCAGATATTCTAACCAAAGCATTGGATGGTACAAAGCTTTGGAAATTCAAGGCTATGATAGGTTTGAACATAATGTTGGAGGATTGAAGACCTCAAGCATACTTGGATTGAGGGTAAGCTGATGGAGCAAGTCTATGACAAGCCTAAGTATTGGCTTGAGTCATCAAAAGGCTTACAAAACTTGAAGGAAATGTCTACTCCTTCTAGAGTTCACTTGTGAACTCCCTCTTGTAATTTTTTAGTCTTTAATTGATGTAAAAGTAAAGGGAATCTAAAGTGGTTGAGTCCACTTGATCAAAATGGGAACGAAAAGCCACAAATTCATGATTTAAGGTAGTTGGAAAATCAAATCAATCACTAATAGATTGGAGAGTGATTGTAGGAAGTTAGGCTCCCAAGATCAACTATAAATACATAGTAGTTTTAGTCGTGGTTAAGAGAAGACCTCCAAGAGCTGAGCTTTATGCCATATCAAGGTGTGGTTGCAAGGCACCCATATGTATCAGTAAGTCCATTGTATTTTACAATCAATATACTTTCATTTTCATGATCATTTGAGTTCATATATTCATGTTCTTGTGAAGTGTACTATTCATTGCCATATCTCTCAATTTTCTTGGTCAGATTGCAGAGATGATTTCTCTCAGCTTGGTGCATTCTTTTTAGTGACTCAACTTGATAAAGTTAGCTCTTTAAGTCTAATATATGCTCACCAATTTGCATTGCATTTGGATGTTTCAGTCTTCAGTTAGGATCATTTGAAGTCAACTATGTCACCTCATTTTCTTCTTCTCTGCCAGCACTAACAATTATTTTGTCAGAACTGTTTCTCAGTGTGCACTTCACAATTTTGCAAGATTTAAATATTATTAGAATCACTCATGATTGTTGGCTTATTAAGTGCATAAGAGTTACCCAAAAGGAATTATTATTTAAATATTAATCGGGGTCATCCTATGACTTGCTAAGTTTGTTTCTCTTTGTGTGGTTCATCATTTTTTAAAAAATCACTCATGATTGTTAGTTTATTAACTGCATAAGAGTTCCCCAAAAGGAATTAAGTTAATTGCTATTGTGGACACAAAATTGTTCAAAACGTTGGACAGGTGTATGAACATAAACAACAAGTTTTTGGCTCTGAAATCTACTCCAACTTATCTGTTTTGATTCAACTTTTTGAGAGTGATCTTACAAGGTACATATGGTATCTAATACATCCCTTGGAAAACTAAAAGGGCCAACAATATATCTCTGGAGTCCATTTGGTTGGTGTATTGCAAAGTTTTTGCAGCACTACTTCATCTTCATCAACTACAAATCCATCTCTTCACAATGTGTTTTCTACATTGTGTGGATTCCTCATTTTCCCATGTTGTAGATCCACTCTATCAATTGCTCTAAAAAGTGAAACGATTTCAATGGAAGGATATCCATACTCAAGGTGTGAGAAAACTAAAGAAGGCACTCGTGGAAGCACCGTTCCTTAGAAAGGACAATTACAATGACAATAAAAAAATCTACATTACCATAGATATGAGTTCGATGAGAGAGAGAGAGAGAGAGAGAGAGAGAGAGAGAGAGAGAGAGAGAGAGAGAGAGAGAGAGAGAGAGAGAGAGAGAGAGAGAGAGAGAGAGAGAGAGAGATCCCCTAGGTTCTCTTAACGGTTTCTTACAGATGTGACATGCACAAGCATAGAGATTGAGAGAAAGAGAGAGGAAGAGAGAGAGAGAGAGGTAGAGAGAGAGAGAGAGAGAGAGAGAGAGAGAGAGAGATCCCCTAGGTGCTCCTAACGGTTTCTTATAGATGTGACACGTGCAAGCATAGAGATCTAGAGAAAGAGAGAGGATGAGAGAGAGAGATCCCCTAGGTGCTCCTAACGGCTTTTTACAGATGTGATACACGCAAGCATAGAGATCGAGAGAAAGAGAGAGGAAGAAAGAGAGAGAGAAAGGGAGAATAGGCATGTATAGATTTATGTATGTATATGTGCATGAGAAGTGTGTGCATGTGCATTTATGTAAGTGATGTATGCATGTGCATAAGAGGTGTGTGCATGTGCATGTATGTAAGTGGTGTGATGTGCATATGCATAAATATAGTAGATGTATGCATGTGATGTGTACATATATGTTAGTATGTAATGTATGTATGCATGTGCATGTATGCATATATGTTAAGATGCATGCATAAGTGTATGAATGCATGTTTGCATATAAACAAATGTATGTTTACATGTATGCATGTAAGTTAGAGAGATGTAAAGTATATATGTATGTATATAAAATCAAATGCACGTATAGTTAAAGTATGCATATAAAGTGATGCATGTATGCATATGTATTATGCATGTTTATGCATGTGAAATATAAAGTATATATATATGCATAAGAGCATTTGCATGAGGCATATGAGAATGCATATGCATATTAGAGTTAATGCATATGTATATGAATGTGAGTTTATGTGCATGAAAATAAATGATGTTTACATATGCATGTTAGGAATGGTATGCATGTGTGTTTTTGCATGTGCATATGAGTGTGCATGTGCATGTAGAAGGCATGTGAGAATGCATGTGCATATTAGAGTTAATGCATATGCATATGAATATGAAGATAGTTTTTTGCATGTATACAAGTGAATTGTGCATGTGTATACATGTGATGTGTGTGTATGCATGTGCATGATAAGATATGTACGCATGTATATGAGAGTGCATGTGTGCATGTATGTTGGTATGTGTGTGCATGTGCATATTAGAATTAATGCATATACATATGAATGAAAATTGATGCATGTATGCAAGTGGATGTGTGCATGTATGTTTGCATATGAAGTAGGAATGTGTATGCATGTATAGTTAATGTATGCATATGAAGTTTGATATATGTTAGTAAGTATGCATGTGTGCATGTGTATATGTAGAATATTTGCATATGTAGAGCATGTGCATATGCAATGTAAGTATGTATATGTATGTGTAATGCATGTAAGCTTGTGTATGTATGCATAAATGCATATGCATAAGTGTATAACTTTAACAAGTAAGTGTTTGATGCATGTATGCATGTGAGGTGTATTTTCATGTATGCATGTGAGTATGCATGCCCATATTAAAGTTAGTACATGTGCATATGAGTAAATGCATAAGTACATGTGCATAAATGAAATAGATGGATGATATGATTAAATGTATGTGCATATGTAAAATATGTGCATATACCTATTTAAAGTAGATGTGTGTAGGATGCAATTAATTATGCATCAAAACATATTTAGATTAACAAATGAGTGTTTTATGTTAATTAAAAGCATACTTATGTTTGCCTAATGATCTATCTGCAGATCATTGTGAAGAGAACTTGACGAGTATTGAAGAAGATTTGACGAGATTACGAGATTGAAGCTGCATATGATATTTAGAAATATAAATTTGTATAGGAATATTTTCTGAGAACTGTATTAGAACTCTTTAATAATATTTGTATAGGTCTAAAATTTGATCTTAAAGTTTTTCATAATTTCACTTTACGATTTAATTAAGATATATATATTCCACTTTCTTATGTCTAAGTATTTAGCAATGACAAGCAAATCTGTTACTAAAAATGAAAAATTAGATAGTTCTTTTATTTTAGGAACGTTTTTTTTTAGAACGCTAGAAATGCACTTTCAAATGAAACTTAATTCTTAAATTAAATTATAAAACTCTAGCTTTTACCACCCAAAAACTGAGAACTCAACCCAAATCCTGAAGCATACTAAGAAACACCCTGGGTGTAGTCACACGGTGAGGTTAACGTGAATCTGTTGGATGAGCGTCCGCCTCCCTTCACACCCCTCTACGCCACCGATGATGTAGTAGGCAGGTGGAACTACCTTGATCAGGCAATCAGGGCCATGAGCGAGCGCTAGTTGTGTTGTATGGCCTAACCTATATGTTTTCATGCACTCATACAGGTGGATAGGCGGGTGGAGTCACTCTAACTGGGTTGGTTAGAGCCATGAGATGATGGTGATTTTGTATGAGGCTGACATTGAGTGTCGTGCACTATGTCGGGTCGATAGATGGGTGGGCTAAACCTGGCCAGGTGGACAAGTCCATGAGTCGCATCCAATTTTGGCATCGGTGGACATGTATAAATAAAGAATAAATGAATAAAAGTAAAAACAAAAATGTAAGGTTGAGCTAGGGTAAAGAACAAAAGCAAAGAGAAATAAAATAAAAATAAAAGAAAAATAAAAGAAGTTTGATGGGGGTCTGGATGATGGGAGATCAACAAGGAAGCGAGACTGTAGTTTCATAAATCAAGTTAGTAAGGGCTGGTATATGCATATGCTTAGGATGGGCTACTAGATCTGCCCAAGTTAAGTTAACGAAAGAGCTAAGAAGTTTTCAATTCACTCATATGATTTTTAGTCAGAATGCATGTGTATCTTGATATGTTGTATGTGATGCTTGTGTCTACCTTCATCTCTTAATTTATGCCAAGTTTAATGCACTTTCAGATTTCATGCATCTAGTTTAATTTTCTTTAAAGTTGTGTTTATCTTCCATGACTACTTGATGCTTGTTCATGTTTACTGATGTGTATGGAGGTTGGCACATCCAGAGGATGCACACGTTCAGAGGGGGTGGATGTGGTGGAGAACAAAAGATCAACCCTACAAACGTATTTGAAGCAATAACTTAAAATTTTGATCAGTATGATTATAAACCGATTAAGAATAGGTACGTATATTGATATTGCAAGTTGGTTTGATGAGCGGAATTGAACTCGAACAAAATGCGCCTAGCATGAACATGGAATGGTGATTTCTATACTTTATTGACCTGTTGATTTTGTATTAATCACTTGCATGGTTTGCTTGGGCTTGCGGGTGATCGATGGTAAAACATATGATGTTTCCTCATATCTCTTGTATATATTTTCCGCATAAGATGTTGGCAAGGATGAGAATTCAATTGTGTATGTGTTTCTTTATACATATGTTGGTAATATGGTTGATCACATGTGCGTGAAATGTGTGTATGCATGTCTATGTGCATGATCCATGAAAGTGAGTGTGCATTAGTATCCATGTGAGCATGTATGTTTGTGAGAGTGTGAGTGTCTCTATGTGCCTTATATGTTCCGGTGGTGGATATACAAGTGTGCATTTAATTGTGTTGCGATTGTGTATGTAACTCGTTATGTGTATGTTCGTATATATTTACATTTGATTACATGTGTGACTTATGGGATGTATATGATTAATGCATTTAATGTGTGCACGTATGTGCGGGAATATGTCTTAGCATAAGTAACATGTATGCTTGTGTTGTTAAGCTTGAATGCATGTATGGTTGACCTCCATTGATTTGGATGTGAACAATTGATTCATGTGTTATACATATATATGTGTTATACTCGTGTACGTTGTGGTCAGGAGTTGAAGTCGAGCATTGCAAACCACTTGAATATGATAACCAGAGAAACTCTAAAGATGCATTCGAAACGGGTGAAATGTTACCAAATTGACCATAGCTTGGTGATATCTATTCTCACTTTTGACCTCCATTGCATTCTCATGCTTAAAAATTTGGTGAGTATATATATTATCATGTCATTGATTGATAACATATGAACATGATACTTGCATGAAAAGTTAGCATGTATGTCTATTTTCATTCATAAGTGGGCCTTTATATGTGTACATAGAGTTATAGATATGTATGTTAAATATTCATGTTTCCACTATGAATATACGTGGGTGAAGATATTAGTGTTTTCATGCAAGCATGCATATATCTGTTTATGCAATTGCATGTGTTTTTCTGTCTGTAAAAAAGTGTGATGATTCAATATTTGCATAGACATAAATAGGTACATATGTATGTTCATATGTGCATGCATGCGAAAGGATATATTTTGTGCATAATGTGTCTATCCCTCCATGGTATGTGTGTATAAGTACATGTGAATGCGCTCTAGTTTGTGTAAATACCTATAAAGTAAATAATATATGTATAGAAATAGAGGAAAAAGCCTACGTGAAGGACACATGCTTGAGGACGAACATGGAATCATATGGGAGTTCATCCATCATCGGGATCCAAAAAAATGTCCAGACATGGGGAAATCCCATCTCTCAAGGATTCGACATTTTGGAAGAAGAAGGAACTTCAGACGTGTTCAAAATGGAGGGAGAAAAACGACGCAAAAAAGCAATCAAAGGCTTCTATGGGAGAAGAGCAGAGGGAAATTCCCTTCGGTGTGTGGATCTCCAAAGGAAGGAGGAGCTGGAACGTGGATAAGGATCATGGATAGTGTAGAAATGAGATGTTCAGAAGTCTGGAGGGAGAGAGCTCTCGGGAAGAGATCATGGTAGAGAGAACAGAGGGTGTCCGAGTGTTAGCACGGAAGAATATTACTGTGGTGGACGTTATGGAGGTTTAGGGGAGATCTCTCTACGGCCGGGAATGATGGTCTCCTTGATCAACAGTCCTATCAATAACCAGAAACGGATCTTTTTAATGGGAGCGACATTTTCAGTCATGAATCTAGGAGGAGTAGCTGAACATGTATGGAGGCAACAGGTAGTACAAAAGATATGTAGAGGCTTAGCAAAGGTGAGGGCATTCCAAAGAAGCACTACTCTCTTGATTAGAGTTGAAGGAACAAACCTGCGCATGCATCTCCTATTGACGACAATGATAGGTCCACAATTATAGCTCCAAATTTCTTGGTGAAGGTAACTCCTATTGTAGAATTCCTTTTACTATATCGTCTAAGTCCATGTGTGAATTCACTCCTCCAACTACCTGTAAATGAGCATCACATATAGCGAAAAAGGAATTCTGAAATGTATGGAGTATACACACAGAACGATATGGTTAATCTAATCCATGTATGGCGAATACCTTGGCTCGAAAACCAAGAATTGAAAAAAAAATATTTAGATTGTGATGTCTGTAATATTTTGCTCTAGAAAGGTAATTTAAATGTGCGTTGTTGCAAAAAATATGCTCGTATTTGTGGCATTGGGAAATAGAAGTCTGAGCACGACATCGATTTTGGAGCTTTGTCATTGTTGACCAATCATCCATGGAAAAGAGGCATGAGGCAATATGAGTAGACTGGTGTGACAAACACTTTGAAACAATCTTACAGGTGGCAAATCAGAAAGGAAAGAAGAAAACAACAACAGCTAAAAAGAGGCATCAATATCACTTTTGGAAAGCGTTTATGCGGTTGTTCAGTGCACCTAAGGAACTATCCTTTGCTGAGAAGAGTGGGAAATTGTTCGAACTACATAACACTCTCACAGTTAAACAAAAATTTATGTTGGTCTATGCTGAAACCGTGTGCAGAAGATTGTACGAGTGACCCTTTTTATTTGAGCATGAAATCCTACCGTAGGGAGTCACAGTTTGCACACTCTCCTGGGTAAGTTTGCCTATTAACTTTAGGACTGTTGGTTTTTCCATGCCGAGGCTGTATCGTTGGTGTTTTGAACGTGAAGGAATTGATGGAATGACAAAATGACGATTGAAAGTGACATAATTATTAAAACAAATCCGGAGTGTAAATATAAGAAGAAAGTGTTGTTCCAAGGAATTCTTGTTGAAAATTTTTCCTATATGAAGTCTTAGGCGAATTCTCTTTTGACGAAGTGTTTAAATGAAATGCATATAACTCCAAAAGTTCTTTCTTTGGAGATCTACCTAACGTACATTTACAGCAGGATGTACCACACAACTTCTCTATGCACTCAAAAGGTGAATGCTCACTTACACCTTTCAAGGTGTACACTAACTCTTGGTAAGTCAAGTTTACTTCATAAAAAGAAGTAATTCATATACCCTTTTTGAGGAAGTAGGTGGAACGTTAGTCCATATTGACCAAAGCCAATGAACTTTATATGAGTTTATCTCAAGTTCTTGTTGCTTTGATGAGATTACTTTAAGAGTATCTTCTTTCTCAAATATAGAAAAAATTCCTACATTTAATAACACAAGGCTATTAAATCAATGTATGTTGGATCCACATAATACAAATGGAGGGACAAAGAGTGTGATACACAAAAGTGTCTGTATATCTTCTATATCTCCTTCCTTTCTGAGAACATAGCAACATCGCATGGACTTATTCACATATTTTTGAAGATATTTAAAAGAATATTTAGAAGATAGTATTTTAGTTATTTTTTGTAAAAAATAATAGAATGCTTTAGAATGCGATGTTTTTGTAAAAATAATGGATCGCTTTGCTTTGTAAATATAACAGACTTTTGTAAATGCATGCTATTTGAAGTGCGGCCCTCATGTATCTTCTATTCAAGAGCTAATGAAAACTATGTGTAAATACAAATGCTTTGAGAGACTCGTCCATCAGCGTGTGTGGGGGAAGATTGTACCCAATCACGTGTCAATTCTCTTCTCTTTCTATTCTGTTATTGCTTTTGTGAGATTTGGTTTCTGTACTATTCCCTATGTACGTGTGCTGCTCGGATCCGATTAATAGTGGTACTAGAGTCAAGGTGCATCTGTAGAGGTGGTTTCTTGATGTCCAATTGTGATTCACGTTGTACGTTCTATTCATAACCCCCCATCCGTCTTGATCCTCCGGTGTAGGTTTTTGTTTATCAAGTTTGTTTTTTTTCTGGTTCCTCTTGTGGTTTTTCTAAATGTTTTGAATTAGTTATTGTGCATTGTGCTCACTATGCCATTGTGACACTACACTAATTGTGCTCACTGTGCTTACTGTACTCACTATACCCACTGTACCCCCTATGCTCACTATGCTCATTGTGCTCACTGTACCCACTGTACTCATTATACCCCCTGTGATCCCTGTGCATTCTTCGAGTTCGATTCGATTATCAAATTATTTTATCAATTTGGTTATCATTTGCTTACTCCAAGGCATTGACTAAGGCAAAGAACTATGTCATCTTCGGGTTCTCTCACACTCATGGTTCTCTTGGTTCACTTTGCTTCCCTTTGGCTTCATTGGCTATGCGCAAACCAATTCTACCTTATGAGTGGCAATAAGTGCTTAGTTATTTCCCTAGTTAGCTTACTTATTTCTCTAGTTACCCTACTTAGTTTGTACGAGATTTGAACTAACAACCTCATATTTCCAAGCGATAACTTTATCAACCAGCTTATTTTCACTTTTTGATACCCCATTCCTTTTAATTAATATTTAACATTACTTTAAACACTCCCTTCACTTTATTTATTTATTAAACAATCATTTCTTTTTAATTTATATGTTTATTTATTTACTAAGTACTGTCATTTATTTTATTTTATTTATTTATTATTATTATTATTATTATTATTATTATTATTATTTTCTATACTCTATTGTTAAAATCCTTTTCACATGCTTAGTCCTAGGTCTTGGTTCTCTATAAGGCCATGAATCCTATTCATAATATGGAAGATTTTGGTACATCAATCCTACCTCACGTATCAATTGAGCAACAATTGGAGCTTTTGCGATAGGAACTCCAACATGCTCAAAGCCAGATAAAAGAACCTAATGCTACACTCCAACAAATGAAGAGTGATGAAAACAACCTAGTTACGGTGGTGAAGGCCATTATCACCACCCAAGAACAAGGCACGCAATCCAAGATTGGTGTGAAAATCTTTCAATTTTTGCGATTTGATGGGTGAAAGGATGACCAATTTGTTCTTTCATGGCTATCCCGATTTGATGATTTTTATTCGGATGAATCGGATTCTGAAATTGAAAAAGTGAAGTTTTTTACTAAATATTTTGTGGGTAAGGTGCATTTTTGTAAATTCTTTTGGAGAATTTTCATTTGGAGTAGTTGTGCAAAGAAGAGTATTGTGTCAAAGTTTCATAAGAAACTTTAATCATTTCATAAGTCAATGAAAGCATTTTGTGAAGCAGACTTTTCTGAGTATAGTTATAGTTCACAAAAATTGTGATAGTTCATAAATTGGCAAAAAATTTTCCAAATTTGAAGAAGTTTATAAGTTATACTTGATAAAGAGGTGTTATAAATTCAAGTATAGCTTGTCTTTTGGAGATTTATAATCTCCATCAGTTGTATGAGAGGAGATTTGATCAAAGTTGAAGAAAAGGAAGACTCGGAATATTGTAGACATACAAAATTCAACATTTGAAGATTCAAAAGGACAAAGTGTGAAGGAAAAGATAAAGGGAGACACACAGGAGCAATCAAAAGGATCAGAAGGAGTAAATTTTGAAGCAAAGGTACATCCATTACTTATAAGGTTGAAAATTTGTTAGTACAAGTGAAGAAAGAATGGGAGATAGTCTCCAAAGTGAGAAGTTGGACAAAGAGAACTATCCAACTTGGTCCATGAGGATGGAAGCTCATCTTATGAGAGAAATATCTGATGGGATACATTACAGGAGAAGAAGAGAAGCTAGAATTCAAAGATCCTAATGTTCTTATTAGGGAGGAACTTGGAGAGCTGAAAGTTTGGATGAAGAAGGATGCTCAAACAAGGAGCATCATCTATATGGAAGCAAACCATTATTTGTTTCCACATATTAGAGGACTTGAAAGTGCAAGTGATGTATGGAATGCTTTGGAGGAGCATTTTCAGACTACAAAAAAATCAAGAAAGGCATCTCTATGGCGTGAGTTCACTACATTCAAGAAGAGAGCCTCACAATCAATATCTCCTTATGTGACAAAGATGAAAGACATTGTTGATTCTTTAGATGCAGTTGATGAAGACATTGAAGAAGATAAATTGGTAAGACAAATTCTCACAATTCTAAGAGGAGATAAGAAGTGGAAGCCTTTCATATTGTTAATTGAACTTTCATTAGATCATTTCACTCTTGAGTTGAATCAATTATTACGACATATGCTAATTTTTGAGCATGATATCAAAGGAGATGTTGATAAGAGTGCAGGTTAGGCAACGTATTCCAAGGATAAGAAGAAGGCTAGCAAAGGAAAGCAACTATCAGTTGAAGATGAAGTTACTCTAAGCCAAGCAAACTTTCTAAGAGGAAGAGGAAGTGGCAGAAGTAGAGGAAGAGGCAGAAACAACAAAGATAATGTCAAAGCTTGTTGGATATGTGGTAAGACTAATCATCTTTCTCATGAATGTTGGCATAATAATCAACGTTTTAGTAGCTTTAATCAGAGTTATAATCAAAGAGGCAGAGGTGGAAGAAATCGTAGAGGAATTTTTAGCGGTAGAGGTAGTAGAGACTTCTTTGGAAGAAATGGTGAAAGAAACCTTCAAGGTTAGTCGTACAACGATACCTACTACAATTATGAACCAAATGAGAAGGAGGATTCAATCCTAATCATGAATCCAACATGTGAAGTTCGAAGTGAAGACCAAAGAGTATGTTACATTAATTTAGGATGCAACAATCATCTGAGTGGTAACATTGCTTTAATGATTGATTTCGAGAATAAAGTGGTTAATCATAGAGTTCAAACAAATGACAATACAAAGCACAAGGTGAAGTCTATTGGATAAGTAAAAGCCAAGGATGGAAGTACTCTTTTGGGTAAGGTATTGTATGTTCCTACAATTCCAAAGAATTTGATTAGTGTAGGACAAGTTGTGGAAAAAGGGTATGAGGTAAGGTTTACTAGTGATGGAGAAGACCCTAGTCAAGGGAATAAGCACATTGTTATAGGAAAGAAAGAAGGAAAACTTTTCACATTGAAGGTGCATGGTAGTGTTGGACATGCCTTGTTCACATATGGAGAACAAAAGATATATGAGTTAGATCTTCGACACAAAAGGCTTGGACACTTCAATGAAAGAGGTTTTAAAGAGATGATGAACAATGGTTCAATACTTGGATTACCTAATGTTGCAGGTCAAAACATGACATACAGATGTGAAGCATGTCAATTAGGTAAGGCTCATAAGAAATCATAAACAAACAAGGTTTCATGTATTCAAAGGACTAGTGCATAAATGGTTCGAGATATTATGTCGTTTATGTTGATGATGCTACCACGTGGATCACTATTTATGTGATCAAAGACAAGTCAGAAGTATTTAGCACATTTAAACACTATCATGTATATGAAGAAAGAGTTACAAGACAAAAATTGAAGAGATTGAGGTCAGATGGAGGGGGAGATTAATTCTCAACTGAATTCAATGATTATTTGTGGAGTACAGGTATAAAGAGAGAAGTTACTTACAGGTACTCTCTTCAACAAAATGGTGTAGTAGAAAGGAGAAATATAACCCTTCTTGAGTTTGTAAGGTCTGTTAGTATATGATCAATGTCTACCACTCATGATTGTATGCACATTTTGTAAGGCCCCCATTATGAGGAGAAGCCAAGCATGCATTACCCATTTAATGGGAATTCCAACTTGCATGTTGGATGAAGGTCATATTGGACCATGTAAGGTATTGTAAGGAAAGGGAGTTACCAGGGTCCCCAATTGTGGGGTCCGGGGCGACAGGGAGGAGCCCTGGCTGGGCGGTCCAAAGAGAATATTCAATGGAATATTCCTCGTCAGAGTCAGAAATCATTTATATTTGTTAGGTCGGTTCAACCGGCCTAAGCCGTGTATGGCAATTACGCGGGCGGTGGCCGCCCACGCTCTACCGCCCATGTATAGCCATCCATGGAAGGCCACCCATGATCCTATATATACATGACTTCTACACTACCTGAGACATCGAATTGAGCCAGCATACCTCTACATTGTATCTCCCTATCTGGAGTTGTCTAGATCGCCATATAAGCTCTACCTTGAGAGCGCATGGGTGGACAACACCATCATCTTTGTACTTGCTGAGAGTAGAAAATTGTTGAGATTCTCCTATATCTGTTATCTTCTCTGCTATTGCTCCTATGTTATATTGCATAACTATTGTCTTACATGGTATCACAGCCATAAGGTTCGAATAGCTTGAGAAGTATCACTATTTTAGCCTATTAGCAGACTAGAATAACAGTAGATGATTTGAGTGATTACATGATGGCTTCATCGTCGAACACTGGTCTTGGTGCTTCAGCTAATGTTAATGCTACACCTATTCGAATTCGCCCACCTGCATTCACTGAAGGGAAGCTAGATGGAACCAACTATACACTCTGGAAGTTCAAAATTTTTGCAATTTTGGACTCCTATGAATTACTTGACACCATCATGGGACCGATGGGACGGGATCCAAAGCCTATACCAGTTGAAAATCCAGCAAACTCAAGATTGATGATCTAGCCAGATCCAGATCTTCTACAAGCTTGGAAGAGGTGGAATGTTGATGCATTATGTGCGATTGTCACTAGTGTAAGTGACTTGTGCTTACTTTAGTTCAACATACTAATGAAAAGCATTCTGATTCTAAAAAGGCTGAAGATTCTATCAAACGGATAAAACATCTTCAAGATCAATTGGCTGAAGTTGGTGTTGTTATAACACCAGAAGAGCTGGCTCGAAGATGTGTACATGTTCTTCCAACAAAGTATGATGGATTAGTAACAACCCTTAACACTCACGTAAGACCAATTCCCCTTACATTTGAGGAGTCTTTTGTGATGCTTTTAGAAGAAGAGATGTGGCTGAAGAATCGGCAAAGTATAAGTGATGCTGCATTTTGAGCAAATGCAAAAGTTAAAGGCTCTTCTGATGGATCAAAGAAGAAGCCAAAGAAGAAAAAGTTAACAGGAAGTTGCTTCTATTGTGAAAAGAAATGCCATGCCATCAAGAATTGTAGAAAGAAGCAAGTTGATGAATGGAATGGGACTGTAAAATCATCGTGGAAGAACAAAGAGTCTGCAAACAACACAGAGCTGGAACTTTGGGTAGCTATTGAAGAGGTATGCTCATCTGCTCAAGCTCGTGTTGATGAACCATGGATTTCAGATAGTGGAGCTTCTCGCCATATGACGAGTAAAAAGGATTGGTATAGTTCCCTAGTGCCTCTATGGGAATCCATCAATGTAGTGGTGGGAAATGACTCCAAGTGTCCAGCCGAAGGAACTGGAACCATCTCTTTTATCACTTCTCCAGGTGTTGATAAAAAGTTATCTAATTTTCTCTATGTACCTACACTTAAAAGAATTTTGCTGTTATTTTCTGCAATAACAGATCGTGGACTTGAAGTTCACCTCAATAAGAGTGGTCTAGAAATCATGCATTCATCAAATAATGTTGTAGGTAAAGGCATACGATGGGATAAATTGTATGAGTTAAGTGCTTTAACTGCTACAAAAGATAAAGATGTAAGCAAGTTATGGCACCAACGATTTGGGCATCTCGAATTTGTAGTTTTGAAGGAGATGCAAAGAACAGGGATGGTTGCTCATTTGCCTGCATTTTTAGAGTTGCAAGAACCTTGTGAAGCTTGTATGATGGGCAAGCAACAATGAAAGGCTTTTCCAAGAGAGACCAACAATCGATCTCAAGCCCCTCTAGAGTTGGTACATGCTGATCTTTCCGGTAAAATATCTACACCTGCTTTACGAGGATCTTTCCACTTTTTGCTGTTAATCAATGATTATAGTAGAAAGATGTGGGTTTATTTCATTCGAGAGAATGCTAATGCTTTTGAAAAATTTAAAACGTGGCATAAGTATGTGGAAAATGAATCAGGAAGGAAACTGAAGAAATTCAGAACATATAGAGGAGATGAATTCTTGTCAAGAAAATTCAATAATTACTATAAGGAGCATGGTGTGAAGAGGCAACTTACCACAGCTCATACACCTCAACAAAATGGCATTGTTTAGCACATGAATAGGACAATAGTTGAAATGGCTCTTTGTATGTTAAAAGCTCAACACATGCCTGATTCATTCTGGGCAGAAGCAGTCAATACAACAATCTACATCCTCAATTGAAGTTACACAAAAGCACTGAAGGGGATGACTCCTCAAGAAGCATATTCTGGTAAAAAGCCTTCAGTTTTGCATTTTAGAATTTTTGGTTGTTTTTATTATGCACATATTCCTTATTCAACAAGATCAAAGTTGGATTCAAAAAGCAAAAAGTGTGTCTTCCTAGGATATAGTGAAGAGTCTAAAGCATACAAGTTGTGGGATCCTGAGGCAAGGAAGATTTTTGTTAGCCGAGATGTGGTGTTTGATGAACGACCACACTTAGTAGAAGATAAAGGTACATCTACTATCTCATCAAATGAAGAACTCGCCTTGTTCCTATCAAAAGAGACGTTAAAGTTGAGGAGGAGGAAAAATCTGATGAAGAAATTTCCTCAATAAAAAGCCAACCATATATAGATGCATAGTGTAAGCCACTACCGAACTGGGCACAACATCTCTTTGATGATCACAATCCACATGTAGATGTACCAAAATCATCCTCGGATGGATTACGCAGATCAAAGAGAATAGAGGAGCAAAGAAGAGCCTCAGAACACATTGTTAACATGGCTTTAATGGCAGATATCATGGGCTCGATAAAGGAACCTAGCAACACCGAAGAAGCCCTTGATGATCCAGGTTGGAGAGCGGCAATGCAGTCTGAGTATGATAGTATACTAAAAAATGATACATGGGATCTAGTCGACTTTCCGCCAAAGAAGAAGGTAATAGGTTTGGAAAGCTAAGTATAAAGCAGATGGAACATTAGAAAAGTATAAGGCAAGATTAGTTGCACAGGGTTTTTCAGAGATCGGAGGATTTGATGTTCAAGAAACGTTTGCACCAACAGCACGCATGACAACTATTCAGACGGTACTTTCAGTAGCTGCACAAAAGGCCTGGCCTATTTTCTAGATGGATGTCAAATTTGCATTTTTTAATGGTTACCTCAAGGAGGAGGTATATGTATCTCAACCTCCGGGTTTTGAGGTGCCCAATTCAAAAAATAAAGTTTGCAGGTTGAAGAAAGCTTTGTATGGACTTAAGCAAGATCCACGAGCTTGGTACCAATGGATGTATAATTTTTTAAAAAATATGGGTTTTGAAAGAAGTACTTATGATGCTAACTTGTATGTAACGAAAAGGATTAGCAAGCTAGTTGTTGTGATTGTATATGTAGATGATGTGATCATTATAGGAGATCATCAGGAACTCATCAATCAAACTCGGATGAACTTGGGATCTGAGTTTGAAATGACAGACTTAAGTCTACTCCATTTTTGTCTGGGAATTGAAGTATGGCAAAGGAAGGATGGCATTTTCATCTCACAACAAAAATATGCCAAAGAAATTCTCAAGGCATTTGGAACAGTCCTATGCTCATCTGTTGAAGATGCCTATTGAGCTGCTCTCTTCCAAGTGCTTTAGTGAATATGTCAGCACAATTTGCCTCTGTTGGGCAATATTCTAGCTCCACAATTTCAACTTCAATTAGCTCATGAATGTAATGGTACTGTACTTCTATGTGCTTCGTGCGAGCATGAAATACCGACTTCTTTGCAATAGCCATACAACTTTGATTATCACACTTGAGTACAGTCGCCATATTTGATGGAAAGTCTAGATCTGCAAGAATTCTCCTTAACCAGATTGTCTCACAAGAAGCAAAACAAGATGCTTTGTACTCTGCTTCAATGGAGGAGAGTGCAAGAGTTGGTTGCTTTCTACTTACCCAAGAAAATGTTCCTGAACCAAGTGAGAAACAATATTCCAAAACTGATTTTCTAGAATCACAATCTCCCACCCAATCTGAATCGCAATATCCTTGGAGTGTATCACCTATAGTATAAAGAATACCAAAATCCAAGGTTCCTACAATGTACCTTAGAATTTGCATTCAAGCATTCTAGTGAATCTCCTTAGGTTTGTTGGAAAACCTGCTTAATACTCCAACAGCATAGCAAATGTCTGGTCTAGTGTTGCACAGAAAAATAAGACTTCCAATGAGCTTCTGATACTTCTTAACATCTACATCAAGCAGGTTAACATCCATAGATAGCTTATGATTTACCTCCATAGGTGTGCTAGTTGGTTTGCAGTCCAACCTCTTTCCCCACAAGAGAAATAGAGAAGGGGAGATAATAATTTATGCCTCTATTGTGGAAACATTGACCATATTATAGTTAATTGTCCCGATAAGAGAACAAAATCCAGAGTCACAATCACCCTTGTAGAGTAGGAAAACGAGGAAGTCCAATTGTAAAGGAGACCATACAACTAGACCATGATATAAGAAAGGGTCTCATAATTCAAGCAACACACATAGAAACATGTCTTGCGCCTCTCAAGTTCATCATGCCTAATAAGAACCTTTCCCTTATAGGCCCTAGTAGATTCACGATCCTCCTCATGTTTTATCAATGAAGGATTGGTTGCAAAACGCAAGATTTCAGTACTTTAGAAGAATAAACCAATAGTAGCTAAAGTAGTAGTTGGACAAATTCTATCATTTGGGAATATTACCATGGAAACCACAGCGTTAAGAGTACACCTTGATGACCATGATCCCCACATATGTTTCAATGTAATATCAAATCCAATAAACCCTATTATCATTGGAATGCCTTAGCGAAAGAAACATAATCCAAACATCCATTGGAAAAAAACACTTGTTAAGATATGTAGAAGAACGTGATATATGTAGGAGCCAAAGCCTTCATGCATGTAGTAAGAAACGAACTGACATATATGATCTATGCCATTCTTGCTCAAGATTCGATGAAAAATGATCCAATAAAGCTACCAAGTCACTATCAAGATTTTCAAGATTTCTTTGAGAAGAAGAATGCAAATATCCTCCTAGAGCATAGACATTATGATCGTGCCACTGAAGTTCAAGTGGTAGCACCACACCCTTTGGACCAAGCTACAAACTATCCCTTGAAAACCTTACAATAGTATGTAAGACTATTGATGAGAATCAAGTCAAAGGGTTTATAAGACACTCACAGTCTCGTACAAGATCCCGTATTTGTTTTCCAAAGAAGACGGATGGGACTCTAGGAATGTGTGTAGACTATCATGGGTTGAATAAAGTCACTATAAAGAATAGAAATCATCTAACACTTATATGAGAGCAATTGGAACACTTTTTAAAAGAAACATTCTTCATGAAGATTTGTTGATGTATGAAAACTCACAAGAACCAAGATAAAGTCAGATTAGAAGTCCCCAACAATCATTATTAGCTTAGCAAATCTTTAGACCTTGTTGGACATAGATGTCTGCGGAAGCACACGAACAACACAAGGAAAAAGAAGAAGCTTGGAGCACAAACACACAATACTGAATGTATTACTAGAGAATGTACAAAGATAAGTAGCCCATTAGGGCAATAGGCGTATGTACAAGCCGGGGGAAAAAAACCTCCTAAAGAGGGAAAAAAGTGCCCCGGCGGTCCTAGAGTGTTCACACACATCACTACCTAAATATATCAACAAATCCCCTTGGGAGTGGTGCGATGAACAAGTAGCTGACACTCATGTATAAAGAAGTGCCAAGCTATGTGGAAATCACTCCACAAAAGGAAGTAAGCCCAAAGCTTTGCGGAAAGCTTCAAACTTCTCCCTAGGCAGAGCCTTCGTGAAAAGGTCTGCAATGTTCTTGTGTGTGGGCACATATGCCAAGCTGATCTCCCCAGCAGAGAACCTCTCCCTGACATAATGATAATGCACCTCAATGTGCTTAGTGCGAGCATGGAAGACAGGGTTCCTCACAACTGCCAATGTGCTCTGTCTGTCAATGAAGATGGTGGTGGCAGAAGACTGACCAACACCCAAATCAGCCATAAGGCGTCTGAGCCACACACACTCAATAGTCGCTGTGAAAGCTCCCCTATACTCAGCCTCACAACTGGAAGTGGCCACAGTAGGCTGCTTCTTGCTCAACCAAGATATACATGAGCTACCGTGCATGAAGCAAAATCCACTAGTGGACATACGAGTGTCATAACAACCAGCCCAATTAGAGTAAAAAAAAGCATGCAAATCTAGTGGTAGTGATCCCCCTCGGGATAAAACAACCCAAGTAGCCGAGTACCACTCAAGTAGCAAAACATACGCTTAACCGCCTGCCAATGCTTGACTCCTGGGCAATGCATAAACCTGCTCATATGTGAGACATCAAACTGAATATCTGGCCGAGTAATGCATAAGTAAATCAAGCATCCAAGAACCTGGTGATAGAGAATAGCATCAAATGCATCTCCAACATCATGAAGACTCAGTCGTAAACTTGTCTCCATAGGAGTGGCAATAGGCTTACAGTCTTCAAGGCCAAAATGCTGGAATAATGTGTCAATATATTTCGTTTGACACAAAGCCATTCCACCATCAACATGCATAAACTGAATGCCCAAATAATGATGCAAATGCCCCAAATCAGCAATATGCTTCTCAATAGGACCAGTGAGCAGCATGTCGTCAACATAGACAACAATGATCAGAAGCACATCATTAGCACGCTTAACATATAAGGTGCTTTCAGTTGGAGTGTTCTCAAAACCATGTGCAATCAGATAGGCATGTATCTTCTCATACCAAGCATGTGGTGCTTGCTTTAAACCATATAATGCCTTCTTTAACTTGCACACTTGGTTTTCATGCCCTTTCTACACAAAGCCACGGGGCTGAAAAACATACACTTCTTCATGCAAGTCACCATTGAGAAATGCTGTTTTAATGTCCAACTGATGTACATTCCAACCATGATGGGCTGCAAGTGCACAGATGCTCCGAACAGTAGTCATACGGCATGTAGGTGCAAAGATCTCATCAAAATCAATGCCTCTTTCTTGTGCATAACCCTTTGCAACAAGCCTAGCTTTATACCTCTCAACTGTACCATCAGGTTGATGCTTCAGCTTGTATACCCACTTAGTGCCAATGGCCTTCTTGCCAAGAGGAAGGTCACATAAAGACCAAGTACCATTCTTCATTATTGCATCATATTGAGATTGCATAGCAGCCATCCAATTTTTTGAATTTTGTGCTTCATCAAACGAAACACGCTCAGTCTCATCACATAGACTAGATGCATCCATAGCATAGCAATCTAATGCAAAAGAGGCACTATGAGAGCCTGATCGAGTAAGATATGAGAGAGGTGCATCTAATTTTCTATCATGTAAGGTCTGCACCTTCCATTTTCGCATAGTTCTTGCCTGCTCAATATCAGCTCTCGCATCAATAAGTCCATCATGTAAATCTGCATCAGAAATGGAATGATCTGCATCATCACATGAAACCTGCAAAGGCTGAGAAGTTGCCTCATTAGGACCAGCACTAGACTTTCCACTTGTAAAAAGAGGCAACAAAGTATCATACATGTCTTTGGAGCTAACAGATGTCTCCTTAGTACATGAAAGCAATGGCTGAATAGCATCCTCCACAAAAACAACATCACGGCTAACCAGAATGCATTAATTCTGTGGATGATATAGACGATAGCCTTTACTTTTAGAACTGTACACAACAAAAATACATTTTACTACTTTATCATCCATATTTCTGCGATGTTGTTGAGGCACTAATGCATATCCCAAACAACCAAAAACACGTAGATGAGCAACAGATGGCTTGCAGTCATGCCAAGCCTCATATGGAGTGATAGACTGCAAATGCTTTAGTGGAACACCTGTTCAGTACATATGCTGCATACATGACAGCCTCAAGCCAGAAACTATGTGGTAAAGCCTGACTCTTGACCATACACCTCGCCATCTCCATGAGTGACCTGTTCTTTGGTTCAGCAACTCCATTCTGTTGAGGTGTATACGGCACTGTACGCTAGTGTTTTATCCCAGGTTTAGCCAGAAATGCATTAAAATGAGAAGACATATATTCTTCCCCTCGATCAGAATGGAGGGTGCCCATTTTACATGCTGACAGATTTTCAACCAAAACCAAAAACTATTTGAAGCACATGAACACTTCGGACTTTGCCTTCAATGGATTTACCCATGCATGCCTGGAAAAATCATCGATGAAAGTCAGGAAGCAAAGATAATTCCCAAAAGAAGGTGTCTGCGTAGGACCACAGACATCACTATGTACAAGCTGCAGTTTCTGAGTAGGCGGAACTGAACCATCTTTTGGAAAGAACGAACACTTCATTTTGCCCAAAATACAGCCTTTGCAAACATGTTTTCCAGGTGCCTCAAGTTTGGGCAAAGAGGACACCATTTCAGATTTCTGTAGGCGTAGCAAACTAGCAAGATTCAGATGACCAAAGCATGCATGCCAAAGCTTTGCATCTAACATAGCCTGAGAATCATTTACTGCACATGCCAAATCATTTACTGATCTTTCATAGTCTATGAGCTTATACAACCCACGACATAAAATGCTAGAAGCAATAATCACATCGCCATTTGACAGATCATGAACTGTACACCTGTCATCAACAAATTTCACAACCAAGCCAATCTTGGCTAATGCAGAAAGTGATAACATGTTCTTCTTGATCCTTGGCACAAATAAAGCATCTGACAAAGTGAAAGAACTACCATCAGTAGTAGTCAAAATGATCTTACCAACTCCCATAACAGGATAAGAGGAGTTGTTGGCGCATGTAACAATATTCCTTGTAGGGGCAGGCTCGAGCGAAGAGAAGAAACTGTGCTGCGAGGTAATATGTTTGGTCGCCCCACTATCAAAGTACCAAACATCTGAGTCTACTACAGGCATGCACTGCTCATGATAAGATGGGTCAGAACTACAAACAATAGTAAATGCCCATTCTTCTTCCTACACAAGATTACCAGACTCCGTTTTTGGTGTAGAGGCTTCTGCAACAACCATTCCAGCCTCTTTCTTCTTTGCCTCTTTTGCAGCCAGTTTTTGATAGTTCTTTATGATATGATCATTCCCTTTACAGTACTTACAAAACAATTTCTGCTTTTCTAATTTTTTCTCATCTTTGTCTTGGTTCTTCGAATGTGCAGCATTTGCAGATTTATGCTTACTAGTAGAAGAGCTCCATTTTCCTTTGCCCTTCTGACTAGCCAGGAAAGCTTGATCTGCAATATGCATAATGGACCTGTTCTACCTGGACTAATCTTCTTGCAACAGAACAGAGACTCAATCCTCAAATGACAAGGCATTTGGATTGCCTTTCATCATCAACCAAAGAGTAGAAGCAAAACTCTGATATGAATCACGAAGACCATTTAGAACAGTCTGCATAAGTGAGCTATCTAGTATAACCTCATGAGCAGAAATCAATTGTTCCTTCAAGTCTTTGATCTTTGTTAGGAAACTATCCATAGAATCACCTTCATTCATGTGCTCACTCTCCAACTGATTTCGAAGGTAAGAAACAAGCGCCTCATTCCTAGCTTGGTACAATGTGGTAAGTGTATCCCAAGCATCCTTAGCTGTTCTGCAGGAGCGAATGTGAGGAATAATGGCACGTTTGATAGAGAAAGCTATCAATGCATATGCCTGGGCATCTCTGCCATCCTAGCAAATCTGCTCTGCAGTAGGTGTAGCAGAAACAGGAGCAGAACAAGAATTTGCGGAATATCATCTTCGACACCATCTTCATCAGCTCCAACACCTATATTTGCAGTACCTGTAGTCAAAGGTGTAACAAGACGTCTTTCAACACCCTGCACAATGTTCCACAATCCTTTTGCAACCAACACATGTCGCATCATATAAGCCCATAATGGGTAGTTCGTACCATCCAACTTATCCTCAACGGCCAACATACGGAATACATCACTGCTTTCAGCCATGGCCGGTGACTAAAATACCTTGATGCAGAAAATTGACTATATCTCAAAAAGTTGAACAGAACTACGCAGACAAAATTTGCTAGACCTGTGGCAGACTTCGAGATGCTTATACTGGCGAACAGAAAATGGTATATACCTTTGGCACAAAAAGACAAAATAGCCTGCAGAAGCACTATGATTGTGCGTTCAGAGGCCGAAACGAGCTCAGATCACGATTTCGGCACCACACAACAAAGTTGTTTTGATGTCGGAAACACGCTGAGTATGCTCACCAAAATTGGTGCTATTCTGAGACTCCAAATGGAGGAGTGTCCATGGCAGCCTAGATGAAGCAACGACCTGCTCTAATAGCAATTGTTGGAGATAGATGTCTACGGAAGCACATGAACAACACAAGGAAGAAGAAGAAGCTTGGAGCACAAGCACATAGTAGTGAATGTATTACTAGAGAATGTACAAAGATAAGTAGCCCATTAGGGGAATAGGTGTATATACAAGCCGGGGGAAAAAAACCTCCTAAAGAGGGAAAAAAGTGCCCCGGCGGTCCTAGAGTGTTCACACACATCACTACCTAAATATATCAACAGACCTCAAATGCTATAACACTTTACATAGTAAATGTGAACATTTACTCTTCTTGTAGTTGCACCTTTTCTTCTAGCTCCAAATCTTCTTTGATTTATCTTCAATCATAGAGATTCCTATGCTCAATGATTGATAGAAATTCTTATATATAATAAGCAAAAAGTTCCAAGTCAATAATTTCAAGTAACTACTTGCAAGAAACTTGAAATGTCTTTAGGAATTATGCTATGTCTAAAATCTAAAATTTACCTCCATTGATTTGACATGCCTTCACTATTAAGCTTATTTCTCTCAGCACACATTCCATTTTGCAAAGATCTTTTGCTCAAGTGTAGTAGAGGATGGTAGCTCTAAAATTAAATAGGACTTATCAAGAACTTTGCATTATACTCTAAAATCTCACTCTTAGAAGCTCAAGGAAATTTGCACCCAAAAACTCGTCACTTCTAATTGTCATTCATATAGTTATGAAATCACTTTGATTTCTTCACATAAAGAGAGTCTACTCAATTCCTTCCACACAAACATGTGTTTACTGTTAGAGAAAATGTGTACAAAATGGACTGGCCTCATTGTGCTCATAGCCATAGAAAGATCTTTTTCAATGAATAATCTTTCACCATAATCTCTCACTCAGAAAAGGTTGACTGCCTCTCTTCTATCGTAAGACTTACAATGGAGTTCTTCTACTTTTGTATACATCAAATTAGCTCAAATACATTGAGTCTTTATGCTCTTACTTCTAAAACTCATAATTCTGAAAGTTATAGACTATTTTGATCCTAATTTTATCACTACATTACATGTGTAAATTTATCCCTTCACATAGGTATGGTTTCTAAGTGTCCAAGTTCAATATTTCTCTTGTCCTTGTTCTCTCCACTTATGTATTCATGTCTTCTTGCTTAATTGGTAAGTGAAGACCCAACAACTCCCCCTAAATTAATAATTAACATTGTCTCCTTCTCTTCTATTTGTGCCAAAAATCTACTTATCTTCACTCCATCCAAGCTTATTGTCTTGATATTTGCTATGTAATCCCTTGTAGGAGTATACACCACTTGAAGTTTCTTCTTCACTACCTTTTCTCTTAGGAAATGATATTGAATCTCTATATGTTTTGTTCTTGCATGAAATACTAGATTTGTTGCAACATAAAGAGAACTCCTATTGTCTCCATGTATTATAGGTATACCTTGATCAATGCCCAAGCTTTTCAACAAGGTTTATGTCCACACTACTTCTTTAGTTGTTTCCAGAAGCCCTTTGTATTCTGCTTCACTCGATGATAATGTCACTGTATGTTGCTTCTTTGAAGACCAACTTACAAGCTTATCACCTATGTATACCATGTATCCATGTGTTGATCTACTATCATCTTGACTTCTTGCCCAATATGAGTCACTATATGATATTAACTTTATGTCTGAAGTAAAGGAAAATATAATCCTTCTCTTATAGTTCCTTTGATATATATGAGAACTCTTTGACCTGCATTCCAATGTTGAACCTTTGAACAATGCAGGAATAGTGAGAGAAATCCTACTACATAACTAAGATCAGGTCTTGTTAGTGTAACATAAATCATACTTCCCACTAGATACTGTTACTTCCTCATGTCTTTGTATTCTCCACCATCATATTTTCTAAGATTATGATTAACCTCAAGTGGAGTTGAAGCTTCTCTCCAATTATCCATGTTGAGCTTTATCAATAGGTTTAGAACATACCTTTCTTCTAATACATATATACCATGATCTACATAGATGATTTCCATTCCAAGAAAGTATGATAACTTCCCTAGATCAATTATTCTGAATTCTGTTTCAAGTAATTTCTTTACTTCCATGATTCCTTCATTCAAAATTCTTGAGATTATAATGTCATCTACATAAATACATTAGAATGTCATCTACATAAATACAAATGTAGATTATACCTTTATTTGTTCTTTTGATAAGCAGATTTGCATCTCCCTTTGAGCTTTGATATTCAAGATCATTAAGATACTATACAAGCCTATAATTCCAAGCTCTTTGAGCTTTTTTTAACCCATAGAGTGATCTTCTTAATCTCCAAATATAATTTGGATACTTGTAATTTGAAAATTCTTGAGGTTGCTCCATGTATACTTCATCAGATATATATCCATTCAAGAACGCTTATATCCAATTGACTCAAATTCCATCCTTTTGATGTTTCAATAGCAATACTTGTCCTTATGGTTGACATCTTTGCCACAAAAGTGCATGTCTCATGATAATCTATGCCATGAGTTTGGACATAGCGTTTGATATTCAATCTAGCTTTATATCAGGCTATTCTTCCATCTGCAAGCTTCTTCACTTTATAAACCTATTTATTGCCAATCATTATTTACCATTTGGTTTTGGAAAAAGTTCCCATATCGTGCTCTCCTCAAGTTCATTGAATTCTTCCTTCATTGCTTCTTCGCATTATTTCTTGCCCTTTACTTCATCATAGTCATGATGTTGTTCATCTTCTTTCACCATATAGACATAGCTCTTTTGACTCATATAAGAAGTATCATAAGAAAACCTTGTTGATTGTTTCCTTAGTCTACTTGAACTTCTTGATTCATTCTCTTCATGTATATATGAATACACGTCTTCATCAAACCTAGGTGCATCTTCATTTCTTGATGATCCAACTCTGGATGTGCTTGCTTGCATGTAATATTCATCTCCATTTATCTGCATATTTGACCTACCTCTCTTACTTCTTCTTACCTCTTCTTCAAATGCTTCAATCTTGTGACTTTGTTCTGCATACCAACTTTTCTGTTCATCAAATGTCACGTCTCTAGAAAGAAAAAAATGTTTGGCTAGAGGACTTCAGAACCTATAACCCATCTACTTTTCATCATACCCAATGAACACATATTTTTCAGGCTTTGGTTCAAGGTTATGTCTAAGTCGTGATGGTACACACATTTAAGGCAATTGATCCAAACACTTTACGATGTTCTAGTGCTGGTTTCTTACCCCACCAAGCTTCATAAGGGGTTGTTCCATTAAGAACTATACATGGTAACCTACTCACACGTTATGTAGCTGTATTCATAGACTCAACCCATAGATAATTTGGATAGTTCTTTTCCTTTAAGATATCCCTAGCAAACTCAACCAAATTTCTATTTCTTCTTTCTACCACCCCATTTTGTTGAGGTGTGTGCATGCAAGTTATTTCTCTCTTAATACTTGCATTCCAAAGGTAACCATTGAATTCTAGGGAGAAGTATTCTGCCACTCCATCATACCTTAGTCTCTTGAGCTTTTGACATGTTAGTCTTTGTGCATATACATGAAAATGATTGAAAGCTCCAAATACTTCTGATCTTTCCTTTAGGACATAAAGAGTTATCCATCTTGTAGCATCACCAATAAAACTAACATAACACCTAGAGCCATTGATTCATCCTTCTTTCGTTGGTCCCCATACATCTATATGGATTAGCTCTAGTAATCCATCATGCTTGAATCCATTCTTCAAAAATGGTAATCTATGTGCTTTTCTCATTTTTCATGCTCCACATTTGTAGACCATATGTTGGTCCCCCACATTTGGTAGTCCTAGTACATATTGATTTGCCACCATAGCTTTGATTCCTCTTTCACTGAAATGTCCTAACCTCTTATGCCATAGGTCTAGTTCTGTAATCACGTCCTCACCTTGTGTGAGCAAAGTTTGACCAATATTTCCTTGCACTTTTAGAGTAAAAATTCTATCTTCCTTCTTGCCATAGACAATGTGAATATATTAATTCTTTAGGTCTTCCACACATACTCCTTCATTTGTAAATCTAACTTGAAAAAATGTTTGAACTATTTTTCATAGATTTATTAGATTCTTAGGTATTGTGGGAACATACACAACATCGCTTAGTGAATGTTGTCCATGCCTACATTTCACTTTTCCAATTGAATGTAGATTATGTCTTTTGTTATCACCATTTAGAACTATATGACTGGAAATTCCTTCTTCTAATTCTAACATTTATTCTATATTTCCTAACAAATGATTAGAACAACCAAAAGGAATATAGAATACCTTGAGTTCTTCTTTCTTTGATGTGCTTATTGAAATCATCATCAATGTTGTATGGTTTTAATTCTCTATGTCATTTGCACTATTGTAGTAGGTGGTAATGTAGGATTGGTTCTCTCCCCAATTTCTTCCTCTAACTCTACCATATCCACCTCTTTGACTTTGCCTTCATCTTTGAAAGTGATTTTGTCTTCCACCTCTACCTCTACCATTCTTACTCTGATTTTGATTTGAAACTTGTCAATTGTGCCAACAATCATAAGCCAAATGATTTTTCAAGGCACAAATCCAACATTTCTTTTTGTTATTATTCTGGTTACCTCTGCCTCTTCCATTTCCTCTAAGTTTTCCTCTACCATTACCTCTTCCTTTTACATAGTTAGCATGAGGAGTCAATTTTTCTTCATCCGTTGCTTTACCTTTATCTCTTTTATTCTTATTCTTTGCATACATAGCAAAACATTGTCCATTATCTCCATATGACTTCAAGTCTTGCTCAAATATGAGCGTCAATCCAAGCGATTTAGTTAGATCAAGGACAAAACCATTCAATGAGAGTTCACTTGATAATAAAAAAGGTTTCCACCTTTCATCTCCTCTGAATCTGTCAAATAATTGAGCAATCGCTCTATGATCTTCAATGTCTTCATCTATAGATCCAAGACTATCTCTCAAGTCTTTCATCTTAGTGACATAATCACTAATGTTGTTGACTTTGATTCTTTTTTAATGTTGTAAATTTTGACCACAAGCTAGATTTCCTAGCTTTAGTAGTGTTTTGGAAGTGATCTTGCAATGCATCGCATATATCTTCAGTTGTTTCCAAACCTCTCATATGTGGTAACAATTAATCTGTGATAGTTATATATATATAGGATCTTGGATTTGTATCTTTCATTTGCCATCGCTTTAAAGCTTCTAGCTCTTCTTTCTTTGGTTGACTACCATCTTCAAATGTAGGATTTTCCTATCACATATATAATGATATCCTTACTCATAGGTAAGGCTTCCATCCTCATCACCCAAGCAGGATAATTATCTCTATCCAATTTGTCAATGGAGATATGATCTGCCATGATCATCTTGCTGCTACAACAAGTGAGTTTAAGGTTTAAAGATTATTACCTTTTGTAGATATTTGCTCTTAAGGAGGATTTCAAAGTAGTCATTTGATGCCTTTTGTTGTTAAATGCTTCAGCTTATAACTTTCAAATGAAAGTTTTCCAAGATCTCTTGTACCTGCACCTTGTTCTACTCTTTAGGACCAATCATGTTAAAGGTGGACCAACCATGGAAGATGTTCTATATAGGATGAAGGTAAGTTTTCTTTCATTAACTCTAATGGGGATATTAGAAAGCTTTGAAATGTGTTTTATGCTCCACAAATTAAATGAAATCTACTTCCAATAGCTTCTATAACTAATCAAGGTCACAAAGTATCTTTCAATAAGACATGAGAAAATATTTTAGATAGTAACAAAAATATTGTTGGGATTGGCATAAGGAGGAAAAACGTGTATGAATTTACTACTCTTAAAACCAGTAAAAGTGTGGGTAGAACTAAGCTATGGTATGCAAGATTCAACCATATTGGATACCGTATACTGAAGGAGATGCATCCCAGGGGTATGGTTGCACATCCACCATTGATTACAGAGATAAAGGAACTATAGAAAGCTTGTATGATGGGAAACCAATAGAGGAACGTGTTTCCACAAGAAAGAAATAACAAAGCTTACTATCTGCTGGACTGGGTGCATGTTGACTTGTGTGGAAAAATGCCTACACAGGGCTTGGGCAGATCTTCCTACTTCAAGTTAATCCTTAATGAAAATGGAGGAAGATGCGGGTATACTCCCTTTATGATAAGGATCAAGCTTTTGGTAAGTTCTAAGAATGGATCTATCTTGTTGAAATTGAAATATGGATGAAGGTGAAGAAATTGAGTACAGATGGTGGTGGTGAGTTTACATCAATAGAGTTTGAAAATATTTGCAAAGGTAAAGGAAACAAGCATCAACTCACAATGGCACATAAGGCTCTTAGAAACATGGGGTTCTAGAGCATTGTATCGAGCCATCATGGGAGATGGAAAGGTGCATGTTGAAGGGGAAGGGTTTGCCAAATCAAGTTTTGGTAGATGGTGTCAACACTACTTTCTACATCTTGAATTGAAGCTACACGAAGGCACTTGAGGGACTATGTTTTCCATTTCAAAGTATTTGAAATGAATGTTTTTAAATGTGAAAATAGGTAGGTAACCAAGATTCAACAAAAAAGCATTAAATGCATCTTTTGAGGTTAGCGTGAGGATAAGAAGGCTTATAAACTTATGACCGTTAGGCCATTAAGATCATGTCAAGTCACAATGGGGTGTTTAAGGAGGAGTAGCCATGTAGTGGAGGAGGAAAATAGAACTTCCACTTTATCATTAAGCAAAGGGGCAATCCACTATGAACGTTGCCCAATAGCTATACCGTCTACACAAGAGAAGGAAGCATCATGTTCAAATGATGATTCTGAAAGTCACAGGCCTAACATCATCACTAGCTTCATTCACATATATCTCTATTGTCGCATTGTCTTCAGGTACCTTGGTTGTGAGTATATTCCTTGTTAACACTGATTTTCTTCTATGTGTACTTGGTACCTCCTCTAGATCCTCTTCCTTAGAATCTCTCACTTTTGATTCAAAGTACTCAGTTCTATCAAGGTGACTAATAACTTTGTACTTGACCATTGGATGATTTATAGCATAAGGATGCTTAGAATTTCTTAAGTAGACCACTAACCTTCTCAATCAATCCTCATAGATGCACACACCTAATGGTTTGGTGTAGATGTGTTAGAGTTGTGTTCTATATGGTCCTTGTAGTGCTTCTAGGTAAGCCATCATCAGCTACAATCTCTCCATATTGTATGAGCTATCAGACTCACTAATTTCGAACTCAGGTTTGATTGAAGCTCACGTATATGTTTTATCTAGGAGTTGGTAGTGCAATTGACACTATCCTTTGAGAAATTTTAAGCTTTTTCTATCCATTTATCCTATATGTTTTCCTCATCTCAAGTTCAATGTTTTCCTATTCCTAGCTCATGTACTTGTCCTCTCACTTGAACCATGTCTTTTTTTAGTTTTTTAGTTCTTGTCTTTACACCATGTCTTCATGAATCACTTAAGTCTCTTGCAATTAGCATTTCTTCACATGTTTATGTTCTTCTTTCTTTAGGTTTTCAAATGTCATAGTGTTGTTTACCACTCTTGAACTTGATGTCTATTAATGTACCTTGAAGTTTCGGGTTCCTATCTTCACCTTGAAATCCAAATCCTAAGGCTACATGCTTAGCATAGGCTAGAATTGACCAAGGGTGTTTAGGGTTTTCCCACCTTTTAACACATGCTATACGGTATGTTTGCACATTGAGGATGTCATCCCAAGCTAGCTTTGATGTGCAAGAATAGACACATGATGTCCTAGAGACACATAGGGCCTTTTACAATACGTAAGCATTAATTTGGACCCTAACAATCATTTTTTTAAGTCTAAAAGATTCCATATCTCTCTATCTGCTGCATGGGCACTTCTGACATTATGATTCCTCTTGTTCTATCACGATAGAAAAGGTATGTTGCATCGGGACACAAAAAATATTCTATCATACCTATGCAAAAAGTGAATCATTTTGAGTTTGAATTGTGCCAAGATATTCTTATTTATTTGGGACCAAGAATTGGGCATCAAGAGAAAAATAATGAAAATCTCAAAAATCACTTTTCCCGGAATATTGGGCATGAGGAACCTAAAAACAAAGAAAAACTTAGAAATACTAACAAACCGTATATGTAGAAATAGATTTGGTAATACTGGGTTTTGAATGATGATGGGACATTAAATGTGGCGATCAGTCTTCCATAAGATAAATCTTTATGGGGTCCACAACTATGGAATTTTAGGGATAGGGTATGTTGATATAAATTGTCTTTTGGAGCACCATTTTGAGTGCATTTTCAAAGCTAAATCTTATGGACGATCCTTATCATTCTATGGGTTTTAGTAAACTATTCAGCATGTTGTGGAAGGTCCTTAATAGCAATGAATTCAACAAACCAGTGACAAAGCTTAGTTCTGAAGGAAACTTTAAAGTCTCAAGGCTTGCATCACGCTGCCATGAATCGAAATATAAGATGGATACCAAGGGTTTGGAAGGCTTTTTAGAGATCCATATGGTGATGAACACGTGTCTCGTTTGGAGTAGCGATGTACATAGAGGTTCAAACGCTAAGCAGATTAACAAAATTTGGGATCTGATTAATAAGTTCAATTTGTCGATGTACTTAAGTCACTTAAATGATTCATTCGATGCCTACTCTAAACGGATACATAAATAGATGCAAAGCACATATTTTTTGGGGACGATCGTCTGGGGCATTTAACAAACTGAAGGGCCCTAATTTTATTTGTTTTAAACCTCATAAAAGAAACAACACAATAGCAAGGTGGTCTCTCAATCGCTTTATCAAGAACCATATTTATTGTGAAGACCCAACAACTCCCCCTAAATCACTAATTAACATTGTCTCCTTCTCTTTTATTTGTGCCAAAAATCTACTTATCTTCACTCCATCCAAGCTTACTGTCTTGATATTTGCTATGTAATCCCTTTTAGGAGTATACACCACTTGAAGTTTCTTATTCACTACTTTTTCTCTTAGGAAATGATATTGAATCTCTATATGTTTTGTTCTTGCATGAAATACTAGATTTGTTGCAACATAAAGAGAACTCCTATTGTCTCCATGTATTATAGGTATACCTTGATCAATGCCCAACCTTTTCAACAAGGTTTATGTCCACACTACTTCTTTAGTTGTTTCCACAAGCCCTTTGTATTTTGCTTCACTCGATGATAATGCCACTCTATGTTGCTTCTTTGAAGACTAACTTACAAGCTTATCACCTATGTACACCATGTATCCATGTGTTGATCTACTATCATCTTGACTTCTTGCCCAATATTAGTCACTATATGATATCAACTTTATGTCTAAAGTAAAGGAAAATATAATCCTTCTCTTATAGTTCCTTTGATATATCTGAGAACTCTTTGACCTGCATTCCAATGTTGAACCTTTGGACAATGCAGGAATAGTGAGAGAAATCCTACTACATAACTAAGATCAGGTCTTGTTAGTGTAACATAAATCATACTTCCCACTAGATATTGTTACTTCCTAATGTCTTTGTATTCTCCACCATCATATTTTCTAAGCTTATGATTAACCTCAAGTGGAGTTGAAGCTTCTCTCGAATTATCCATGTTGAGCTTTATCAATAGGTTTAGAACATACCTTTCTTCTGATACATATATACCATGATCTACATAGATGATTTCCATTCCAAGAAAGTATGATAACTTCCTTAGATCAATTATTTTGAATTCCGTTTCAAGTAATCTCTTTGCTTCCATGATTCCTTCCTTCAAAATTATTGAGATTATATTGTCCTCTACATAAATACATTAGAATGTCATTTACATAAATACAAATGTAGATTATACCTTTTTTTGTTCTTTTGATAAGCAGATTTGCATTTGCCTTTGAGCTTTGATATTCAAGATCATTGAGATACTTTACAAGCCTATAATTCCAAGCTCTTTGAGCTTGTTTTAACCCATAGAGTGATCTTCTTAATCTCCAAATATAATTTGGATACTTCTAATTTGAAAATCCTTGAGGTTGCGCCATGTATACTTCATCAGATATATATCCATCCAAGGATGCATTTTTCAGATCCAATTGACTCAAAGTCCATCCTTTTGATGTTTCAATAGCAATACTTGTCCTTATGGTTGACATCTTTGCCACAAAAATGCATGTCTCATCATAATCTATGCCATGAGTTTGGACATAGCGTTTGATAATCAATCCAGCTTTATATTAGGCTATCCTTCCATCTGCAAGCTTATTCACTTTATAAACCTATTTATTGCCAATCACTTTCTTACCATTTGGGTTTGGAACAAGTTCCCATATCGTGCTCTCCTCAAGTGCATTGAATTCTTCCTTCATTGCTTCTTCCCATTATTTCTTGCCCGTTACTTCATCATAGTCATGAGGTTGTTCATCTTCTTTGACCATATAAACATAGCTCTTTTGAGTCATATAAGAAGTATCATAAGAAAACCTTGTTGATTGTTTCCTTACTCTACTTGAACTTCTTGGCTCATTCTCTTTATGTATATATGAATACACTTCTTCATCAAACCTAGGTGCATCTTCATTTCTTGATGATCCAACTCTGGATGTTCTTGCTTGCATGTAATCTTCATCTCCATTTATCTGCATATTTGACCTACCTCTCTTACTTCTTCTTACCTCTTATTCAAGTGCTTCAATCTTGTGAGTTTGTTCTACATACCAACTTTTGTGTTCATCAAATGTCACGTCTCTAGAAAGAAGAAAATGTTTGGCTAGAGGAATTCAGAACCTATAACCCATCTACTTTTCATCATACCCAATGAACACATATTTTTCAGGCTTTGGTTCAAGCTTTCGTCTAAGTCGTGATGGTACATACATTTAAGGCAATTGATCCAAACACTTTACAATGTTCTAGTGCTGGTTTCTTACCCCACCAAGCTTCATAAGGGGTTATTCCATTAAGATCTATACATGTTAACCTACTCACAAGTTATGTATCTGTATTCATAGCCTCAACGCATAGATAATTTGGATAGTTCTTTTCCTTTAAGATATCCCTAGCAAACTCAACCAAATTTCTATTTCTTCTCTACCATCCCATTTTATTGAGGTGTGTGCCTGTAAGTAATTTCCCTCTTAATACCTGCATTCCAAAGATAACCATTGAATTCTTGGGAGAAGTATTCTGCCCCTCCATCATACCTTAGTCCCTTGAGCTTTTGACATGTTACTCTTTGTGCATATACATGAAAATGATTGAAAGCTCAAAATACTTCTGATCTTTCCTTTAGGACATAAAGAGTTATCCAATTGATTGATCCTTCTTTTGTTGGTCCCCATACATCTATATGGATTAGCTCTAGTAATCCATCATGCTTGAATCCATTCTTCAAAAATGGTAATCTATGTGCTTTTCTCATTTTTCATGCTTCACATTTGTAGACCATATGTTGGTCCTCCACATTTGGTAGTCCTAGTACATATTGATTTGCGACCATAGCTTTGATTTCTATTTCATTGAAATGTCCTAACCTATTATGCCATAGGTCTAGTTCTGTAATCACGTCCTCACCTTGTGTGAGCAATGTTTGACCAATATTCCCTTGCACTTTTAGAGTAAAAATACTTTCTTCCTTCTTGCCATAGACATGTTGGAGATAGACGTTTGCGGAAGCACGCGAACAGCACAAGGAAGAAGAAGAAGCTTGGAGCACAACACACGAGACTGAATGTATTACTAGAGAATGTACAAAGATAAGTAGCCCATTAGGGCAATAGGCGTATATACAAGCCAGGGGAAAAAAACCTCCTAAAGAGGGAAAAAAGTGCCCCGGCGGTCCTAGAGTGTTCACACACATCACTACCTAAATATATCAACAAATCCCCCCTGGGAGTGATGCGGTGAACAAGGAGCTGGCACTCATGTATAAGGAAGTGCCAAGCTATGTGGAAATCACTCCACAAAAGGAAGTAAGCCCAAAGCTTTGCGGAAAGCTTCAAACTTCTCCCTAGGCAGAGCCTTCGTGAAAAGGTCTGCAATGTTCTCCTGCGTGGGCACATATGCCAAGATGATCTCCCCAGCAGAGAACCTCTCCCTGACATAGTGATAATGCACCTCAATGTGCTTAGTGCGAGCATGGAACACATGGTTCCTCGCAACTGCCAATGCGCTCTGACTGTCAGTGAAGATGGTGGTGGCAGAAGACTGGCCAACACCCAAATCAGCCATAAGGCGTCTGAGCCACACACACTCAACAGTCGCTGTGAAAGCTGCCCTATACTCAGCCTCACAACTGGAAGTGGCCACAGTAGGCTGCTTCTTGCTCAACCAAGATATACATGAGCTACCAAGCATGAAGCAAAAACCACTAGTGGACACACGAGTGTCATAGCAACCAGCCCAATCTGAGTCAGAAAAAGCATGCAAATCTGGCGGTAGTGATCCCCCCTTGGGATAAAACAACCCAAGTAGCCGAGTACCACTCAAGTAGCGAAAGATGCGCTTAACCGCTTTCCAATGCGTGACTCCTGGGCAATGCATAAACCTGCTCATCTGTGAGACAACAAACTGAATATCCGGCGGAGTAATGCATAAGTAAATCAAGCATCCAACAGCCTGCTGATAGAGAACAACATCAAATGCATCTCCAGCATCATGAAGACTCAATCGTAAACCCGTCTCCATAGGAGTGGCAATAGGCTTACAGTCTTCAAGGCCAAAATGCTGCAATAATGTGTCAATATATTTCGTTTGACACAAAGCCATTCCACCATCAACATGCATAAACTGAATGCCCAAATAGTGATGCAAATGCCCCAAATCACACATCTCAAATGAGGCATGCAAATCAGCCTTAAAATCAGCAATATGTGTCTCAATAGGACCAGTGAGCAACATGTCATCAACATAGGCAACAATGATCAGAAGCACATCATGAGCACACTTAACATATAAGGTGCTTTCAGTTGGACTATTCTCAAAACCATGTGCAATCAGATAGGCATGTATCTTCTCATACAAAGCGCGTGGTGCTTGCTTTAAACCATATAATGCCTTCTTTGACCTGCAAACCTGGTTTTCATGCCCTTTCTGCACAAAGCCACGGGGCTGAAAAACATACACTTCTTCATGCAAGTCACCATTCAGAAATGCTCTTTTAATGTCCAACTGATGTACATTCCAACCATGATGGGCTGCAAGTGCACAAATGCTACGAACAGTAGTCATACGACATGTAGGTGCAAAGGTCTCATCAAAATCAATGCCTCTTTCCTGTGGATAACCCTTTGCAACAAGCCTAGCCTTATACCTGTCAACTGTACCATCAGGTTTACGCTTCAGCTTGTATATACACTTAGTGCCAATGGCCTTCTTGCCAGGAGGCAAGTCACATAAAGACCATGTACCATTCTTCATTATAGCATCATATTCAGATTGCATAGCAGCCATCCAATTTTCTGAATTTTGTGCTTCATCAAAAGAAACAGGCTCATTCTCATCACAGAGACTAGATGCAGCCATAGCATAGCAATCTGATGCAAAGGAGGCACTATGAGAGCCTGAACGAGTACGATATGACAAAGGTGCATCTAATTTGTTGTCACGCAAAGTCTGCACTAGCCATTTTGGCATAGTTTTTGCCTGCTCAATATCAGCTCTCTCATCAACAAGTGCATCATGTAAATCTGCATCAGAAATGGAAGGATCTGCATCATCATATGAAACCTGCAAAGGTTGAGAAGTTGCCTCATTAGGACCAGCACTAGCCTGTCCACCTGTAAAAAGAGGCATCAAAGTATCATACATGTCTTTGGAGCTAACATATGTCTCCTTAGTACATGAAAGCAATGGCTGAATAGCATCTTCCACAAAGACAACATCACGGCTAACTAGAATGTGTTTAGTCTGTGGATGATACAGACGATAGCCTTTACTTTCAGAACTGTACCCAACAAAAATACATTTTACTGCCTTATCATCCAATTTTCTGCGATGTTGTTCAGACACTAATGCATATGCCAAACAACCAAAAACATGCAGATGAGCAACAGATGGCTTGCGGTCATGCCAAGCCTCATATGGAGTGATAGACTGCAACGCTTTAGTGGGACACCTGTTCAGTACATATGCTGCACACATGACAGCCTCAAGCCAAAAACTATGTGGTAAAGCCTCACTTTTGACCATGCACCTTGCCATCTCCATGAGTGACCTGTTCTTTTGTTCAGCAACTCCATTCTGTTGAGGTGTATACGGCACTGTACACTGGTGTTTTATCCCACGTTCAGCCAAAAATGCATTAAAATCTGAAGACATATATTCCCCCCCTCGATCAGAACGGAGGGTGCCCATTTTACATGCTGACAGATTTTCAGCCAAAACCAAAAACTGTTTGAAGCACATGAACACTTCGGACTTAGCTTTGAGTGGATATACCCATGCATGCCTGGAAAAATCATCAATGAAAGTCACGAAGTAAAGGTAATTTCCAAAAGAGGGTGTCTGCATAGGACCATAGACATCACTATGTACAAGCTACAATTTCTGCGTAGCCCGAACTGAACCATCTTTTGGAAAGGAAGAACGCTGCATTTTGCCCAAAATGCAGCCTTCACAAACATGTTTTCCAAGTGCCTCAAGTTTGGGCAAAGAGGACACCATTTCAGATTTCTGCAGGCGTAACAAACTAGCAAAATTCAGATGACCAAATCGTGCATGCCAAAGCTTTGCATCTGACATAGTCTGAGAATCATGAACTGCACATGCCGAATCATTCACAGATCTTTCATAGTCTATGAGCTTATATAGCCCACGACATAAAATGCCAGAAGCAATAATCACATCGCCATTTGAGAGATCATGGACTGTACACCTTTCATCAACGAATTTCACAACCAAGCCAATCTTGGCTAATGCAGAAACTGATAACAGGTTCTTTTTTATCCCTGGCACAAATAAAGCATCTGACAAAGTGAAAGAACTACCATCAGCAGTAGTCAGAATGATCTTACCAACTCCCATAACAGGATAAGAGGAGTTATTGGCGCATGTGACAGTATTCCCGGTAGGGGCAGGCTCGAGTGAAGAGAAGAAACTGCGCTGCGAGGTAATATGTTTGGTCGCCCCACTGTCAAAGTACCAAACATCTGAGTCTATTGCAGACATGCACTGATCATGAGAAGATGGGTCAAAACTGCAGACAGTAGTAAACGCCCATTCTTCTTCCTGCACAAGATTTGCAGACTCTGTTTTTGGTGTAGAGGCCTCTGCAACAACCATTCCAGCCTCTTTCTTCTTTGCCTCTTTAGCAGCCAGTTTTGGACAGTTCTTTATAATATGATCATTTCCTTTACAGTACTTGCAGAACAATTTCTGCTTTTCTGATTTCTTTTCATCTTTATCCTGGTTCTTCGATTGTGCAGCATTTGCAGATTTCTGCTTACTAGTAGAAGAGCTCCATTTTCCTTTGCCCTTCTAACTAGCCAGGAAAGCTTGATCTGCAACACGCATAATGGACCTGTTCTGCCTGGACTGATCTTCTTGCAACAGAACAGAGACCAATTCCTCAAATGACAAGGCATTCGGATTGCCTTTCATCATCAACCGAAGAGTAGAGGCAAAACTCTGATATGAATCAGGAAGACCATTCAGAACGGTCTGCACAAGTGAGCTATCTGGTATAACCTCACAACAGAAATCAATTGTTCGTTCAGGTCTTTGATCTTTGTAAGAAAACTGTCCATAGAATCACCTTCATTCATGTGCTCACTCTCCAACTGTTTTCGGAGGTAAGCAACACGAGCCTCATTCCTAGCCTGGTACAAAGTGGTAAGTGTATCCCAAGCATCCTTTGCTGTTCGGCAAGAGCGAATGTGAGGAATAATGGCACGTTTGACAGACAAGGCTATCAATGCATGTGCCTGGGCATCTCTGCCATCCCAGCGAATCTGCTCTGCAGTAGGTGCAACAGAAACAGCAACACGAACAGGAATCTGCGGAATATCATCTTCGACACCATCTTCATCAGCTCCAACACCTGTATTTGTAGTACCTGTCTTTACAGGTGTAACAGGACGTCTTTCAACACCCTGCACAATGTTCCACAATCCTTTTGCAACCAGTACATGTCGCATCATATAAGCCCATAATGGGTAGTTGGTACCATCCAACTTATCCTCAACAGCCAACATACGGAATACATCACTGCTTTCAGCCATGGCCGGTGACTAAAATACCTTGATGCAAAAAATTGACTGTATCTCAAAAAGTTGAACAGAACTGCCCAGACGAGTTCTGCTAGACCTGTAGCAGACTTTGAGACGCTTAAACCGGCAAACAGAAACTGGTATATACCTTTGGCACAAAAGGACGAAATAGCCTGCACAAGCGCTACGATAGTGCGTTCGGACGCCGAAACGAGCTCAGATCACGATTTCGGCAAACGGAGGAGTGTCGACGGCGCCCTAGAAGAAGCGACGACCTGCTCTGATACCAATTGTTGGAGATAGACGTCTGCGGAAGCACGCGAACAGCACAAGGAAGAAGAAGAAGCTTGGAGCACAACACACAAGACTGAATGTATTACTAGAGAATGTACAAAGATAAGTAGCCCATTAGGGCAATAGTCGTATATACAAGCCGGGGGAAAAAAACCTCCTAAAGAGGGAAAAAAGTGCCCCGGCGGTCCTAGAGTGTTCACACACATCACTACCTAAATATATCAACAAGACAATGTGAATATATGAATTCTTTAGGTCTTCCACACATACTCCTTGATTTGTAAATCTAACTTGAAAAAAATTTTCAACTATTTGTCATAGACTTATCAGATTCTTAGGTATTGTGGGAACATACACAACATCGGTTAGTGAATGTTGTCCATGCCTACATTTCACTTTTCCAATTGAATGTAGATTGTGTCTTTTGTTATCACTTGTTTGAAGTGTATGACTAGAAATGCCTTCTTCTAATTCTAACATTTATTCTATATTTCCTAACAAATGATTAGAACAACCAAAGGCAATATAGAATACCTTGAGTTCTTCTTTCTTTGATGTGCTTATTGAAATCATCATCAATGTTGTATGGTTTTCATTCTCTGTGTCATTTGCACTATTGTAGTAGGTGGTATTGTAGGATTGGTTCTGTCCCCAATTTCTTACTCCAACTCTACCATATCCACCTCTTTGACTTCGCCTTCCTATTTGAAAGTGATTTTGTCTTCCACCTCTACCTCTACCATTCTTAATTTGATTTTGATTTGAAACCTGTCAATTGTGCCAACAATCATAAGCCAAATGATTTTCAAGCCACAAATCCAACATTTCTTTTTGTTATTATTCTGGTTACCTCTACCTCTTCCAGTTCCTCTAAGTTTTCCTCTACCATTACCTCTTCCTTTTACATAATTAGCATGAGGAGTCAATTTTTCTTCATCCGTTGCTTTACCTTTATCTCTTTTATTCTTATTCTTTGCATACATAGCAAAACATTGTCTTTTATCTCCATATGACTTCAAGTCTTGCTCAAATATGAGCGTCAATCCAAGCGATTGAGTTAGATCTAGGGCAAAACCATTCAATGAGAGTTCACTTGATAATAAAAAAGGTTTCCACCTTTCATCTCCTCTGAATCTGTCAAATAATTGAGCAATTGCTCTATGATCTTCAATGTCTTCATCTATAGATCCAAGACTATCTGCCAAGTCTTTCATCTTAGTGACATAATCACTAATGTTGTTGACTTTGATTCTTTTTTAATGTTGTAAATTTTGACCACAAGCTAGATTTCCTAGCTTTAGTAGTGTTTTGGAAGTGATCTTGCAATGCATCACATATATCTTCAGTTGTTTCCAAACCTCTCATATGTGGTAACAATTAATCTGTGATACTTTTATATATATAGGATCTTGGATTTGTATCTTTGATTTGCCATCGCTTTAAAGCTTCTCTTATTTCTTTGGTTCACTATCATATTCAAATCTATGATTTTCCTATTACATATATAATGAGATCCTTACTCATAAGTAAGGCTTCCATCCTCATCACCCAAGCAGGATAATTATTTCTATCCAATTCGTCAATGGAGATATGATGTGCCATGATTATCTTGCTTTTGCTACAACAAGTGAGTTTAAGGTTTAAATATTATTACCTTTTGTAGATATTTGCTCTTGAGGAGGATTTAAAAGTAGTCACTTGATGCCTTTTGTTGTTAAATGCTTCACGTTATAACTTTCAAATAAAAGCTTTCCAAGATCTCTTGTATCTGCACCTTGTTCTACTCTTTAGGACCCATCATGTTAAAGGTGGGCAACCATGGAAGATGTTCTATATAGGCTGAAGGTATGTTTTCTTTCATTAACTCTAATGGGGATATTAGAAATCTTTGAAATGTGTTTTATGCTCCACAAAATAAATGAAATCTACTTCCAATAGCTTCTATAACTAATCAAGGTCACGAAGTATCTTTCAATAAGACATGAGAAAATATTTTGGATAGTAACAACAATATTGTTGGGATTGGCATAAGGAGGAAAAACTTGTATGAATTTACTACTCTTACAACCAATAAAAGTGTGGGTAGAACTAAGCTATGGTATGCAAGATTCAGCCATATTGGATACCGTATACTGAAGGAGATGCATCCCAGGGGTATGGTTGCACATCCACCATTGATTATAGAGGTAAAGGAACTATAGAAAGCTTGTATGATGGGAAAACAATAGAGGAACGTGTTTCCACAAGAAAGAAATAACAAAGCTTGCTATCCTTTGGACTTGGTGCATGTTGACTTGTGTGGAAAAATGCCTACACAGGGCTTGGGCAGATCTTCCTACTTCAAGTTAATCCTTAATGAAAATGGAGGAAGATGTGGGTGTACTTCCACTACACCATATGAGGGGCATACTGACATTGCCCATAGAGACGGTCACCCCTTGGAGTCGATATGACCGTTGAAAATGCTTGAAAAACCACGGATGCAATAGCGATGGTCATTTAATCGTCGGTATACATGGCATCAGTATGAGCACCGGTATAGGCGTCGGTACTTTACTGTAAGTTACCGACGCTTATACCGATGCTTATACCGATGCTTATACTGATGCTTATACCGAGGCAACTTTTAATCGGGCCCGAGAGCAAAAATTCAACATCTACTTGCATTTTGAATCAAAGTTTGCTACTGTCGAGTTTGCGCGTGTGAACTACATTCCGAACCTATTGTGTACACACATCTCTCTCTTTCCTCTCTCTCTCTCTCTCTCTTTCTCTACATCTCTGTTTCTCTACATCTGAAATTTTGGTAAGAATTGCACATATTGTGGCACCCTTTCTCTTTCTTTGTGTTTTCCCTTTTCTAATTTCTCTTCTCTTTCATTTTGCAGGAGCTTTTTGGCATCAAATCTTTGGAATTCCACGAAGGGCAACATTAAGTGGACCTTGATGACAACGCTCCAAACAATTACATCGATGTAAGTGATTGTTTTGTTTCCCATTGATATAGAGTGAGATAGAGAGAGAGATGAAATAAAGAGAGATATCTAGAGAAACATAAAGAGAGAGAGAGAGAGATAGAGAGAGAGAGAGAGCGATGAAAGAGAAAGATAGAGAGAGAGTGAAAGAGAGAGAGAGATGAAAAAGAAAGTGAATGAGATAGAGAGAGAGATGCATACATAAATACACACACATATGCATAAACATACTCACATACATATTACATACACACATGCATATTACATACACACTCACATACATATTACATACACACATGCATATACATACAGATACATATTACATACTCACATGCATACACACATATACATAAATACATGCATATTACATACAAACATGCATATTACATACACACATGCATATTAGATACACACATGCATATACATACACACACATATTCATTCTCATACTCACATACATACAGACATGTATACACATATACATACACACATGTGCCTAAATGGTCGGTGCAGACTTTGAGAGATAGCAAACTAGATGCAACTTTCTCATATTGTAATCCTTTAGGATCTCATAGTGCTTCCTTTGCATCAAATTTTTATGCAATGAATGTCTAAGAATGAGCCCATTTCTTTTGATGAAGTGTAAAATTCAGAAAATTGGATGGCTTCTATGTAGTCAAAATATGATGTTATTATGAAGAATGTTATGTGGTCTTTATGTGGTTTTTCTCCACGCAAAATGACCATTGGCATTGATCATCATTGTACATGCTGCTCATTGGTCCTAATGAGAAACATATTGTGTAGTTTAAGGATGATTTTCATGCCTCTTTTGAGGTGTTAAATTTGGTGCATTTGCATCATTATTTGAGCATTCAATTTATGCAACTTGTTGGGTAATTTTAGAATGATGTGTGTGAACACTCTTAGGACAATTGAGGCATGTTTTTCCCTTTTAAGGAGGTTTTTTGTTAGGTTGCATGTACACATAGCCCTAATGGGTAACTGATCTTTGTACATTATCATGGCAATACTTTTTGTATTGTGTTGTGCTTCAAGATTCTTCTTTTTCCTTATGTTTGTTGTGTGTGTCCATAGACCTGGAACTCCAACAATAATTTATTACTACTTTTGAAAGTATGTGATTGAACAACGTCTTAGGTAATATTGATGTGCATGTGGAGGCAATTTCCATCTATGGGGATACTATGTCTAGTATTCGTTTGGGAAACAATCATATGTATCATGCTAGAGCAAGCACATAAAAGTGCAGTATCATTTTATGAGAGAGAATTTTTTTAGTAAAGATGTAAATGTTCTTTTTTTTTTTTACAAATAAAAAGAAGGTTTCTAATTTGTTTCCTAAATTCTTAAACACTTTCAAGCTCTACACGATCAAAAAAGGGCTTGTTCTTGAAGATATGACAATTTCTCTCATAAGCTTGAGGGGGTATGTTGAACATAAAGGTTCAAGACTATGTGGTTATGACCTTTAGAAGAGCCAAAGGATGAACGAAGGGTTGGAGGAAACTAGGAATTTACCATCATATCACATGGAATTAAATGGGGTATTGAAATTCACCAAAGCCAATGGAAGGACAAACAACAAGCAGTGGTGTAGAAAGTGAAGCTGCAACGATAGATGGAGTCACATGCTCTAGTGGACGTTTCTCCCAATATAAAATGGTTTTGGGTATGTTTATTCTAAGGGAACTCAAGGAGAGAGTGAAAAAGTAGATCCCCATTAATTTTAGACCATATTTTATATGAATGGCTCATAATAATATGCTACAAAGCACATAGGTATGAGTAGTACATATTTATATACACATTTATTTTGAAAAAGAAATTTCTCTCTTTAGATATATCCAATTAATGCATGATGTACCTTGTTAAAAATATTGTTTTTTTTTTATCCTCTTGATCCATTTCCTTGGAGAAAGCCATGAGTCAGTGGGTAGGTTCTTGCTTTGCTTGCATTAAAAGAAACAATGCTTTTGCTTTGAATGCTCTAATTCTAGTGAAGTATTTCAATGTTGATGCACCATAGTGGACTTGCCTTCTGGAGAGATCCACGAAAATATACTTAAATAAAAAAAATGGAGCTCCATATTCCACATAGAATACTCCGCATAGAGGCTATGGAGTACACAAAAAGAACACAATACACAAACCACAAACGTAGATTTCTTAGGTCATGGAAATGTAGTTGAACTAATGATGTGTGGCTGACCAGGCCACTACATGTCTTATTAAAGACCATACACAAGTGTTCCACAACTATTGGCCTTTCACATGGACACTAACCATAACATGCCTACTCTTGTAATAATATATATCACCTATAATGTAAGTGTTTTTACTCATTTTGTACCTTTAGATAGGAAGGGACAACCAATGAACTATCTATTCATATAGATATGTTGTAGATATAAAAATATTTTCTCATGCAAATTGGGAAGGATCAAGAGATGGTGTAAGAAGTACCTCTCGTTATCTTTCATTTCGAAGATCCAAAATCGTTACTTTCTCATCAAGGATTAAGCCACATATTGATTCTCTCTCATTTACAAAAGGTAGGTATAAAGGATTCACTAATCCTAATAAAGAATCTATGTGGATTAAGACACTATATGTTGATTTAGGGATGAAGACCTATACTCCTCACATATTTGGTGATAACATGATTTCTTTGCATCTTTCAACCAATCATATTTACTACTATAAGGAACAAACACATTTAGGTCCATTGTCATTTTTCTAGGGAGAATACTACAAGAAAGGAGACTGAGCTTTCATACATTTCAACTCAACAAAAATGAGTAAATATGATGAGTTTAGCTTTGGATGGAGTGAATTAAAGTACATTAAAACGATTTATTAGAACACTAATTTGCAAAGGAATGGAGTCTTAAGTGTTGATAACTTTTTTTTTATGTATAGGTTAAGTTAAACATTACAAATGATGTAAATACCTTTAGGAGGTCTTCAAATACTTCACAAAGGCTCACAAAAATAATTAAATACGGCTAAAATACCATGTGATTTCTAGAACACGGTGAATTAAATAAGGGATTAACTAGGGCATTGTAGTGATATCCTAGTGGAAGGTCGATGTGGCTAGTTCTCAAAGCCCAACCATATTTTGCTTATTTGAGAACTTAAGTCATGTAATAAATCCACCCAAGCTTCTAAAAGTAGTTGAGATTCATTATAAAGTTTTTTGGTTAGTTTTACATGTTATAGTAAGAGGGGAGAAGTCGTGATCTTATTGGAGGTCCAACAGAGCCATATGTCTATCTCTCTTTTGATGCAATTTTGTAAATAGAAATTGGAGAGCTTTTATCTACATCATTATAAATATCAATTAGGTGTTTGATGGTTCATTCGAAGGCTCCTATCTTTTAATTGCACCTTGAAAATATTTTTGTTCATTGGAGTTATGGTTTATCCCATTTAAGTGTTTTCTAGCTTATTGGAATGATGTTGAGTCTATTATATGCGTATTAAATAGTTTTAAAAAATTTTAACTGAACAGAGAACTATAAGCTCTACAAGAGTGAGTACTTATTTTTTTACATAAGTTTGTGAGAAGGTCTACTAGCTCCTAGGAGGTTCCACCTACTTCTAGATATAATTTGGAGGTCAATAATCTCCAACATGAAGCACCTTATGCTTGAGGGGGAGCCATTGTCACATATAGAAACCAAAAATATTTGACCATATACATGAAATAATTTGGACCTTGAGAAGCAAATGAGTGTCTGTACATTTACGTAGAGTAATCCCTCAAAAAATTAGTTCAATGAAATTAGACTATAGTTTGAGCGAATTTTTTCCTCACTAGCTTATATGCATTTACTTCCCTAGTCTATTATGACTATGTTGTATTAAATAATGGAACCTTTTCTAGGGGAATGATTGATCCCATGAGTCTTATAACCCATCTTTTAAGTGTTCTAGATTTTGTCATAAATCCTAAAACAATAGATTACATATGAAGTCTTATTTAAGAAATTTCTAAGTATAATGTCTTTTGACATAGATTTTAAAATCCAAATGGAGTTTAGAATACCATAGACCTATTATTTTAGTGAAGAGGAAAAATTAATCTTGAAATGATAGGATGTGAAATTCGTACAATAAGTAAGTATTTCATTTAACGAACAGATAGATTCAAGATAATCAATTCTTTCTTTCGTCTTCCAAATTTTATTTCTCCAATATATTGATTCGTTTTGAAACACGTTTTTCATATTTGAGGGCTAATCACAGTTTGTAGAAATCTGTATGTTCAATTTGAATTAACAGATTATGACAAGTTTCACTCCACTATGCATGAAACCTTGATATCTCTTTCCATTTTTCGCTAGTATACACCTAACTTCTACAAATTTTAAATATTCTTCCACTCTTAAGATATGGGAACTTGATCCCTCTTATACAAGAAGACAATTTATCTTCACGATCTTGATGATGATGTGTGTGATAACACTTAGGATCCCTTGGGAGCTTTTTCCTTTCCTGAGGAGGTTTGCTTTTCCATGATATTTTATAGATACGTATGAGCCTAGTGCGACACTTTCTTATTCACTTTGCCATACAATCATTTTCGTGTTGTTCTAGAAGATAATGCTTGTTCCTTGTGCTTTTTGTGTGATTCCATATTCCTCAACCTCTAGCAATTGTTATCATAACAAGTCATTTCCGTTAGGGCATTGTTGACTCCTTTAAAGTCATGTTTTAGAATGGCTCAAAATTGGTGAGCAGAGTGAAGGTGATTAGGGACTCAAAAAAGATTTTTCCTATGGGTTAAAATTTTTATTTCAACTTGTTTTGGATTTTAAATGCACTATTTAAATGAGTGTGGAGTCAATTTCATGCATTTATGCCAAACTCATATAAAAATTTAGTTCAATGGTAAAAGAACTTAACAGTCTGCTATAGGTCTTGTTGAGCTCGAATGGTTATTTCTACTAAATCTTTTGACATACATTTAATTTTATGCATGATAATATTCAATGAGTACCCAAGGTTGAAAATGAATAATGTATTCCATTTCTTGGCTATTGAGGATATGTTCGATGGTTTGAATCACCCATTCTAGGCACACATGATGCCTCATGTAGTGGTAGTGGAAGGCTTGTGTAATATTATCTACGATGTTGAACCTCCTACACTTGCACATACAAAAATTATAGGTGATCCAAGTGGTGTTGAATATGATGATCCTTATTTTCTTGGTCCTATTACGATTTCTATTGTAGCTACTATAAAGAAATGTTTTTGGGATGGCAGAGATGCATAGGCACATGCATTGATATCGTTTTCTAACAAATGTGCTAGTAACCCTTCCATTCACCGTTATATTCTAGAGATGTACATGCTTGGAGGAATGAGAAGTTCCTTGCTCATGGGATAGCCAAGGCCAAAAGCAAGAGAGTTCATACAAGGTAACTACTCTTGATGGCTAGATGAGTAAAGTGAGAGAGCCAGCGCAAGAGAGAGAGAAAGAGAGAGAGAGAGAGAGAGAGAGAGAGAGAGAGAGAGAGAGAGAGAGAGAGAGAGAGAGAGGGAGGGAGGGAGAGAGAGAGAGAGAGAGAGAGAGAGAGAGAGAGAGAGAGAGAGAGAGAGAGAGAGGGAGGGAGGGAGGGAGGGAGAGAGAGAGAGAGAGAGAGGGAGGAAGGGAGGGAGGGAGGGAGGGGGAGGGAGAGAGAGAGAGAGAGAGAGAGAGAGAGAGAGAGAGAGAGAGAGAGAGAGAGAGAGAGAGAGAGAGAGAGAGAGAGAGAGAGAGAGAGAGAGAGAGAGAGAGAGAGAGAGAGAGAGAGAGAGGGGAGAGAGAGAGAGAGAGAGAGAGAGAGAGAGAGAGAGAGAGAGAGAGAGAGAGAGAGAGAGAGAGAGAGAGAGAGAGAGAGAGAGAGAGAGAGAGAGAGAGAGAGAGAGAGAGAGAGAGAGAGAGAGAGAGAGAGAGAGAGAGAGAGAGAGAGAGAGAGAGAGAGAGAGAGAGAGAGAGAGAGAGAGGAGAAAGAAAGAAAGGGAAAGAGAAGAAGGAAAGAGAGAAAGAGAAAGAGAGAAAAAGAAAGAGAGAAAGAGAAAGAAAGAAAGAGAAGGATAAAGGGAAAGAAATAGAGAGAGAAGAAGGAGAAAAGAGAGAGATAGAAAGAGGGTAGCCAAGAGAGAGAGAGACAGATAGAGAAAGAGATGAAAAGAAAAATAGAGGTAGAGAGAAATATATAGAAAAAGAGAGGTAGAGAGAAAGAGACAGATAGAAGATGAAAGTGAATACTATAGAGAGAAGGAGAATATTAGAAAGAGAGAGGAGAGTAAAGAAAGATAGGAGGTAAGAGAAAGAGCAAGGTAAGCATACCTACCTTTACTTAAATGGACACAACTCTCTCATATGGTGTCCAAATTGGATGATTCTACTTGGTTTAGAACGTAGAATCCAAGGCTTGAAAATAGGTGACTCGAACTTATGATTGAATAATTCAAAAACACTTGTACAGAGCGTTTAATTCTCTCCATATCTCTTCAAGGAAAGATGGTGCCGACTCAGCTAGCTCCATTGTTTTGGCCATAACTTCCTTGTAGAATATCCAAATCACGAAATTCAAATTGTTATGGATTATACACTTCATGTTCTTTTTGTGGAAGGTTGCATGCCATATTTTCACCATTTCAATCCATCTTTGCACAATTTTGTATATGGTGATTTGATGGTGAGAAACTCTTTTTGAATTACTTGAGTGTCCAACTATGCTAATTAGGAGTTCCTAATCATATTTTGAACCATTTTGGAAAGGAATTAATATATTTTTATACCTTTGCAACATATTTTTTCTCTCAAGTATATTTATTTGAATATGTTTTGCATCAAAGTTTAAACTTTTGCATTTTATTCTCTTCCAATGTTATGAAACTAACATGGGAATGTGCATGAAAGTTAGTTTGATATGAATTCATCTATGCACATGAAGTTACACTAACTTTTGTTGATTCATAAAAGCATGCACAAGGTGTTTTTGTGTGTTTGAAGATCTTTGTGCAGGTATTGGAGCAAGAAAAGACCTTGTTATGAGGGTGTGTAGTGCCCAACAACACATATTGGAAAATTTTCTTATTTGTAGGTTTTTGGAGATAAGAAAGTGGTTTGCTTACCAATGGGTTGATGCCTATCATTGTATCATGTTATTATTTTTTTCACGCTTCATTTGCGTGGAGAAATGCTACAAAAATGTTTGTAGACATGCAATGTTATATGCCATGTGAGAACTAGAGTCATGTTGTGTTGTAAGAGAGAGGAAGTCTTATGCGTGTAACATAACTAAAAGCAAATAAAGTGTGTGAATTAGAAGAAGAATATGCACAAGCGGATGCATGCATACATAGATGATATGATTTCTAGAAAGGTGAGTTCATGATGCATTTTTTTTTGTATAGAAGATCATTTTTATGCATCAGCATGATGAGTTAGGGTGAGCATGAAGTATGTGATAGAAGTACCATGAATAGGCTAATTTTTCTTTTAGAAATTAAATGACAAAGGTATATCCCTCAAGAACAATTAAGATGTGTTCTTGTCTAGTAACTCATGAGGACATGAATTGTTCTTCATGGGAGTCTATGTACTTAATATATAATTTCATCCAAGAGTGATATGGTTATGATAATCCATAAAAGTATTAAATTATTGTGTGTGATTGATTTAAAGGAGTTTAGTGAATTTGCAGGATGCAAAAATATTTGAATGACATCCATACATATTCACTTTCATTGAAAAGTGGATACTATAAAGAATCTATTTTCCACAAGACGATTTGTATTGTTAATTGGTTTGCATTGATCTAAACGATCATTACATGCATGGATACACCTCCATGTCATAATTCATCCAAGAGAATGAGTGAGTACATCGAACCATAAGGATTAACATGTCTCATCATTTTAGGTTAAAAAAACTGTTTAAGCAAATAGTTAGTGAGGTAGCAACCTCATAGTGATTTGGATGCTGCTTTTTGAGGGAATGCCCAAATTCAAATTTCACTCATGCAAAGCAACAAATGATTTTTGGGATAATATTAGGATGACATAAAGGGCAAGCCATGAATCTCGTGTTTGTAACCTTCATGTTTGTAACCTCTAAAAAGCATTTGTAGAGTAATTTTATTGATGAGAAGGATTCAATGGAGACTTTGGTGAAGGGTGGATGCTTCAAACATTCAACATGATACTTCAATTCTACATCTATTTTGGGATCCAAGATAGTATCTTCAAGATAGTGATACTTTGGGGGGGTCCTATGGGCACTAGTCCCCTTCACTTCTACATTTCCTCTCATTTTAATTAATACAAGTCCACAAGAGTAGGCTAAGGCCGAACTTCCTATATTAAGAAAAATAGAAACATATTAAAAAAGAAACAATCTTCAAGGTAGTCATATTTTGAAACTTTATGTATTCACATGTTTAGATATCCCAAGCCATGCCAAGAATCTACTATGGGTATCAAAGTCACTCAGAACAAAAACTCTATTGATTATTTTTACAACTATTGCAATACCATAAGCTCCTTCCCAAGCTAAACACGAAACAATCCATATATCCTCAAATGGGAAGAAATTATCCTCTCCATTTGATTGTTATGTTTTCACGTATGCATGAGGGGAATTCAGTTGTGCATAGGATGAATACCATACAATTGCATAGAATGGTGAATGGCATGAATTTACAGCTTCTACCACTTGTTCTCTACGAGGATCCTATCCTTGCTGAAATGAAACATTTTGAGTTTCCACTCCCACTTTCTCAAATCATTGTATATTCTCTAATCTTTTATTCTTGTGTGATGCTGTGTGTCATGCGGATGCAATGTTGTTTGAACATTCAAGGTTTCTTCCCCTCATGTTTGGTCGTCCAATGACTATTCCAATCTATAAAAATTTCACCTTCTTCATGGTGAGGATTTGGTTGTATCTAGGTCATGAAAATTATAGTTCACAAAAGCAAATACATAATTTAAGTGCTCTTGATGATGAAAATTTCTAGTGTGTGACGTTGAGAAGGTGAATTATTGGACCTCTACATACTTTACTATTGTGAAGATTTGAAACTAAATGACTAGTTAGGTGTCTGAAAGGATAAATGAATGAATGATTATATCATTGTAGCTCAGTGATGAGTAGCACCTCCTTTAATGTCAATCCGGGAAGACGTGAGGATGGTATGAAGACCTCGAGCAAGTGGAAGCACAAGTGCGTGAGTGAGAAGCACACCAACATGCACACACATACACACACACGCGCACACACGGTAAGACAAAGAGTGAGGAGCAATGGAGTTCTTTAGATTACTTTCACAAGCTCTTACAAGTTCGTTTCAATTACAATCTAGCCTCAAAAATGAGCTCTCTAGCTCCTTTTATAGTTTTTGACTAGCTTTGGCCCTGTCCAGACCTAGTGTCCGGCCTAGTTAAAAATTAGGTTCCAGGGCTTATTTGAGGGCTCAAACGAGATCTAAAAAATATGAAAATTGGCAGGTAGATACTTCTAAAGCTCCTCAAGCTCAAGGACTCCTTGGCTTGCACAAAATGGAGCTACAAAAATACGAAATGATATTTACAATGGTTTTTAGTGATGAAAATCACTATTTGTGTAGGGTTTTCTCTATTGATTTGTCATACACCTCTTTGAGCTCCCTACTTGCTCTTTCTTCTCGTGTGCTCAACTCCTTGATGTCTTGAAAAATTAGATGGCCTACTTGCCAGATCTTCTTTGACTCCCTTGTCTGCTGCTAACACCCCCCCCTCTCTCGCGTCTGTCGTCCCTGACAGACCCTTATTGTGAGGGTTTTTGAATGTAGTACTCGACGACATCCTGCGCTAGGTGATGTTCGGCAATCCTCAACCCTTTGGCCAAATCTGTCAGAAGAGCATCCCAGTCTACCGGCCCGGGAACCTCTGGATGTGGTATACGTAGCTTTTCAGAATGTAGAGCTTGTTCCACTGCAAACAACTGCAAGAGATGGGATGGTCTGGGAATGAATATCTCGGAGTGATATTCCCAGAATCCCGTGACAAACATCTCTTCAAACGTTTGTTTGAAGCAGGCCGGTAGATATTTGATGCGAGCGTGCCATGCATACACAATGTTAATCGATGGGGTTGTGCTCATGTCATATACCAGGTCCTGATTACCTTCATTAAATCCTAGTGCTGAGAGATGCGGTTCCTTGACATTCTTGAAGGTTCTGAAAGTGACCAGCATAAGTTCGAAAATTTTCAGACACATCTGAGTCATGACGTCAGGTACATTCTTGAACCGGACCCCCCAATGTCGAATCGTCGAAATCATATAGCCAATCGTAGGTGGGCCCTTCGGGGGTGCGAAGTACACATAATTGAGCCACTTCTCACATCCTTTAATCTGCAGCACTGTTTGTGTGTACTCCGGCCATGATCTCCTTCGAAATACAGGGCAATAACATGGGTTATATTTGATGTACAGCGGCATGTTGTTCCATGTTCTTACCATTTCCGGGTACGTTTCAAGCAGCCTAATTCTCCACATTGGTTGGCGAATATGTCCCTGCTTGGCACTTTCTGGGATGTCGTCAGGTGCAAATTGGGTGGCAGAGGTGGGTTCCCTTGAGGTGTGGTGCTTGATCTCTGCGTTGTAATCTGCCATTAGCACGCAGAAGGGAACATACAAGTCGTCCGATGGGCTAATCCACCTATGGTGTGAGAGATTCTGAAAATAATCGGACTTTATTACCACCTCTTCTAATTTTGACATCAATGCGATTTGGACTGCCACCCTGTCATCATGCGTCGTGGCGACTTTCTCTAATTTCTGCATCCATTCAGGTGCCTCAATTTCAATTGTGTCCATGCCCTGTTCTGTTCGCTTACCCCCGGGTGTTGGCATCGGAACATAGGGATCTTCAAATGTTTCTTCTACTTCTATTGGCACAAGATCTTCCGGCTCTGGTTCTGCCAAGGGGGAGGGTTGGCGTTCATATACAAGCACTTTCTTTTCCAATTCTTCAATTTTTGCTTTGAGTGCTGCTACTTCGTCAGCTGTGTCAACTGTGGTCGGTACTTCTCTGGGTGGTGCTGGTTGAGCTGCCAATTGCCTTCGGAGTTCATCTCTTTCCTTTTCTAAGTCTGCATGGGCTGCGAGGAGATCCGCATGGGTTTCCAAAATGATCTGCATATTATCCGAGGGAATAGCCTTAAATCTCTCTGGGTCAATGTCCTGTGGGGAACCTTCCATGGCTAACTCCAAGTTCTCTTCATTTTGTGTCTGCAGCCGTCTATTTTCTTCTAGGGCTGCCGACATATGCTTCCGTAATAGAGCCATGTTTCGGCGGAGTTTGAGGTTCTCTGTGATCTGAGAATGTAGCAGCTCGTCCATGTGTCGTCGCTCTTCATCATCTGCTTGGGGTGGGTTGGCTACTAATTGTGCATGTTGCTCCTGTAAGGTCATGTGCTGCTCTTGTAGTAGCTGCTTCTGCTCTTCAAGATCCTTAAACCGTGCTTGGAGATCTTCGTGGCTTTGGAAAAGCCTTGTATGTTGGTTGTCAAGATGTTGGTAATGTTGCTGAAGTTGGGACATGCATTGATACATACTATTAAATACATTATTAATGGGGATGGATGCAGGGAGAGTGTTATGTGCAGAGGGGAAGGGAGAGGGGAAGGGAGGTGTGAATGCAGTGCTGGAAAATGGTGAAGTGGGTGGTGGGGGAATGGGAGATTGTGGTGGTATGGGGGGAGGGAGAGGTGCGGTGGGAGGTGATATGTCCATAAAATCTGTGGTGGAAGCAGTAGTGGTAGTGATTGTGAATAGTGGAACAGTGGGTGTGGTGATTGTGGTGAATGTGTACAGTGGTGTGTGCAGTTGTGGATGTGAACTGCCCGAAAGTGTGGGTGGAGGAATGGGGATGTCAGTAGATGCCGTTAGGATTACAGTGGTAGTGGAGGTGTATACACGGGAGGTGTTGAGAGGGTGTGTGGGTTGATAGGCCGTTTGTGCTTCAGTCATGGCGATGGGTTCGGAGGTGGTAACGGTGGTAGTTACATTGGTGATGGGAGGTGAATGTGGTGGAGAGGGAGGAGAAGGTGGTAAGGGAGGTGATGGAGGTGCGCTTGATGTATGGGCTTCCTCGGTGTCGTGAACGGTGTGTGCAGTGCCCGTGGTTGTGGGGGTGCCTTGTGGTCCTGATCCTAATACATTCATTTGTTTTCCCGTTCGTGGGGGACGTCTTCCGTATCTTTTCTTTGTCCTTCGTGATTGCGCTAGTGCAGTATGCACCGTTTCAGGTACTCCCAAAGCATCTGATATCATTTCCAAGGTGGCACGGTATTGCTCGTCCACGCCTTCCTCCTCCAGAATCTGGTTCATGAGGGCTTTACCTGCTGCTAATGACAGCCTGTGCTGCTGTTGGACTCGGTTCATCGTATCATAGAGCTTCTTTAATGCGTTAGTATAGGCGGGGGCACCTTCCAGTACTTGTATGGCTTCCTGATCATACTCTTGTTCTTCTTCTTCTGATTGTCCACCCCGTGTCTCCTCATGTTCTTCTTCTTCATCGTCCACATTGACTACGTCCGGTTGGCTAGGCTGGGGTTGGTCTGGGACAGTTTGCTGTCCACCAGCTTGCTCTGCTTCAACTTCTGCATTTACAGCGTCGATGATTCTAGCCACTTCTTCGTCCGTAAGATCCTCCAGTGTGAATCCATGCGGGAATTCCAGATCAGTCGGTACTGGTGGAAACACAAGATTCGGGCCATCTGTGCTGTGCCTGGGTAACCTGATGGTAAATGGTTGCACTCGTCGGGGAAGTCTTGGGGTTGTTTCCGGCGTTAGGGTTGCACCGCGAGCTTGTGCACAAGGCATCTGGACAGTGCCTCTCATCTTCTTTGAGGGAGGCCCCACAGCTGACAATCTTCGTTGAAACTCCTGTGCTCTGGACCAAACGAGAGCCCTCTGCACCGGTACATCATATGCGAGACATCTGTATACAATTCTTGTAAGTGCGCAGCAACCATACAACACAGACTTTTGCTTCTTATACCATCTTTGATGAGCCATATGAATCTGGTCGATAATCCAGTGGGGCATATTGATGGACAAATCAAAAGCATCCGCCAGGTAGAGGCTAAACCAGATTTTTTTGGGAGGCATTGTGAACCTGTCTTGCGCGGGAAATGCGAAGTGTTGCATGACCATACGTAGATGAATGGCAATTGTCGGCGTCATCGCAACCATGTCCTTTAGCTTCGTCAGATTCCTGTTCTTCATATTATCTGGAACCATGGTCTCTTTCTCCGTAGGAATGTGCATTCCGTGCATATCAAGAGCTTCTCTCACCAAGTTGATCGTCAAGCGGAAACGCTTCAGCTCATTGCCCCTTGTGAGTGATGGGAGCACAAAGGAGCTGTATCCTTTCTTGTCTTTGCTGGGAGTGAGGGTACTAATTAGATATGAGCACCTTAGAAAATCTGGCTTTGGTAGTTGGAACTTGAAGTAATCATAAAGCCCAGCCTTCTTCCATATTGGCTTCAGTCCCTCATTATTCTGTAGCTTTTCAAACTCTCTTGTAAAGAAGTGGTATCTGCCCCACCGTCCATTGAATTCTACTTCTGACTCCCACATATATGTGCCTTCACCCAGAGGTCCAGCAACGTCACTGAACCAGTGTGAAGCTTTGCCCACCGGCATTGTATGACCCTGAGGAGGATTCTGAATTGGTATGGCGTGCAATGCCCTTAATGCCGCTGGTCTTTCCTTTAGTTCCTCCTCAACCGGAAGGCTTTCGATGTCCACCACTTGGGGGCTGGTGCCTGCCTGGGAGCTGGTTCCTACTGTGTCTGCCATGTTACTTCTTGCTTCTTGTCTCTGTGAGAATATAGAAACATGTGTTAACATTGTACAGGACAAGAGAGAATTGTTGTTGTTCCCATTACAACATTAACATGCGGGTCGGGAGCGATTAATGGTTAGTAAGTGCTCGGAGCGAGTGTGTGTGTAGTTAAGAGTTCAGTAGACCTAAGAGCTAAGTGGAGTGATAAAGTGTGGTAGTTATGTGGTTAGTAGGTTGACATGGATTTACAATTGCGATCCGGGGGTTTATTACAAGTCTTGGGTTGCCAAATGCAGCAGATAGGTTTCGCTCTAGGTTTTGTAGCGACTCTCGAGAGCTTTATAGGTGTGTCGGCTATAAAATGAGGCTTTTTAGGGACCCATTTACAAGCGATTATTTTCGAGCTCATGGGCCTTGGTGTGTTCCTGATTGTTGAAAATGAGGGGATGCCAGCTGTGCGAGTGAATGGATCATACTGTATGGGATATGGTCTTGGTGTAGCTATTTGAGCCCGCAAACAAGCCTTAGGCACCCAAATTTGTCTTGATTGTGGGCTAGCCTTCATCGACCTCTTGGGCACCCAAATAGACTTCACATTAGCAGAAGAACCTCTGAAAGACTTCTTATTAGTATCGTGTTGTTGGTTACTAATAGGAGGCTTTGCCCGTGTGGTTGGCTTGAGTGCAACCGGGTGTTCGCCTTTCCGCACCCACACTTGTTTCACTAGCTGAGACATTTTGCTGCGCAGGTACTTTTGATCTCCGACATAGGTAGTACTCTGCTTCTTCTGTCTTTGATCCACCTTTGGTTTCTGCCTCCCTCTGGCCTTTGGAAAAGAAGGGAGTTCCATTGTGGTTCTGGCTCCTTTTTTGAGATCTTCATTCTTCTGCGTCACATAGCCTTGGACAAGAACAGCATGGTCAGCTTCATGTGCCCCCCTGGAAGGACCAGGAGTCTGTGCCTTTCCTAGTTCCTTGAGTGCTCCATTATTTAACTCCATTGTAATTCTAGTCTGATTCACCCATACCTGAAGAAGCCCACTTCTTAGGTTTAAGTTGACTGCTTGGTCATAAATCCAGTCTTGACCCAGGACAAGGGGTTCCGTGAGGTCCTCATCTTGGCATACTAGCGCTTTAACTGTCATTGCCTCATCATGAATGTAGAGGGGAAGTTCCACCTCGCCCATGCAAGGGGTTTCCACGCCTCCCAATCCTATGAGATATGCTTCCACAGGATTGACAATTAATTGCAACTCTTGACAGTAAGACACTCTAACAGCACTAGTGGCTGCGCCGGAGTCAATCAAGGCTCTTACGGTCCTTGCACTCTTTCCTTGCCCTATATCTACGGTTATGAAAGGACGTCGATCCGTTATCCTATGTGAGCTAACACATGAAACTTCACACATAGCCACGTCATATCCTTGATCTGCAAATGCATCTTGCCTAGGGAGCTCTCTACCTTGTCTTCTTAGTTTCATTCTTCGTATGCGCTCTAGGGCTTCTGCTTGAGCTTCTTCTCGAATTCGCTTTTCTTCCTCTTTGCGTTTCTTAGCAGTGTTGAGTCGACTTAGCATTTCCTCTGTGAGAGGTTCCTGATACAACTTAACTCTGCATCCGCTAATATAGTTTGGTAGAACATCGCCTTCTAATGTGGCTAGTTGCACTGCTCCACTTGTTGAGATCCTATTGATGATCATAGGTCCGTAGCCTCTCTTTTCTAGCTTCCTTGCATGTTGTTTCAATGTGTAAACTAAAACTAGATCTCCTGCTTTCAAGCCCTTATCCTTCACATGGGCATCAAAGTATGCCTTCTGTCGTTTCTTTGCCGCATATATCCCTGCAGCTGCTCTCAGTCTTGTTTCTCCTAATCGTTCAAGGTCAAAGAGCCTAGAGGAGAGCTCATGACCTATCCATTCGTGCTCTTGTGCTATTTTCAATGTAGGTATCAAAAAGTCTAAAGGTAGCACCGCGTTTTGGCCAAATACCATCTGAAAGGGGGTGGCTTGGAGTACCGTTTTATAGGCGACTCGGTATGCCCAAACAGCATGGTGTAGCTGTTTGTCCCAATCAGAGCGTTTAGTGTTTACTAATTTTGTCAGTACATTGCATAGGATCTTATTAGTGCTCTCCGCTTGTCCATTAGCTTGAGGGTGATAGGGGGCAGACTTCTTATGTATTACCAAGAATTCTTGGAGCAGATTTTCAATGACTTCATTTAAGAAGTGAGTGCCTCTGTCACTTACAAGCTCTATAGGTAGCCCATATCTTGTGAACACGTTCTCAAACAAGAATTTAGCAGTTGTTTGAGCATCGTTCTTTGTCGTAGCCTTTACCTCTACCAGCTTGGTTAGATAGTCTGTCGCAACTATGATGTATTCTGCATGAGAACCCTTAGCTGGGGGATTAATAGGACCTACGAAGTCTATTCCCCACTTAGAGAATGCACGTCCACCCATCATGGGTTTTAATGGCATCTCATCTTTTCCTATAGGATACTGAGTTCTCTGACAGACATCACACCGTTTCACATAGGTATGTGCATCCATGTGGAGGGTAGGCCACCAGAAGCCCGCAAATAATACTGCCTTGATCACCCGATCTGGTCCAAAATGTCCTCCTGCTACACCTTGGTGAGCAGTTTCCAAGACCTTAAGATATTCACTCTCATGGACACACAGTCTCAGGTAACCATCTTTACCGCGTTTGTATAGATTATCACCAATGAGTGAGTAATCCTGGGCTTCTTGTTCTAAACTCCTTTTCCTAGTCAGAGTCATGTCTGGAGGGAATGTTTTCGTCCTCAGGAAGGATACTAGAGGCTCGCTCCAATCCGGCACAATGGATACTTGATACAGAGTAGCATGTTCCACAGGTGGTTTAGTGCAACAGATTGAGCATTCCTTGCACATCTTTTGGACATCAGCTTCCATAGTTGGCCAATGCACTCCTAGTCTCCTTAGGGTCTGTAGGGTTCGTTGTTTTGAATAGTGTTGCTCTAATGCACCTACATGTGCTAATTGCAACCATTTAGCGTACTCATCCTCTTCTACGCAACAAGCCAAGATCCCTTGATCTGTGTGCTTGTACATACTTCCTGCCATGATGTGGTACTTTTGGGCTTTTACAACCTCTTTATTCCGTGTGTTTACCACTGGATGGTTAGGCCCGTATGTCAATACTGGTACCAATGGCTTAGCCCACTGCGGTACCACTTCCAAGTTAAACAAGTAAGCATCAGGAAGGTCATCTGACACTCCTTGTGGGGCTTCTCCAGATGTGAGCCTAGAGAGATGATCTGCTCTCAAATGAGTCCTACCTTTCCTTACCACAACCTCAAAGTCATATTCCATTAGTAAGAGGAACCATCTTACTAATCTTCCTGTATTGCATGGCTTGTTCACAAGATATAACAATGCTTGGTGATCAGTAAAAAATTTAAACTTATTTGCAAGCAAATAGTGTCTAAATTTCTTAACTGCATATACCATGCCTAAACCTTCTCTCTCCGTAGTGGTGTAATTTCGTTCAGCTGCATTCAACTGTCTACTGGCATAGGCAATTGGAAGATCCATGTTACCTTCACCAGTAGGTTGTGCAAGTACACATCCAATAGCATAATTGGATGCATCCACATGAACATGGAATGGCTTATTCCAATCTGGTGTGGTCAAGATTGGTGCTGAACATAATCGTCGTTTAAGCTCCTGGAAGGAATTCTCACATTCATCAGTCCACTCAAAGTTAGTCAGAAGTCCGTACATGGGCTTTGCAATGACAGCATACATGTGTATAAATCGTCGGTAATAACCACAATGCCCCATGAAAGCTTGTACTTCCTTGACATTTTTTGGCCTAGGTAGCTCTGCTATAGCTCTCACTTTCTCTTCATCAGTGGATATGCCATTCTTTGACACTATGTGTCCTAGAATCTTGCCTTGTCTGACCATGAAAACACATTTTTCTGGGTTCAGGCAGACTTGATATTCTCTACATTTATCAAAGATTTGTCTGAGTTCAGGAATATGGGTTTGTCTCATGTTGGAATGAGCACAAAGATCATCAACATAGACTTCTAAATTCTTCCTCAGGAACTCTTTAAATACATGGCACATCAGCATCTGGAAGGTTGCTGGCGCATTGGTAAGCCCAAATGGCATTACTCTAAAGGCAAATATGCCCCACTCTGTGGCAAAAGCCGTTTTATGCTGATCTTCTGGAGCTATGGCTACTTGGTTGTAGCCCGAAAATCCATCGAGGAAGCTGTACACTTCCTTTCCTGCTACTCGTTCTAGGAGATGTTTTGTGATGGGAAGCGGATAGTTATCTCGAATTGTGGCTGCATTGACCTTCTTCAAGTTAATGCACACACGCAGCTTGCCATTCTTCTTGGGCACCACTACGATGGGGGATACCCACTCAGTGTGCTCAATTTCATAGATAAATCCAGCTTCAACCAGTCTATCTATCTCTTCTTTGATCTTAGCAGCGTAATTATCGTTATATGTGTAGGGCTTTTGCTTAGAGGGTTTAGCATCTAAGGTCATGGGGATGGTGTGTGAGCATATGTCAGGGTCAACACCTTTCAAATCCTTGTAACTCCAAGCGAACACATCTCTGTATTCCCTTAGCAAGGCTATTAACGCGTGCTCTTCTTCCTCTGTTAGGTCATGGCCTATGTACGTGCATCTCTCCTCTCCTTCTTCTAGGGCCACAACTATTTTCTTGGTGGTTTCTTTGTTATCATAGGCCTCTCCTGCTTGAGCCTCTCGTTTAGGCATTCTTATCATGACTCTCCTGTCATCTACCTCATATTTCTTAAAATTTTCTGGGGCCTCAAACAAAGATTCTTCCTCTTCTGGTGAGACTTCTCTCTTCTTCCGTTTCTTTCCTTCTTCCTTTGGGGTCACATGTGTGGCTAATCTTACATCATTTGTAAGCTCTCCATGCCTCTGGGGTTGAAATTCTACTTCATGGAAGTATTCTTCATCTGATGCAAATGGTGGGTCCATGATGATTGACTCTAGGTCGGAGTCACTTGCATCCTCAAAGGCATCAAGGCTAGGTTCGCATTCTTCTAGAACTGCCTCTCCCATGATTGGCTCTATGGAGAAGACTGAAATATCATAGCCATCCTCATCACAGTGAGGTGTCCATTGTTCCTCATTGATGGCTACATCCATTGTTGCTAGGATTTCTGCCCAGCCATGGGGTTCAAATTCCTCATCAGGAAAAACTACAGGTGCATAGGCTGGGTCTTGAATTGATCTATGTGTTTCTTTTGCACCTACCTCTCTGGCTTTCTCTCTCTTCTCTTCTTCTACTGCAACCTTGCACATCCACAAATGAGTGTCTTCATGCATCCATGAGGATCCTGACCCTATGGAATGCACAGATTCCGTGTCATCTTTGGCTCTATGGATGGGATTCCATTGGATAGGGGGAACATCTCTATGAGAGTAATCCTTGAGATTGACTTTGGTCGTAACACCTAAGTGTTGCAGGTACAAGGAATTAGTTCCCCAATCCTGTACCACTTGCAACTGTCGCATAAATGGTCTTCCCAAAATCATCTCGTAGGCATGATTTTTGCTGAAGTCGCATATGGCAAATGTATGCTCAAACTCGACACCACAAGTGGTGAGAGTTATTCCTTCTAGCAATCCTAGGGGTCTCTCTATGTGACCATCGGCCATCTGCAATTTCATTCTCGTTGGCCTGAGTGCCGGCTTGCCCCAACGCTTCCATAGGGAAGTGGTGGCAATTGCAACTCCTGCACCTGAGTCCAAAATTGCCTTGGTGGTGTACTCCTGATAAGTAATGGGAAGATAGGTGTTCCCTTCTTCTCCTTCACACATATCTCCTATCTTATCCAATGGTATCTCTGGCACTGTCCTATGTGATCCTACCTGGGAACGAGATTTTGCTATCTCAGGTACTTGTTTGGTTACATGTTTCCACGATTCAGGTCTAACCTTGAGTAACTCTTCTAACTTGAGATTGCACTGCACGTTAGTGTTCTTCACTACCTCTGTGTTCCTAGGTATGGCTGAATCTTCGTTTCTTACCATGACTGTGGGTGCTCTCATACACGTGGACTTGGCTTCCCATGGGCCCGTGAAGTGGGGTAATTCCTGTAAAGAATTAGACTCGAAGTCTAATCTTTCTTGAGATTGGGTGCTCTCATGTTCCCCGTAAATAGATGGGATGTCGTGTGGGAATTGGTCGTGTGCATCATCCACAAGTTCAAAGGGAGGGGCGACTTCACTTTCGTTATCCCATTTATCTTCTTGTATTTCTCGCAGGAAGTCTGGTGCAAACCGATTCATAGAAGAAGAAGTGTCTGGCTCCGTAGAATTAGGCACATAAGCAACCTGGGAAGGAGGGCTTATTCTATCGTTGGCTCTTTCCTCGCTCTCATAGATGTTTGGAGCACAAGCTTCCTGGGGAGGATTACTTATTCTATTACTTTTTCGACCAGGCTCATATGCTCCCTGAGAAGGAATGTGGACAACCTGTGGAGATACGTGAGCTTTCAAGGGGGACACATTTGCTTTTTGGGGGGGAAGATAAGCTTCTTGAGGAGGCACCTGGGCTTCCTGAAGAGGCTGGCTTATTCGTTCTCTTGCCCTTTCCTTTCTTTGAGGGGCAGGTTCCTTCTCTGATTGTGCAATTAGCCTCTCTATTCTTTCTAGCAGTCCGTCAAAATGTAACTGCGTCTTAGCTGAGCTAGAGATGTTAAAGAGGCGACTAGCTTCAAACATGGTCTGAGCCAATTCCACCATTTTGGCACAAATTTTAGTTCGTTCAAGCTCTAGCTCGGCTCTAGGGTAGCATTTTTCATGATCGGTGATGGTTGGCCCTTCTTGGATTCTGGCCTGATAAGCTTTAAGCATCATATTAAGGTCTTCGGGAGTGGGATCTGCTAGGACTGATCCTACTCTTGGGGGTGGTGGGTTTATGTGAGGCGGGTTGGAAGGTGGCTGGTCGTATGGCGATGGGAAAGGTGGTGGTGGGGTAGTGTGAGAGGGAGTTTGAGATGTGAGTTCAGTTATCCTGGCTTTGGTTTCTCTTATGCTTTCCTCAAGTTCACTCATCTTTTTAGCCCATTGTCTTTTCATTCTTTCTCGACTATCTTTCCACGCTCTAGTCCTTTTCTTGGTTATGCTCTCAGTTTCACTAGCTGTTGGGCTCTTTTCCTGGTCTGCCCCTTGGTTTTGCTGCAATGCTTGAGCTCTAGTGACTACCTGTACTGGTGCGGTGGAAGTCACGCTCCCTCTGGAGTCTACCACTAATCCAACAACGTTAATAGGAGTGATTTTTGGCATGTTATTGGGATTTTTAGGGCAATCTCGTAAGAGATGCTCTTTTCCACAATCTTGGCAAAAGCCTGGGATCGTCACTGACTGGGGTTGTGTAGGTGGAGGTAAGGGACAATCACGAATGAAGTGATCTCCTTGGCATCTGTAGCACGGTCCTCTTGGGAATGGAGGTCTTACCTGCCTAGGTTGTGGCCTAGGGTTGGGGTTGGCGTACATGACATTTGCGTAATCCGTTTCCCAACTAGATTCATTTGGCTCTTCACTATAGTAAGACTCACCATGTTCAGGAGACTGTATGAAGTAAGCCTGGGGACTCTCAACATGCGTAGAATCAAAGCTATGGTCACTGGGATCACTTTCTGAAAGCAATGGTGTTATGGGGACTATAGCTCGGTTTAGGTTTTCTTCTGCTGCTGCATACTTTACAGGGATTAGGTTGGGTGGAGCTGGAGGTTGTTGGACTAACACAGGCTGAGGTCTTTGCTGGGCTTGGTATTGTGGTTGGTAGGTTTGTTGAGGTCTAGCATACTGTTGTGGTGGGTATTGGTTTTGGTATCTGCCTTGCCGAGGGTATGGCTGAGGGTAGGCTTGCCTAACTGCTTGCTTGTTGTATGGGCAGTCTTGTGCGGTGTGATTTGTGTATCTTCGTTCGATAGTGCAGTACTGGCTACTAGGGTTTACTTGGGGTTGAGCCATAATGGGACATACATTCGCCATGTGGTCGCCACCACAAGTGTAGCATCTCTTCACAGGGGCAAATCTCGGAGTTGGTTTGCTAGAGACACCTAATTTCTGAGCCACTTTCTCTGCCAGTTCCTCAATTGATGTGGATTGCGTGGAAGAGTGACTAGATGCACCATCTGAATCTTTGTAGATTTTGGAAAGCTCTAGTTCTTCCCCTAGGTTATCTTCTATGTCAATGCACATGCGTACACACTCTTCTATAGTCCTAGGGTCCTTCAGATACACATAGGATCTCAATTTCGTACTCAGCAATCCATCCAAGAATAAGGCTACTTGTTTAGCTGGTGTAGGTAACTCTGAAACAGGACATCTCTCAAGATATTGCCTAAATCTTCTTCCTGCAAGTCTCACGGTCTCTTGAGGGGTTTGCTTGAAGCTGTGAATCAGTGCGGAGGTGTTGTGTCTTATGCCACTCTTAGAGAACTCTACGATGAAAGCCTCTAGGAGTTGGTCTATGCTCCTGAACTGTCGCTCATCCAATGGCTGAAACCATGTAAGTGCTGTGTTCCTAAGGGTTAGACCGAAGGCATTATACTGCGTGAATAGATCCTCCACTTGTTCAGCTCTTAAGACTTGCTTGAACTCCGCCACATGATCATAGGGATCTCCTGTGCCATCAAAGTAATTCTTCATGGACTTAACTAGCTGGGTTGGTCTCAAAGTTCTTGTGTGCTCTCTAGGTCTCGGCAGAGGGAATCCATCCACATTTCTCTGATTCCTGTGAGCTCTAAGTAACTCAGGTTCTACTCTATTTGTTTCCGTCCTCGTTCTTTCTCTGCCCACGGGGTTGGCAAAGCTTACTTCTGGTCTATCTCTACTTCTGTCTCTTTGCATTCCAAGAGCTTGGGATGTTCCAGCTCCAGGGTGACCATAGGATACATTCGATCTTGGTTGGGGGAAAATGAATTCACCCTTCCAAGTGTAAGCATGCCTATCATTTTCTGTCACCACAAAGATCCTTTCCGAAGTGTGATCTAAGTAGGTCACTCTACCTGGGCTATCCGGATCCTTAAACTCATAGATCATGATAGTTCCTATATCAGTTGGCTGATTAGATTTATATCTCCAAAAGGCTTCGTCTTTCTCGATTGAGGAGCAACTCTATGCTCTTGTTGTCTTGGGGAACCCACTCAGGCGTGATAATCCTAGTGAGAACAGATTTGCCTCGAGGGGTTCTAGGTTCCGCACCCAGGTTTCCTTGTTCCAAGTCACCTAAGTCCGCTTCAAGGATTACATTTCCAAATTCATCTGTCCTATCTGGGTGACTGGTGACTACGTATATGGTTCCTTCCTTGTCCAGGTATGCACCATTTTCAAACTTGACAGCTGGGTGCTCCAATCCAACGGATTGATCAGGATTCCTAATCTGTACCACAGATCTTCCTAGGCCGTCCTCATAGATGCTAGCACCCAATCGGTTGGTCCTAAGGTATTCCAGCTGTGTTTTGTAAGGGCCTTCTACCCTGTGCAAGTAAGGCACTCCTGAACTTCCCGTAGGTCTCTCCATACCTTGAGACATCTCCGATTCACTGGTCTCAGAGCTAGGGTAGTACGAGTGGTGGCTCAACTGCTGGGCCCAAGACCTAGCAGTGTGGTTAACACTAGCCTCTGAAGATCTAAGGCTTTGTCTCTCCCTTACTAGATGTCGTCCTGATCTAAGGTTCATATGCCTATCTAAGTAGCCCAATTTTTGCCCTGAGTACAACCTCGTGCCGATCAATTGGTCTCAGTCACTTGATTCGTTTTTAGTGAGTTATTATGTTTAAGATCTTATCTGGTATTGCGTCGTCAGGAATACTTGAGTATTTTTCCGCCCTGACTTACCTCTAGCACTATTCGTACTTAGCCTGAGCTAAAAAATGACAGAGGGAGTTGAGAATAATCCAACCTTTTGTTTCCTGCTTGGTTGCCCTTGAATGCCCAGGAAGTGTGTTCCCAAGCTTGCACTTACACTTGCTTAGAACGCCTTTCGATGCTCTCAATAGATCTGTAGGAGTTCCAAAGTTAGCTTTAAGATTTAAATTCCAAAGACAGAACCAATGATTTCCATTCCTGAAGCACAAACACTAATTTGTATAGAGATTTTTAAGAAAACAATTCTAAAGACCCCTGACTTTGATCCCCCTGGGTAAGGTCAACTTCAAAATACCCTATCTGAAAATCAATGCATTATCTTTATAAAAAACAGTTGAGGGCGTGTAGTATATGTCACGAGCTTTCCGACAAGCCCTAGAGCTCAAAAAATGGATTTCGTATGAAAAAGTTATGACTGTTCAGGGTTTAGGGGGTTAAAACAGGATTCAATCTGGCTGACGGATCCGAGGATTTTCTCCCAAATCTCAAGCGTAGGAACCTCCAAAGTGTTAATGGATTGACTATGTTGCCCCACAATTATCCCAATTTTGAACAAAACAACCCTAATTTTTGGCCGAAAAAGCCTGTCAATCGCGATCGACAGGTCTGTCAATCGCGATTGACAGAGGTGTCCGTCGGGCCTGTCAGTCGCGATGGACAGTGTCAATCGCGATCGACGGTGTCAATCGCGATCGACAGAGTCGATCGTGGCTGTCAATCGCGATCGACAGTATCAATCGCGATTGACACTTTTTCCGGATTTTTCGCCGAAATTTCAGTCAATCGGGAGCCTATCAGTCGCGATGGACACGTGGCTATGCGCAAAAGTCAATCAATCGTTGAATTTCAGTCGATCGCGATTGACGGTGTCAATCGCGATTGACAGAGGTGTCGGTCGTGGCTGTCAATCGCGATCGACAGTATCAATCGCGATTGACAGGATCCTACGTGGCAGTCTGTCGGTCGTGAGTTGTGTCGATCGCGATCGACGGTATCAATCGCGATTGACAGGATCCTACGTGGCAGTCTGTCGGTCGTGAGTTCTGTCGATCGCGATCGACGGTATCAATCGCGATTGACAGGATCCTACGTGGCAGTCTGTCGGTCGCGATTGACAGTGTCAATCGCGATTGACAGTATCAATCGCGATTGACAGAGGCTGTCGGTCGCGATTGACAGAAAACCTCGGAATTTTTCTACTGTTTTTAGTGTTTTAGGATGTGCTCATCATGCTTGTGCTAGTGGTGCACTTTGTTTTACCAAATGATCGAAATTTCTGTCGATCGCGATCGACAGAAGCTGGCGACTGCGAGACAGATTCAACGAGTTTCGTACCTGCGCAGAGAGCTGTGGATGATGATTCAGCAAGTACCTGCACAAAGCTCAAGAAACATGCAAGAAAACACACACGCAATATCGCTCTCTCGCTCTCTCTCACAAGTAGAATGAGGGAAATGAGGTGGAGATGGAGATATGATCAAAAAACAGAAATTTTCGCGATGATGGAGATGGAGGTGGGAGATGGTGATGATGATGATGGTGATGAAGATGGTGAAGAAAGTAAAAGAAAATCGATGAGAGTGAAGAAAATACCTACAATTCCAACGCGTCAACTCTACGTCTTACCATCACACGCTCGTCCTCAAAGCTCGATCCCCGGCAACGGCGCCAAAATTTGGTGTAGCTCAGTGATGAGTAGCACCTCCTTTAATGTCAATCCGGGAAGACGTGAGGATGGTATGAAGACCTCGAGCAAGTGGAAGCACAAGTGCGTGAGTGAGAAGCACACCAACATGCACACACATACACACACACGCGCACACACGGTAAGACAAAGAGTGAGGAGCAATGGAGTTCTTTAGATTACTTTCACAAGCTCTTACAAGTTCGTTTCAATTACAATCTAGCCTCAAAAATGAGCTCTCTAGCTCCTTTTATAGTTTTTGACTAGCTTTGGCCCTGTCCAGACCTAGTGTCCGGCCTAGTTAAAAATTAGGTTCCAGGGCTTATTTGAGGGCTCAAACGAGATCTAAAAAATATGAAAATTGGCAGGTAGATACTTCTAAAGCTCCTCAAGCTCAAGGACTCCTTGGCTTGCACAAAATGGAGCTACAAAAATACGAAATGATATTTACAATGGTTTTTAGTGATGAAAATCACTATTTGTGTAGGGTTTTCTCTATTGATTTGTCATACACCTCTTTGAGCTCCCTACTTGCTCTTTCTTCTCGTGTGCTCAACTCCTTGATGTCTTGAAAATTTAGATGGCCTACTTGCCAGATCTTCTTTGACTCCCTTGTCTGCTGCTAACAATCATCCATTTGATTCTTGATTACATGTACAAGATCAATATGATGCTAATTGAAAGGAATCGAAAGATGATAGCAAGAGTACTGTTTGATATGTCATCATGATATGGAAGTTTCCCATCTTATATATATCTTAGAATAATCCTACAATGACTTTTTCCTCAATAAAAGCTAAACATGTAGGCTTAGATAAAGCTTAGAGTGAGCTTATGTCACTTAGATAATTGTTGTTTATCTTAAAATACAAGTGAAACCAATTACAATCTATGTTGACAGCCTATGTACCATATGTTTGGCTCAAAAACTCTTCCACATAAGTCTAAGCGTATGGAGGTAGCTTACCTTTATTTTAGAGAGAAATTCATGTTAAAGGATGTAAAGGTGGAGCATGTGTGAAGAAATCACCATCATGCAGATGTGTTAATCACTACCTTGGATGGAGTAAAACTTTGAAGTTTGAAGGCATGCATAGGTCTCGAGGACTTGATTTGATCCTTGAGGAGGGCTTTAAAAATCAAGCATCAATTAAAAAAACCATGTAATTTAGGAGGCATATAAATGGAGAATCGTTGAAGAGCATCCAATCATGATCTATCCAGATATGGTGTACTAAAATTCACCAAAATCTTAGCTTTTTCCTTTACATGAATCATGAAAAATAGTCTAATTTCTAAACCATATCTCTACGCACAGTAAAGATAATTGCATAAATATAGCCTATCTTGTAGTGGATAGCTCTTTGTGATGGAATATCTTTTATTGTGATGGTAGATTATACAATCGTTTTCAGATCTTCCAATCCATAACTTTATTATCCGTTACTTGCAAAGAAGATTAAAGATAGTGAACATTTATCTCTATCTAGTGGCATAGTGAGTGGTATCCACCTTCTAAAGCTATGCTAGGATGATTCTATCATCCCACCTTAAAATGGAACTTAAAGAGCCAGGAAATTTAACAGTTTTTGATCCTTAAATTAAGAGATATAAAATATAATTCATTAGTAATTTCTAGGTGAAATCTTCTTGATAAAGCATTGCTACATGTAATAAGTCAATATTCACATGATTTTTTTCATCGTCTCATAAGAAAATTACTAAAATTAAAATACTCAGAGTATAAACAACTCTACCATGAATTCTTCAATCTTGTAAATACTTATGCATCTATAACCCCCTTTTTGTTTACCCATGCCTTTAGACCCTATATAAAAAAGATCTTTCTGCAGTAGTCTATCATAGAATCACCCTCTTCTACTTGTAAGATGATCATTCTAGAGGGATTGAAATCATGCTAGAATCATGAACTCCCAAATTCCATCTTTGAATGAGTTCTAAAAAACCTCAAGCTTTATCTTTCTTGTGTATATGCAAATGCTTCTATGATGGAGCACCATACTTTAAGCTACATTTTTAACTAGGAATTCTTTGAATAGTTACATATGGATCAAGATATGAATACTGAGTTTAGTTATAATTCAAGTATTTTGGTTCATGTATACATTTTGATGGGAAAACGTCAAATTTTCCTTATTCATCTTGAAGTATTAGTGTCCTTACACATATAATCACATATATCTCTATTCACTCAAACGAATGTTTCTTTGAATTCCTATGGAATGAACTCAAGATCCTTTCATTACTCTACAAAGAATAAATGACCTTGTTCATTCAAGTTATCTCACTCAAACTACATGCTTCTACATAGAGAAATAATGGATTCAAGAGAGACTACTTAATCCCTTCACTACCCAAACAAGCATAGTGACCATTATTCACTTGGGACATGATTTCTCTCCGAATATGTAAAAATAAGACTAGAGATTTGAGTCAACTTTAGAAGAATATAGTAAACAAAGGACTACAAGAAATCAATAGCATATGAAGAGGAAACTGGAGTACAATCTGAGTATCTAGATCCTTGAATCTCAAAACAAAGAGTGAGATATAACTAGTTAAATTAGGAAGAAGCTCCTCAACAAAGCAGAAGTTTTGCTCAAAAGGGAAGATAATAGTTTATTAAAATCTCTAAAGTTATAACCCATGTGGAGTCATACCATTTTGAAGCACATGTGTGTATACAACTTGGAAAAGTTTCCCTAGAAGGTACGATGTTCTTTTCCTAGAAAAAATAGACTTCATGAGACCTAAGTTTGATAGATGATTGATTAGAGGAAATGAGGGGGACTCAAATTCAAATACATAGGATGTATCTTGCTTGGATCCTTCCTCAAAATATGAGGTTCATATGCTCTCAATGTTGGAGCTTGATTTTCCACACAACCATTAAGCCTCAACCACCAACCCTTGATCCATGTTCCTTCATTCTAATGCCTCATTTGAACTTTTTTAGCTTGGCTGAGTCCAATGCTTTATTGAACATTTCAAGAGAGTCATCCTTTGTACTTATGTATTGGACTTGTACCTCCTTAGCTACCACCTTTGCTCTTATGGAAAGTAACATACCGTTATATACTTGCACCAACATCGAACATGTGATCGGCAGATAGGTATACAAAAACGATGTTTCCACACATGATTTGGACTGCATTAACCTATAACTTCAATTCAAACATAAGCATCTTGATCCATATCACCTCACAAGTAAGATATGCCAATGCTCTATATTCTGCTTCTATTGAGGATAGAGAAACTTTTGGGCGCTTCATTGACATGAATGAGATGATCTTTGTGGAGCGATCTCACTCTAATATGCATAGTGGAAGTTGCCAAAACTCTTCTAGAAATTGTCTTGTTAGAGACTTTCTTACTCAAACGTGATTGAGTCTCACGCTAGAGATGGAATGACTTTGAGACTTTTTCCACACATAGAGTGTATAATTTATTATTCTACGAAGGTAAACACCACTCCATTTGGAGCTCAAATGATTAGGCAAAAAATTGCCTAAAGACATACTCCTTGTCAATTGAGGTTCAACAAAATCTTGAGGTTGTGAAGGCTTACTCTTATAAACTATAAGAAAATCATATAGCAGAGCTCATTGGACAAAATAATGTACATGAGATAAGCTTTCCAACAATCATATAAAGTGAATGGACATCTATATAAAGAGAAATTAACTTCAAAAGGTCGTTTATATATAAATGTATGCGATGGGAATACCTATATGCCTTGTAGTGCACTATTTAGGCCTCATATGATATGATTTAATGAGAGAATGACCCAACATATGCTTTGCCAATTTGATGATATATTACATGTACAGAAGCTATATATAATGTTGATTGGAAAGGATTGAAAGATGATAGGAGAAGCACTAGTGTTCATGTCTTTGTGCTAGGGAAGACGACCTTGTCATGCATGGTTTACAAAGAAACCTATATTGTCTCTATTTGAAATTGAAACTAAGAATATAGGCTTTGTACAAGCCTCAAGTGAGCTAACTTCAACCAAAAGATATTTTTTTGATCATGATTTCTAAGTGCAACCAATTCCATTATTCCAACCTAATTAGCATATGCTTGGCTGAAAACCCCATGTTCCATGGAAGCGGAAAGCATATGGAGGTACATCAATACTAACGGAGAGACGAAGTCATGTGAAAGGATGTAAAGGTGGAGCATGTCAAGAGATAGAATCAATGTGTAGATGTATTAAACAAAGCTTTGGATGGAGTAAAGCTTCAAAGGTTGAATTCATGCATAGTAATGGAGGACTTGGCTTTCCAATTGAGGAGGGTCTTTAAAATAAGCAATCAATTCAAGCATGGATGTAAATTAATATACATATGAGTGGACCAATCGTCGAAGAGCATCGACTCATGATTAGAATCCTCATATAGTATATAAATAAGTGCGAATCACTTAGGTTTGTGTTCTGTGACGTATGCAAAATAATCTAGTAAGTGAACCCATATCTCCACAAATAGGCGAAGACAGCTGCATCAAAAAAGCCTATCTTGACTTCTTTACAGTAGAATATCCAAGTGATCTACTGAAAGCATGTATCGTAGATAATACATTCATTCTTTGGTTAGTTGCACAGACAACTAAAAAAAGATAGTATATATCTCTAACTATTGGGCAAGTGAACGCTAGCCATCTTTCTAGAGCTGTGCTACGATGCTTGTAGCATCCCACAAAAAGATGAAAGCTTAAGAATCACGAAGTCTTGCAGTTTTCAATTCTCAAATATCTTGGATACAAAGATTATCTAATTACTAAGTTGTAGCTCAGATGTGCTGGAAGAAATACTCCTAGACTTAAACAATCGTCTTACTTGTGTAACCACCTACTTGTATAGTGTTGTAGAGACCTTTCGATGGATTAAATTCACGCAAGAATCGAAAAACAGGGATATCCTTGAGTAAGTTTTAAAAAACCTCAAGTTTTATCCAAACATGTGTATATGCACATGCTTCTATGATGGAATACCATATTTTAAGCTACATTTTGAACTAAGAATTATCTAAATAGTCTCATATGGATCAACGTGTGAATAATCAGTCCACTTCTTAGTAAAATATATGTTTCATGTCTATCTTCTTAGCAGATGTGATTGGAAGCCTTTTCGGTAGCAAACACAAAGCAACCAGCTGCAGGTACTCAGTCTTCTTTATAACTTCTTGTAATTTGGTGTTAGAGTCTAAAGAGAACCGAGTCCTCGATCCTCGAAATTCTCAATATATAGAATCAGAACAAACGTGAGCGAACCCTCTTGAACTTCTTCTACGTTCCCATCACTGGCTAGGATCGAGCACCATATTAGCTTGCAAATCGAATGTAAGTCGAAAATTGCAAAATTGAAATGTATGAATGATCAAATGGAGCAGTGTATATAATTTCCTATTTGTACCACGCAAGAAACAGAAATATTAAAATCTACTCCATTGAAGAATAACACAAGTTGGTAGATTATGACAGTAAAAGATGCTTCCCTAGATGTCTCATTATTTTTGTGAAAAAGTTGTTGAGCAACTTTTTAGTTATTATCCATTCCTTTAGTAGTTTAAATATTCTTCACTACTTTTGTACAAGAAAATCGTTGGCATATATTCATTCCCAAAACTCTATATAAAGAGCTTAGGAATTCATTTTTGTAGTGTGTTGTTGATACTCCATCATTGTGAATATAGAGACATTTTCTTGTACAGAGAAATTCTCTTCTTTTATCTATTCTTGTGCGTCTACTCTTCTTTATGATCTTCGCAGTCTATGCTATTTTCATCTTCTCAGTCTATACTATTTTTTGCTTCCCTTCATGCTTCCATTTTATGCTACTTCTTGAACTTCCTTTATTCTACATTGGTATCAGAGCGAGGTTGATTCATCAAAGGTGCTATACATGAGGTATATGCATAAGATGCAACATCAATAACCTGATAATTTGCAAGTACCTTCGTTTAGAATTACTTCTTTTAGGATGGCCGACGGAAATAGTCAAATAGAAAAATTGAGTAAAACCAACTATCAAGCCTGGCATTTTTGCATGTCTGCATATCTTATGGGTAGGAATCTGCATGGTCTTATTAGTGGTATGGAACCTCAACCGGACTCGCCTGACCAAAATATGAGACCACAGCAAGTCCGGGAATATCAGAGGTGAAATGAGCATAACAAGAAGGTAATCCTTGTGTTGTCACAAAATATTTAGTCAAGCATGATAGGACACATACAGGACTTGAGAACAAGCAAGGAGATTTGGGAAGTGTTAGAGCGACTCTTCTCAACAACCACAAAGGCACGTCGAATTCAATTGAAAAATGAATTAAATAATTTACGAAAGGATGTACGAATGTCAGTAAATGATTATGTTTTAAAAATTAAGCAGATTGTGGATGCACTTGCTTCAATTTCATGCATAGTTGAAGATGATGATTTGGTCACATTTGTTTTAAATGGTTTAAAAGAAGATGAAAAATAGAAAGCTTTTACAACTTCTATATTTGTGAGAAAGGAGTTGCCTAATTTTGATGAGTTGGTTTCACTTCTGCTAACAGAAGAAATTTATATTAATGGTGGACAGTCTATGCAGAAAGGTAGTGTAGGTCATGCACTTGATGCAGGAAATCAGCGTGGTCACAGAGGTGCAGAAGAGGAACTTTCAGAGGTCATGGAGGACGAAATGAGACAAACAATAATTATGATGTAGGCAACTCAGATATGAATATGCGTGGTAGGGGGAGATATTCCTATCGTGGCAGAGGACGTAATGCATATCAAGGTAATTCAAGTATAACATGTTATAATTGTGGTAAGGCTGGTCATATATCTCGTGATTGTTGGCATAGTCAAGGTTGAGATGGATATGCAAGGCAAATACATACATAGGGTAATTTTGTTCAGGAACAAAATTATGAAAATATACTAATGATGAGTGTGAATACAGATGCAACTCATAGCAATGATGTATGGTATGTTGACAATGGATGTGGTAATCATATGAGCAATAATGTTGATTGGTTTGCTAATTTACATGCACCTTTGTTTGATGGTAAAGTTGAAACAAGTGACAATTCAATGCACAAAACAGCGCAAGTTGGAGACGTGTGTTTTGAAGATAAAAAAGGCAATAAAGTTTTAAAAGATGTCCTTCACGTACCTTCTATTAGTAAAAATCGTATTTCAATTGGTCAAACGGTGGAGCGTGGCTATCAAGTACGGTTCAACAAATCTGGATGTTTTGTTGAAAATCCAAAGCAAAATTATAAAGTCTTGGCAAAAGGTCAATGCCAAGGAAGACTTTTTACTTTGGATGTAACTCCTAATTTTGTTTCTTATTATTCAGTTGGTAATAATAAGATTTCTCAAATTGAGTTATGGCATAAGCGAATAGGACATGTAAATGTACATAAATTGAAGGACATGGCTAAAAGAAAGATTGTTGTTGGTTTACCTGATATCTCAAAACAAAATATGATACATTTGTGTGATGCTTGTCTTTTTGGCAAGCAAGGCATCCTTTTTCTAGGGTCAAATTGCAACGCACGGATTTATTAGAATTGGTACATACTGATGTTTGGGGTCCTACAAAGGAATCATCACTTGCAGATAGTAAGTATTATGTTACTTCTGTGGATGACTTTAGCCGAATGACTTTTGTGTATTTTCTTAAGCATAAGAGTGATGTGTTTGATTGCTTTGTCAAATTCAAAGAAATGGCCAAAAAGCAAACTGGAAAGGTAATTAAAAGATTAAGAATTGATGGTGGTAGTGAGTATTTTTCAAGAATGTTTAATGACTTTCTTTGGAATGAAGGTATAAGAATGGAAGTCACTTGTAGGTATACTCCTCAGCAAAACGGAGTAGCAGAAAGAGGGAATAGGATTATCGCAGAAATAGCAAGAGCAATGCTGAATGAAAAGCATATGCCATTGAAGTTTTGGGCTGAAGCAGTAAATACAGCAGTATTTTTTATGAATCATATGCCAACATCTACAACACAATGTAATTCCTTTTGAGGTTTGGTATAATGGGAAACCTATTATTGATCACTTGTGTGTGTGTTAGGTTGTGTGTGTTTTGCTATGGTTCCATATGCATTGAGAACTAAACTAGAACCAAAAGTAGAGAAATGCATTTTCATGGGTTATGCAGATAATAAAAAAGGATATAAGTGTTATAATCCAGTAAGTAAGGAAATGATTATTATCCGTGATGTATGCTTTGATGAGTTATTATCTTGGTATACAGATCCTATTTTGTAGGTTCAAGAAGAAATGCAAGAAGAACTTGAGGATGGTTTACATGACACTATGGGAGTGAGCTCAGAAGATGAGAATGTTCATAATGAAGAAAAATCATCACCTACATCAAAAGAGAAAGGAAAAGGTAAAGCAAAGATTGTTGAGATAAGTGATGATGTGGAAATTGATGAAAATTCTAAATCCGATTTGATAAAACATGAATATGAACTTAAGAGAAGTTAAAAGAGAAAGAAGGCCAACACAAAGGTATATTGAGTCTTATTATGTTTCACATTCACCTTTTATGTCAAAAGTTATTGAAGAACAGGAACCTACATGTTTTGAAGACGCAAATTCAAATGTTAACTGGTGAAATGCGATGCAAGAAGAGATAGATGCATTGTATGAGAAGACCACATGGTAGCTTGTACCATGAGATAATAAGATGAAGGTAACTAGAAATAAGTGGGTACTTCATATTAAAAGAAATAGTGATGGTTCTATTTCTAAGTACAAGGCAAGGTTAGTTGCAAAAGGTTTTGCGCAAACATATGGAATTGATTACGAAGAGACCTTTAACCCAGTTGCAAGAATGTCAACTATATGAACAATTTTAAGTATTGCAGCAAGTAAATGTTGGAATATATTTCGACTTGATGTTAAAAATGCATTTTTGAATGGTCAATTGTATATGGTTGAGTCAAAAGAAGTACATATGTGATTTACTTCAAAAGTTTGGTTTGTCCGAATGTAAAGTTGTTGCAAATCCTTTGGAGCCTAATGCAAAATTGAGTATACATGATGGTGTTCATTTTGAAAAAGTAGACATGTATAGATCACTGATTGGATCATTGTTGTATGCTATAAGTACACGACCTGATATTGGTTATGCACTTGGAGTACTTTCTTAGTTCATGCACAAGCCTATAGATGTACATTGGAATGCGGCTAAGCGTGTGCTACGCTATTTGAAAGGCACCTTGAACGAAGGTTTATTTTACTCACATGATACCAATCTTGGTATTAAAGCTTTTAGTGATGCATATTGGGCATGAAATAAAGATGATGGACGTAGCACGACTGGCTACATATTAATGATGGGAAATCGGCTTGTATCTTCGAGTTCAAAGAAACAACAAACAATGGCGCTTTCATCTACAAAAATAGAGTGTCGTGCGCTTGCAGAATTGACATGGGGAAAAAATGTGGTTCAAAAAGTTATTTGAAGATTTACATCTTCTTTATATAACTCCATAGATTTATGGTGACAATATGAGCAGTATACATTTGGCAGCCAATCCAGTTTTCCACGCTCGTACCAAGCATATCGAAGTTCATTACCATTATGTTCACGAAAAGGCAGTTTCAAAAGAGATCAACATTTCTTTTATATCTTCAAAAGATCAGCTTGCAGATATGATGACAAAAGCTCTTGATGGAACAAAGATACAAAGATTCAAACAATTGATTGGATTGTTAGAATATTCAAGCAAAGCTTGAGGGGGAGAATGTTGCGCATCCATGTTAGGAAAAGTTTTCTGGTTTAAGACCATTCTTTTAGCACTTTAGATATCATCCATTATTTTTGTAAAAAGGGTCATTAAAAGTTGATCACTCTTTTAGTGCTTTAGATTCGAGAAGTTGGCATGATTAGTGGCCTCGAAGCTGAGGGTTCAAAAGTAGTAAGGAAAAAAGCCCTATCAAGCTCAAACATTGTTAATTGCACAGCTAAGAAGTGTTAATTATGAAGGGGATGATCCATCTCATACTTGTGCAAGAGGAGGACCTAACCCACCACAACCACACCCATATGTTATACCACCCATTTAGGGACAAAACTCATACTATCACATTTAACAAACATATATTAATCACACTACAGACAATTGATCTTATAATTGAAAATGTAGGCTGTCACAACCACCTCAATTCAGGCCTTATGGATACCAGCAAAGAGACCAAGATAGGGAGGCTCCAAGGTATGATCATTATCAAGGACCACCCATGGCTCGAAGACCTTATGATTATAAGGGATATAGTCAAACTCAACTAGTAGTATTAAATCAAACTTGATATCCTCAAAATGTAGTAGTAGTTAAGTACGCATAGCAAGAAGAAAACCTAGCAAGAGTTGTAGCACCCGTGACTCAGTTCAGTAGCACAAAAAACAAAAATCAAGGCTATGAGAAGACCTATGGTGATTATTATGCCTATGACCATTATATCTTAGAATATGAGTCCACATACAAACAACACTATTATAAACATGATGTCTATGGAAATCCATATGGATCTAAATAGACCAATTTGATATATGCTACAATTAGAGCTCAAGGTCAAGGTAGGTGGTTGGTGATAGCACCTTAACCTACATGGCCATGTATAGATGTGAACGAGACCATTTCATTAGGGAATGCACAATGCCCTATCACCGATCACTTTAGAAGATACGATAAGGGTATTGCAATGACGGAAAAGAGCATCTATGTAGGGTTTATCCTAGGGACCCATCTAATCACCCTCCACTTCATAGATTAATGTAATTGAAGTAATCGAATCCTATGATAGTGAGAAATAATAGACTATACCATTAAAATTGATCACTAGAGCTAGAGCTAAACAAAACCCTAAATATCAAAGATAAGATAGTCCAAGAAGTGAAACCGAGATAGAATCTTCACACCAAGTGGTAGAAGACTCAAAAGAATAGATAGAAGTCTTACGAAAGAAGAAGACAAAGAAATGGAAACCCACATGGAAAAAAAAAGCAAGTGGATTAAGAAGTTAGCTAAAGAAAAGGAGGAGTTTACACAAGGCATCAAAACTATGCCATATATATATGTGCATGTATATATATATATATATATATATATATATATATATATATATATATATATATATATATATATATATATATATATATATACATACATACATACATACATACATACATACATACATACATACATACATCCATACATACGTACATACATACATACATACATACATACACACACATACATACATACACACACACATATATATATATATATATAAATATATATATATATATATATATATATATATATATATATATATATATATATATATATATATATATATATATATATATATATATATATATATATATATACATACATACACACACACATACATCCATCCATACATACATATATACATACATACATACATACATACATACATACATACACACACACACACACACACACATATATATATATATATATATATATATATATATATATATATATATATATATATATATATATATATATATACACATATAGATACATACATACATACATACATACATACATACAGACATACATACATATGTATAATGTAGATTTCAGAAATAAAAAAAGACGAAGATCACATGGAGCAATCAAGTTTCCTTTATGATAGAAAGTAATCTTATCTTATGCATCTGTGGCATGTAATTAGAAACTCAATCCATATATTTTGAATGATCTCTTCACATAAAGATTAGGGGATACACATGAAGAGCCAATCAAAAGGGACTCCCAATTTAGGATGGAGGGCATTGTTGGTGCAAGTATAGGCCAAATGCTGAAGGAGTTCAAACATGGAGGAAAATAGTGGAGAGCTTCTGAAAGTGCTTGAGAGTGGAAGGATGAAGATGATGTCTAGCTTAGATAAATGAAGTTGAATTCAACTTATCAAGATAGAGTCTCCCTATCATCACCTCGAGGCTTTGGTTCACCTTATAAGCTTGTTTTCGTGTGATAAAACACCATATGTGGTTTGCATCATCAAAGGAAATAGTTGATTCAAGAAAAGGTATCAATTTGAAGTGTGAGTGTGAACAAAGTTCTAATCTTGGAAGACACTATCAACTTCGAATGCTCAATGTTTTGAGCGTGATTTTAACTAGTATGATTTTGCTTAGGTGAAGGTTTTTAGTGCTATGATGACTCTATTATGCAAAATATTTGGAATTATAAACAAAGTATGCACTAATTAAAAGCTTAATAGTAGGAGAGCATCATGGCGACTTTTTAAGGAGTACCAGATGCAGACCCCTAAACCAAATGACATATTGATATGGTGAAAGAAGTCTAAGTGAAGGACTAGTTATAATCAATTCTAGCAGATCCTAGGATTGAAGACTTACAAATGTGGTTAACATATTATAAGTGTAGAGTAGAGAGAGGGCCTAGTCTAGAGAAACATCATACCCAAGAGGAGATCAATGGAAGGAGAGGTTTGAAATATGTACAAAATTAATTGAAATCCCTCAAACTACACTAGAACCATCAATACAAAGCATTGTTGCGAGGAGAATTCTAGAAAAGGCATTCCAAGGATGTTTAGAAAACATCAAGTCAATGCATGAAGGACTAGAACCAACTATGTACGTTGGAAAAAAATAAGGAATATAAGCCTTGGAGATAGATTCTCTATTCCTTTAAGTAGAAGCTAATTGGGAAGAGATCCTATGGGCCGAAGTTCAAGAAAAGGGATGGAGAAAGACTAAAGGAGGCATTCCTTCGTTTTTAGAATTAGATTCTTCTATGAATCAATAGATGTTGGGACAAGAACTAGACTCAAAAGATGTGATCAATCAAGATCAATAGATAGACAAGGGAAACAACCTAGCCACAGTTCAAAATTATGGTGAGTATGAATAGAGGTCAGATTTCTTTCATGCTCCCACATTATGTTGTAAGGAGAAAAGAACGTTTGAGTAAGTGTCAATCACTCTTCAAGGTTTGAAGAAGGCCAAAGTTCATTGCTTGTTAACATTAGAGGATCTTTTTCAAGTGAAATCCAAATTGTGGAATACTCAATTAAATTTCAAGGTACATTCTACATCAGCTCAAGAAAAGAACATTGAAGAAACCCCAAGAATTAGAATACCTATGGACAAAGTAGGAGATTTTAGTGAAGGTGATGAAGGAAACAAGTATCTTCCAATTACATTTTAAAGATAAAGGAAGAATTTCATATTAGAAAGTGAGGCTATAGTAGAAAAAGCTACCAAAGAAATTTGGGAAAATGGGGAAAAATAGCATTAGGAGCAACACAAATGAAGTTACTTTTGGCAAACGGTTATGTAGAAGGTCCGTTAAGGCTCCTAGAAAATTTAATCTTTACTACATGTGTTGGATACTTTGAACACACCTTAGCCATATGTCAATTTGGCAAGGTAGGTAATTAAAACATGTCTCTAGGGATGACCATAGATGTGAAAACTAAACATACTTCAACATTGCGGATGTGATGCATTGACCTCCAACACGAGAGCACGACCACTAAAGTGAATTTTTGAAACTTCTCATATAGGAATGTTCCACCTCTATTAGAATCCCATCCATGAAGACAAATATGATGTGTCAATGCATAGTGTTGGAGTGCCAACATCTCAAAATCTGAGTCTACAAAAATGCATGGAATGCTACAACCTTTGGATGTTTCAAATCATAAGTCAGAGTATATCTTTATGGAATTCATCACTAAACTGCCTACAACCAGAAGTAAACATGATACCATATTTGTGTTTGTTCATCAACTTACAAAGATGGAACATTTCTTTCCTATGAAAAAGTTGAATTTTCCTTGAATGTAGCAAAACTATTTGTAAAATAATTCTTTGACTACAAGAAATGCCTAAACACATTTCTGATATAAACTCTAGCATGACATAAAACTTTTGAGAAACAATATCTTTGTCCATTGATATGCAAACTCATATGAGTATAGCTTCCCATACACATAATGATCAAGAAACAAAGATGATTAATCAGGTACTTGAAGATATGTTGTGTATGTATGTGAACGAAAGACAAGATAAATGAAGTGAATATTCTCCCTTAGTCAAGTTTGCATACAATAGTGCACCGCATGCATCTATCAAGATGAATCCATTTAAGGCTATGTGTGGTTATGATTGTTTGGCTCTACCTTCTTTTTAAAATTTTTAAATGATCAAGAAGTATTTGAAGAAGTGCTTGAGAAGATAGATGAAGAACTTGGAGAAATTAAGTAGCATATAAAACAAGCTTAGAAAAGGCAAGAGAAATTATGTGATTTGGAGAAAACACCACTTGAAAATCAAATAGATGAGATGATATTTTCTTAAGGTCAATCCTCACTTATCTAAATTGTTGCTATGGAAGGACCGTATACTTTCTCCACAATATGCATGTTCATTTAAACCTTAAAAAGATTGGATCTCTTGCTTATTTGTTAGAATTGTTTGAGAATTTAAATGTGCACATTCTATTTCATGTTAATCTTACTTAAAATATATGTACCTTATGTTGCTCATGTTTTGCGAGGCAATTAGAAGGTGAAAGATGATGGATCTTCAGAACTTGGACCTAAAATGATATTAGATAGGAGGCATATATTACTGAGAAATCAATATATAGTAGATAGTTTGGTGAAATAGCACACATATCTAATCAAAGATTCAAACTCCGCGAACTAAGAAAATTTTTGACACCTTATCTTTGTTTCCCAAATGTAGGACATAACTCTTAAGATGGGGGAGGGGTTGTAACTGAAATAATTCGTTTTGAATTTTTCAATTGTACATTGTGTGGGTAATATTTGTACTGGATACTTAGGTCATTTTATGCATATAGACAAAACTTCGCTATTAAAACTTTTATATTCTCATTTGCATCAGGTTCTCTAGTTCAAAATGGACCATGAAGATGGAAGAATCAAGAATTAGGTTGTAGAGAAAGATAGAGCATAAATAAGAGAATAAAAGTGTCTCTATGAAAATTTTGTGAATCATGTTTTATGTATCTCATTTTCGGTACTACAATTAGTTCAATGTAAAATAATGCCTTGATTTCATCCTCTTTCTAGATCTTCTAAACTTGCAGGGATCAAAACTAATATTTGGAGGCCCATTCGGACCCGTGCCATCTCTAAAGTTATTGTGCATAACAAAGAGCTCAACGTTTTTCCTATGCTAAGAATCTTGGATTTTGGCACTATTTTTGAACTAGAAGGATTGGAAAAGTGTTGATTTTTCCAACACTGAAACAAAAAATACTTATTGAATTGTAGAAGAGAAGGTAGAAGATCAAATTGAGGGAATTACCTTGTGAGTGAGATTTAGAGTGAGATTGTGAATGAGAGTGACACTATGAGTGTGAGTGTGAATGAGATTGTGATAGCTCAAGGGTGGTTGGGGGATGAATATCTCCTTAGGAAGCTATCTTGCAAGCATTATTATAAACGATTATCAGATGTAATACTATATCTTCTCTTAATTTGCATTACATATTTTCTACTCATTCGCATCAAGTTCTTTCTTATCTTTTCTAAGTTTTTTTTTCACTCTTCTTTTATTCTTGAGTGATTGGACGCTTTAGATTGGGGAAAGCTTGTGATTGGAAAAGGCTCCTAAGTTTGGATCTTTTTTTCCAACACCCTCACTCAAGCTTCAACCTTTAAGTCTTCATCCAAGGTCAATCATCTCAATGCCTCTTTTGAACTTTTGAAGCTTCCTTGGGTCCAATGCTTCTGTCAAGATGTAAGCACATTGATCTTTTTTACTTATTTCTTGCAGTTTCTCTTGCTAATGAAGCATCTTTTATTTTTTTAGTCGTATTCCACCTTTATATGCTTGCTCCTACCATGGAACATAGGATTGGCAGATTAGTACACACTACTCATGTTGTTAGACATGATTGAAATTTGGTTTACCTACAACTTCAAGTCAACCATAAACTTTAAGATCCACATGAGCTCACAAGTATCTTGTGAGGATGCTTTATATTTAATTTCCAATGAGGATAAAGAAAATGATGGTTGATTCTTTGAATTCATGAGATGACCTTCTTTGATAGCACTAATACATATCCACCTGTGCTTATCGTAGCTTCTTTTGATCCAATGCAACCAGCATTTCAATAAGCAATCATCACCAGATCATCTTCAAAAAGATAAAAAATACCTTCATTCAAAGTTCCTTTGCTATATCTAGCACTATCTTTGCTACAAGTAAGTGTAGTGTCATGAAGAAAGAAGGTTATAAGATAGCCACGTAGATCAATTGTTTCCATCCTCCTATCAGAGTTGTACATTCCACTCCTCTCTTTGTAACACTTTGAGCCCAATGTGAAGATCGATGGAAACTAGTGATTGAATTTGGAAGCCTTTTCACCTCATCTTCACCTTCAATAGAAACAAAAACACATGGCACATTTAGATGTTTTGAAATTTAGGGTTTTATTTAGCCATGAGATGTAAATTCCACTTTCACTATACTTGGGTTGAGAACCTCATCATCTATTTAACTTCTAGGTAATTGTACTTCAAGTTTCTTTAATATATGCATTTCAAATCACTTATTGAAATTCAAAATTATTTTGGTTTCTTATGAACACTCATACTGTGCATTAGGGTTAGATATTCATAATGTGCGCCTTCTCTCATTTATTATGGGTGATAAAAATGCAAGTATTTTTTTTTCAAATTTTCATAAAGAATAAAAAAAAAGAACAAAAACTTTGAAGAGAACAAAACCCAAAAAAAAAACCCAAAACATTTAAAATTGGAATATTCATTAGAAAAACACCTATAAAACAATATTTCAAAGATAACAAAGCAAAAAAAAAAATTTTATTAGGAAAGATAACAAAGCAAAACAAAAAGGAAAGAAAAAAGAATGTTAAATACATTCAAAGAAGGAGAGGCTCTAAACAAAGAAGGCATTATATATAGTGACAAAGAAGGAAATATCAAGAAAAGCTCAAGATCTAAGTGACTTCGAGATCCAAGTCACTTAATCAAGATTAAAGTTAAGAAAAAAAGAAGAGAACTAAGCCTAGGCTAAAGATTCAAAGTATATAGCATTAAACCCAAAGTGAGTTAAATCCTAGAGATTTCAAACCATAGAGATACATTGCAACTCTAGAATTCAATCACTGAAGTAAAATTTCAACTGAAGCTCAATCCCTATAGTAAGATTCAAGCACTAGAATTAAATCCCTAGAGTACGTCTCTAACTCTAGCCTTGGAAGACTGAAGAGTGGAAGTGAAAATCTAGACTAAATCCTAGAGTTAGAGTGTAACTGTAGCTTCTAAAACCTAGAATGAAATTCAAGGGGTTTAATCCAATACCTAGGGTGAACTCCAAGAGAAGTAAAATTCCAATCCCGAAGAGTGATTGGAAGTGGCAATAATCACGTGTATTGTATAGGGTACAAAGCCTAGAAATTTGTAAAGAATCTAAACTAAACTCTACCTTGATCTTGAAGAATCATAGATAGCAAAGGTGAACGCAAGTATCGTATATCCATAATCTTGGAGATTGGATCAATACTCTACATTCAATTACCTTAATTTAAAACGAGCTTTTAGTCCTACACCTAGATAAGTGGTTGAGAAAGTAAAAGCACTTAGCAAGTCAAGTCTTTCTTTCTTTTCGAGCTAACACTATAAGTGGACTCTTCTCTTAGCTTTGTTGTGAGTTAAAAGGCATCATAGAGCTGATTACTTTGGATATAATCCTACACTGAAAACCAAGAGGATAGAGGAAGTAAGCGTTCAAGGAGTTGATGATTGAAACAAAAGGTGCAATAGTTGTGCAAGCCATTTTAAAAGAGAAAAATAAATTTAGAGGTCAAAATGTAATTGAATAATTGGAAACATTTTAGGAGTAGGAAGAGATTCATGGATGACCCAATGATATGTTTACACACTAGTTTTAGTTGGTACTTCCTAGATCTATCCTAGAAGTAGTTCATTTGCATGTGAAGAGGAGCAAAAATGAATTTCGAAAAGAACTACATAAGATATTTTATCAAGAAGATCTGAGCAGACATAGCTCTCATGGTTTTATAAAAAGATCCATTCGCGTAAATCCATAGTATCTTTAAGACACTTGTTTCATTATTTTATGAGAAGATTTGCTCAACTTCGTGAGGTTGGCAGAGACTCCTTAAACATGGATCTCTTGATTCATTTTCTCAAGATTCTAAGTCTTGATGTTAGTATAGAGGTCGAGAAAAGAATTGAGGAGCTAAGAAAGAGATTGGAGTAATTAACAACTGGCTAGTTGGGAGAAGAGAGCTACATGTGATTGCTCATATGAAGCAATGTGAGTCTCTCCTCTCTCTTAGGCTAGTACATCCATTTCACATTCAACCAAGAGAAACACCCATGACAATGGAACCTAATGTTAGTAGGACAATGGCTACAACTAATGTTGCAAATAGATGGACTCCATCAAAACTCCAACTCACGATTGTTCATAAATAGTTGGAAAATGTTATGGCTACATAGACATATCTATCAAAAGTGATGGCTAGTCTACACTATAAGCTTGATTCCATGGGATATCAAGATTCTAGTTCTATTCAGCTTAGTATATGTAATGAAAGTAAAATGTAAGGAAATTTTGTTCAAAAACTTCCCCAAGCTTATATGATGCCTCAAGTTGTGGCACGAGTGCAATGGATAGACCAACATTAATCTAATACTCTAGTTAAACCTATTCATCAAAGAAAAACTAGTTCAAATCAAAGAGGAGGAACTAGAGGTAGAGGATGTGTATGGTGTGATGTACAAGAGAATTTCTCCTTTGCAAGTGATGAACTTCAACAAGAAAAAGAGCCACACTTTGTTTGTGGACATTGATAAGGATTTATCTGACTTCAAAATTAGATCTGACTTACTTGTAAACTTAAGGATAGGAGGAATGGAGAACTTAAATGATATTTTTTTTCAAACACAAAATGCAAGTACATCTACGACTGAAATTGTGCCGAGAGAGGCTACGAAACCATTTCAAAACATAAGCTAGTCACAAACATGCTTTTCAATTGAAGCATTGGTGAAAGTGCGAGATGCAATCACATCGAAGGCTAGAAGAAAGAAAGCAAGAGAGAGAGAGAGGAAAGCAACATATATTTTTACTTTTATTTGGTTTTATGGGAGACTTTATGTTGTTTGAATGCGCACAAATTTACACAAGTAGAGTCATAACCAACATTAGTTCATCATCAAATAATAGATAGGATAGTCTTGGTCGAATAGAATGCTTTCGACGAATAGAGACAATAGATATCTACACATTACTTTATCAAACAATAGTCTAAATTTTCTTACATATGTAAATCAAAATTACACAGCATATTAGTGACACTGAAATGCAAGAACTTATGTGCCTAAAGCACCACTAGCAGTGGAACCCATCGATGAACAACCCAGTGATTCCTCCTATGTCATGGCCCTCATAAAAAACTATGGGATTTACAAAAATAAATACTGATTGCTTACACTTCTCAATTAGGACTCATAGGAAGTCTAATATGTGACCTTGCTCTTTCACACTTTGCACCTATCCTTGAGAAGGATATGGATATTTTGTATGATTTCAAGGACTTTTCTTGAGAGTTCTTATCTTCTTTTGGAGATACCAATTGTCTATTTGTTTCCAAAACTAAGCTAAGGAATTAAAAAAAAAAAAAGTATTTTTTATCGGATATGGCACAATGATTATTTTAGGAGAGAATTTAAATGAGGCTTAGGTGATGACTCTTGGAGGTAGAGGTCTATGAAAGCATGTGAAAAATAGAAGGAAGAATAAGAAGAAGAAGCTTGGAGAAAAATATACAATACTTAATATATTATCAAGAGAATGTTCAAAGATAAGTGAGGCATTAGGGTTATAGGCATATATAGAAGCTAAGGGAAAACCCTCCTACAAAGGGAAAAAATTGCCTCGACAGTCCAAGTGTGATCACATGCATCACTACCTAAATATATCAACGAATCTCCACTAGGAGGGATGTGGTGAACAAGGATCTGGCACTCATGTTTAACGAAGTGTCGAGCTATGTGGATTCATTTTACAAAAGGAGGTAAGCCCAAAGTTTTGTGAAAATCTTCAGAATTCTCCCTAGGCAGATCGTTTGTTAAAAGGTCTACAATGTTCACCTTTGTTGGCAAAAATGCCAGTCTCCAAGGCCAAAATGTGTCAATATATTTTTTTTTCTGACATAAAGATAGTCTACTATCAGCTTGCATAAATTGAATGCCCAAATAATGATGCAAATACCCCAAATTTGACATCTCAATGAGGCATGCAAATCAGCCTTCAAATCAGCAATATGCTTTGCATTACGTCCATCAAGCAGCATGCCATCAACATACACAAGAATGATAAGAAGCACATTACTTTCACACTTAAATTATAAGGTGCTATCAATTGGACTATTCTCAAAGCCATGTGCAATGAAGTAGGCTTGTACCTTTCAATACAAAGCACGTGGTGCTTGTTTCAAGCCATATAATGCCTTCTTCAACCTGCACACTTTTTCTCATGCCCTTTCCATAGAAAACCATGGGGCTGAAAAACATACACTTCTTCATGCAAGTCACGATTCAAAAATGTATTTTTAATGTCCAATTGATGTACATTCCAACCATGATGAGCTAGAAGACCAAAGATGCTACAAATAGTAGTCATTCGACATGTAGGTGCAAAGGCCTTATCAAAACGAATGCCTTTTTCTTGCACGTAACCTTTTGCAACAAGCCTAGCCTTATACCTAACAATTGTTCCATCCAGCTTACACTTTAGCTTGTATACCCATAGTGCAAAAACAATAATATGTGAAAAACAATAATGATGTTTTTTGTTGCAAAATGATAAAGCCTACACATTTGGCTTAGAAGACAATGTGTTCAGCTATCACTTGGTGGATCGTGTGAACCTAAGCTTAAAACCACTTGATCATTTACCATTTGTAAAAGACTAAATCCTTGAAGAACCTAGTAAAATTTGTATCTCGTGGAATTAGGAGGAATGTTGGTTATGAATTAGAATAACTCCTAAATGAATGGAGTCACTTTTATTTGGAGCCAAGTTTGGATTCAAATTCGAACTTAGAAGAAAATTCTTATAAAGAGTCTTTGTAAAATCTCGCAGGGGAAGTGGTCTCATTGTGAGCTTAATTCTTGATCATTTGTAGAAGTTCAGTGGCTCACACCATAGCCCTTTTAGTCCATCATCATTCAGGATCATTACAATGCTAATGATCTTGTATAATCATATTTTAATACATATAGATCATTGATCATCTCTATCTACTTCTCTGTTATGACCACTCAAATCAATCAACTTTCTCTGATCATATCACTGTGAATTTGCAACCATTTTTTATGATCTATAGCTTGTCTGAACCGCTTGAATTCTGCTTTGGGCTATCAAAATATCAAAGGATTTTGTTCGGCTATCTTCGAGAAATCATCATCGAAGTGCTCACTAGTCATCTATTGGTTAGTCCCTAAAACGTTAGGGGTAAGCTTTGGTTTGTGAAACTTATTCCTCAAAGCATAGTTGATAACTTTAGATGATTCCACTTGCAATCATTAGCTATCCAGGCTAACTAAATTCCCTCAAAAGGAATTTCATCAATTTTTACTGTACTCTGAGCTCTCAGAAAAAGAACTAGCATGTGTATGGACTAAAATAGCAAGCTTTGTGACATTAGCTATTCATGAAGTAGTCTATTTTAATTCAATTGTTTCAAGCATCAACCCCAAAGCACATACATACTTTCTTGGTGTCATCTGCAAGCTAAAAAGGCCTACTATTTAAATTTGAAGTGTATTAGGGCAGGTACAAAGCCATATTTAGCAATACCATCTCACTTCCTTAAGGTATCCATCCATCTCGTCAAAGAGTGGTAATAGAGCAAGTTGAGGTAAAATGATAGATGGTTTCCTGTTTTTCATTGATAAATTGGAGAGGAATAATTATCGAGCATGGTCATTGAGGATGAAGACCTATCTACAAGGAAGAAGTCTCTATGTATACATATCAAGAGATGAGGAGATGCCCATATTCAGAAGCAAAGGTCAACCTACAAGAGAGGAGCTAGAAAGAGTCAACTCATCGTGCGCCAAAGATGCTTTAGGCAAGTCATATCTACTTAACTCTATTTCTAACTTTCTTCTTCCTCGTATTAGGACTTGCAAAACTTCCTAAGAGACTTGGGATACTCTATTTTCATATTTTTCGTCCAATACAAGAGCTAGGAAAAATCAATTGTGGATGGAGATTACTACTCAAAGAAAGCAACCTAAGAAGAATGTTTCAGAGTATGTGACCAAGGTAAACGATGTGGGTGATGAATTGGCAAGTGTAGGAGAGTAGATTGACAAGGACAGATAATTAATGGCATCAAGTCTGATGACAAGTGGGAATCTTTCACAACTGCAATGGATCTTTATACTGATATGCAAATCCCTAATCTAACCACTCTCATGGGGCAACACTTCACCCATGAGGCCAAGATCAACAAAAATGGTGAACCATCAGCAGGTAACAATTCTTCTGCCCTCTATACAGATGAAAGAAAGACTAAGGATAAAGGGAAGAGTAAGAAAGTTGAAGACAAAGGTACTACTTCTCAAGCTAACTATGCAGGTAGAGGTATGAATTCAAGAGGAAGGGGTAGAGGAGGTTAGCAATGTAGCAGGAGACCTATGAAATCTTCCCCATGCAATATATGTGGGATGTCTAATCACACAATAGATGACTGCTATAGGAAATTGAAGAACCAGAGAGGAAGAGGATTCCAAAGAGGTGGCTACTCACAATGAAGAGGAAGATTCAACAATAATCAAGGTTACAACCATGGCTATAACAACAATTATCAAGGAGGATACAAATAAAAAAAGGACTTCAACAATTATACAGAGGATCAAGAAGATTCTCTTCTCATTATGAGCATGACTTCAAAACAAGGTATGAATGATGAACACCTCTTCTATATTGACTCAGGTTGAAGTGCACTATCACTATGTTAGAAAGAAACTCTTGAGCAAAGAGATTCAACTAGCATATGTATCTACAAGTATGCAGTGTGCTGATTTGTTAACTAAATCACTTGATGGTACTAAACTTTGCAAGTTTAAAACCATGATTGGATTACAGGATACTCAAGAGGATTGATGAAGCTATGTAAGCCAAGATGTTTGGCTTGAGGAGAAGCTATTGGGTGCAAAATGATCAAGCCTACACATTTGGCTTAGAAGAAAACGTGTGCAACTATCACTTGGTGGATCATGCGAACCTTAGATTATAACCACTTGATGATTTACCATTTCTAAGAGATTAAATCCTTGAAGAATCTAGTAAAAGCTATATCTCCTAGAGTTAGGAGGAATGTTGGTTATGAATTAAGGATGAGAGAATAACTCTTAAATCAATGGAGTCACTTTTAGTTGGATCCAAGTTCAAATTCAATTTCAAAGTTAGAGGAAAATTCTTATAAAGAGTCTTTGTAAAATCTCACGGGAGAAGTGGTCTCATTCTGAGCTTAATTCCTAATCATTTCTAGAAGTTGAGTGGCAGTTATCGTAGCCCACTTATTCATCATCATTGAGCATCATTACAATGCCAGTCATCTTGTATAATCATGTTATATAATATATACAGCTCATTGATCATCTCTGTCTACTTCTCTACTATGACTACCTAGATCAGTCAACTTCCTCTAATAATATCTCAGTGAATTCTTAACCAGTTTGCATGATCTATAGCTTATTGGAATTATCTTGAAGTCTAATTGGTGCTCCCGAAATCTCAAAGCATTTGATTCAGCCATTTTGGAGAAATTGGCATTGAAGTGCTCACTAGTCATCTACTCGTTAGTCCCTAAAAAGTTGGGGGTAAGCTTTGGTTTGCTAAAGTTATTTCTCAGAGCATAGTTGATCATTTTAGATGATTCCACTTGCAATCGTTAGATATCTAAGCTAATTAAATTCCCTCAAAAGGAATTTCATGAGTTGTTATTGTACTGTGAACTCTGAGCAAAAGAAGTAGTAGGTGTATGGCCTAAAATAGCAAGTTTTAGGACATTAGCTATTCATGAAGTAGTCTGTTTTGATTCAATTGTTTTGAGCATCAACTCCAAAGTACATAGGTACTTTCTTGGTGTCATTTGCAAGCTAGAGAGGCCTAGAATTTAACTTTTAAGTGTATTAGTGCAGGTACAAAGCAAGTTTTTGCATTACCACCTGACTTCCTTGAGGTATCCATCCATCTCCTCAAACAATGTTTTCATTTGATAGATCATGAACTATACATCTATCATCAAAAAATTTCCCAAACAGGCCAATCTTAGCTTATGTTGAAATTGATAACATATTTTCTTGATTCGTAACACAAATGAAAGGTTTGACAATGTAAAAGAGCTACCATTAACAATAGCTAGATTGATCTTACCAACTTCCATGATAGGATAAGAGGAGTTGTTCGTCAATGTGATAGTATTCCCTGTAGGAGCAAGTTGAAGTGAAGTGAAGAAACAGCAGTGCAAGGTAATATGTTTGGTTTACCTACTATGAGAGTACCAAAAATCTGAGTCTATTGCAAGCATACACTTTTCATGGGAAGATGGGTCATAACTACAAAAAGTAGTAAACACCTATTCTTCATTCTAGACAAGATTTGTAGACTCTAATTTGGATGTAGAGGCTTTTGCAACAACCAATCCAGGATCTTTTTTCTTTGCTTGCAACATGTTTTGGACAACTCTTTATTACATGATCATTTCCTTTAGATTAATTGCAAAAAAAACTTTTGCTTTTTTAGTTTTCCTCTCAATTCTGCCAGCCTTCTTTGAGTGCGTAGAATTAGCAGATTTCTTCTTACTAGTAGATGAGCTCCATTTACCTTTGCCCCTTCTAACTAGCTCAGAACGCTTGAATTGTAGCACACATAGTGGACGTGTTTTCCCTAGAGTCATCTTCTTGCAACACAACAAAGAATAACTCCTCAAATGTTAAGGCATTTTAATTTCCTTAATCATCAATCAAAGAGTAGAAGCAAAACTTCGATATGAATCTAGAAGACCATTTAGAAGAGTCTATGCAAGTGAATTGTTAGGCAAGAATTCATCAACAAAAGTCAACTACTCCTTCAAATCTTTGATCTTTGTGGAACAACTATCCATTGAATCTTCTTCATCCATGTGCCCACTCTCCAATTGTTTTTGGAGGAGCAACATGAGCCTCATTCCATGACGCTTATAAAGTAATAAGTGTATCCCAAGCGTCCTTTGTTGTTTTGCAAGAGTGAATGTGATGAATAATCACACGTTTGACAAACAAGGTTATCAATGCATGTGTGTGAGCATCTCTACCATCCTAATGAAGTTTCTCTTTAGCAGGTGCCGTAGGGAGAGTAGCACGAAGAGTAACTTGAAGAATATTAGTATCTTAAATGCCACCTATATCACCTTTTGCAACTTTGTTTGGAGGAGGAATAGGATGTTTCTCAACACCCTACATGATATTCCAGAGTCCTTTTTCAACCAATACTTGACATATCATATAAGCGCATAATGGGTAATTGGTATCATCGATCTTATCCTTAACAAGCAATCGCTACTTCTAGCCATGGCCACTAACCAAAATACCTTGACGTAGAAAAATGATTGTATCTTAAAAGGTTGAACACAACTACCTTGTCAAGTTTTGCTAAACTTGTAGCATACTTTGAGGAGCTTATACTAGCAAACTGAAACTTGTATATATCCTTGGTACAAAAAATGGAAATCACCTACACAAGCACTATGATAGTGCATTTAGAGGACAAAACATGCTGAGATTGTTATTTTGACACCAGTCAATGAAGCAATAAGCTCCTAATCACCTCAAGTAAGCTCACCAAACCTCATGCGATTCAAAGACTGATTGGAGGGGTGTCCATGATGCCCTAGATTAAGTGACAACCTATTTTGATACCAATTGTTGGACTTAGAGGTTTGCTCAAGCATGTGAAGAGCACAAGAAAGAAGAAGAAGAAGCTTGGAGCACAACCCACAATACTAACTATATAGCCAAGAGAGTGTTCAATGATAATTGACCTCTTAGGGTTATAGGCATATATACAAGTCTGGGAAAGAAAACTCCTAAAGAGGGAAAAAAGTTCCCAAATGGTCCTAGTGTGTTCATAGACATCACGGCCTAGATATATCAACAATGACATCAATGACCTCATGTTGAGGATGCACAAGGTAGACACTTTGAATGAATTCATTAATCAAGCAATTGAGTGTGATAATAGTTTATTTGAGAGAAACCAAACTAAGGAAACCTCAATTAGAGATGGAGAATACTAGTTCACCTCTGTTCTACAACAATATATGTTGGAGGAAATGCATCCAAAAAATGTGTAGTTGGATAACATCAGTGTCTTGTAGCTTATAGAAAAGGAAAGAAAACATTGAAATGATAATAGATTATGCTTTTATTGTGGAGATCATTACCACATGGTATTAAAATGTCCCAAGAAGAGGAAATAAATTGGGTTCAATACTTCCACAATCATCATCCCACATCAAAAGCATCATCATTAGACTCAAAACAGGAATATAGTGCATCACAAAAATCAATCCCTTGATTTTCTACCTAGAGATACTACAAAACCTTTCCACTTTCATCATGGATATCGATCATTGTCATCATGTTGGAGTACCATATATTAACAACTCCAAAAACACCTAGAGCTATTACTACTAGAAATAGGGGGCGTAGCGACGCCCCCAAAATGAAAAAAATCGGAAATCATTGCTCATGCAACGCTAGCCTCACATAAGCGACAGCCTTGTTTTTTTCTTTAAAAGAGTTGTCGTCGCATAAGCAATGTTAAGCGATGCTAAAACTATGCGTCACAAATGGCGTCACTAATTAGCAATGCTATTTGCGAGGTTGCAAAACCGATGCTCTGGAATGTTATAAAAAATTATTCATTTCTCCCAACACATTTGTGCCGAGATTTGGACACTGTTGGGAAGGAGTCAAATGATGGGAAGAGCTAGCGCAGGGTTGGATCACGCCCCTTGTGTGCACTGTTCCCATGTTTGACGAGCGGCGTTTGTGCGTTGGGCGCGTCGCCCTCACTCTAAGGTATGGCGATCGTCGTAGGCCCGTGCCCCTCAGAAGAGACGAGCGAATTTGTGTGTGCATAAGACCGTAGGTATCGGGAACGAAAAATTCCAGATACTGCACTAGAATGTGGAAGTCACCAAATCATGTGTAGACAAAGCTCAATGATACAAGGAAAATATAGCTAAAGTTATCCAATGCAATCTCAATCATACAAATATTACTGCTATAGTGCGGGTCAGTGATACAACAAACCGCTACACTGTGGTATGGTGCTACAATATGCAGCCGCTATAGTGTAGATTGGCCAAATATAAGGTATACCTCCCGCTATAGTGCGAGAAGGTGCCCACGAGTGTCCACTTCAGACTTCAATCAACCTTCCTTTTACTTCGGTCTTCAATCCAACCTTTACTTCCAATAATCAGCAATATCTTTTCCTTCATTCTTCAAAAAGCCATAGAAAACCTGGAAAGAAGATCAGTAGAAATGTCCACGGGTGGGTATTGCTTTACTTCGGGCCTTCAATCACTTTCTTCACTTCATAAATCCAGCAGTAACCTCCAAATACGTAGCAACCTATAGAGGCGATCCACAAAGGAGATCCACAGGGGGGTATAAAAAATCATTAGTACACTTTTTGAAGAGAGAAAAAACAAGACACTCATGAAAACAACCTCATTGCCATGAAAAGATGCTTTCTAAATAATTTGTCTTAGCCAAATTCTTGATTATCTAGCATCATATGTGCTCTAGCAAGAACCAATGCTCATCCCACAAATAGGGTTCCTAAATCATTAGCAACTCCATTCTCCCTACTTCTTCTTCTTCCTAATGATCTATTATGAAGCCGATCTCCTCCTTTTTCCTTCTCTCATCTTTTTACTCTTCGTTTCTCTTCCTTGCTTCTCTACTCTCCACCTTCTCTTTCCCTCATTTCTTTCTTTTCCTCTTCCCTCCGTTCTTTCTTTCATTTCTTTTTCTCTTTCTTTCTCATTCTTTCTTTCTTTTTCCTTGATTTTATTTCTTCTTTCTCTTTATTTCCTGTTTATTTTTTATTGTTTTATTTGCTGACCCTTCTTATTTCTCTCTCTCTCTCTCTCTCTCTCTCTCTCTCTGTGTGTGTGTGCGAGACGGCAGGCATTCAACTGTGCGAATCTCTCTCTTTCTATGTCTTCACCACCCGAGATAAAACTCCATGCATACAGAATATGCCTCTGAGCTAACTTTCGAGAAGATGAAGTAAAATCAATATACATACCCTCTTGCCATACACCTGCAAGGTCCACTCTCAGAGATAAAAGGGGATTTGTGGAGTCTTCACCTCTTTTTCTCTCATTTCTCTCATCACAACATGAAATAAAGCATGACTCAAATGATCAAATGATGCAAAGATGCATCTATATGTGCACAAAGATTATGGAAGAAAGATCTAAGGGTAAAGAAAATAGGGCTCTCTCTCTTAGACATAATAGGAACACAAAAGTAATGAATATGACAGGGGTAAGAAGTTTACCTAGAGAGGTGATCCGCAAATGAGATCCACGGGGAGAAGAAAATGAGGCTTGGACCCCTATTTATAGGTTACCTCCCCTTCTCCCCTTGGGACTATTCTCTAGAAGCTTCTAACCTCCTTACTCAACTTTCTATTTCGAGAATCATCTTGCATGATCATTTTCTATTTTGAAAAAATCACACCCCTTATTTCTATTTTTGATTTTTCTCCTTTTTATTTTTCCCAGACTAAGGTTTTCGATTTCACACTGGATATTCAAAATTTAATTATTTTTTAAGGGTTTGACCTAGGGTAAATACCGATTCTAAGTTTCCAGATTAGGATTCTTGATTGAAAACGTTAGGGATTTGCTTAGAATTAAGTCAAGCATGCCAATTCAAAACTTTTTTTACAGTTTGGACCTAAACTCCAACAATTTCTAAGGGCCTAGGTTCGGTTTTCATGGGGTGAAAGTCATGTTTTCAAGGCTTCTCAGGAGTCAAACCTACGGGTTTACGGGTAAAGAGTTAGCGCCATGTCCATTGACAAATGTATAGACTAAATCTACAAGAACCAGATGGTTTTGCATCTCGTAGTCAATCAAATCAGCCAAATCATGCACAGATTATACCCCTCTTACGATCAAAACATCACACAAATCCGAGAAATCAATGAACTTTGAAAAAATCATGCACACTTCCCTAAGGGATTTCATCCCGACATTCGCCCCCACTAAACATGCACATCGTCTTGATGGGCCAACCCGCAAAATCCAATATAAGCATATCAGGGTTCTTTTGAAACTCTTTTTAACTTTTAATATTTTTCTTCGCAAGAATCAAAGCGTGATATCATGCACTTCATGCAACTTTATAAAGATCAATACAAATTTTGGAAAATTAAGCAGATGCAAGCTTCACAAACATAATAGTATGTTTTAGCTTCCACAATGTGACAAGTAACCATATGAATAAACCATCCACTTTCTAGATTTTTCCTAATTTCACTTTCATTTAAGATGTCCCTCTTGCCCAAAAGGTCCTACTAAACTCACTTTCTGTCCTCCTCATCTCATCATGAGGTATGATAGGACCTAGAGAACTCTTATGGCACCTGGCTATCTCATCATCCTCGTCATCCAAAGTATTACTAAATGCTACTACTTCATTTGTCAGTTGGGTATCTTCAGTCACCTCTTCCATCTCCACATCTTCAGGTAATGGGAACCTCTTCCTCTTTATAAAAGTTATAAAGCTGTCCTTGAATTCAGGCTTTGCTATAGAGAAAACCTGCTCCAAGGACATGGTCACTTGGCTCTTCAACAAAATATCATTTAGTATCTCTCTTGCGTAATTCTTCTTTTCCAACTCCGAGATCAAAACCGCCTTTGGCACCTTCTTCTTTTTTTTCTTCTCTTTAAGTGGCCGAGCTTGTCTCTTTCCCTCTCTTATCTCCTTCTTCTTTGCCTCTACCAAAGTTGCAAGAGGCTCCTTAAATTGTACTTTCTTTTCGGGCTCTTTAGCCTTCTCTTCAACCTCTTGACTTTCCTTCCTGGTCACTCTCCTTTCTAGCTCAGCCTCTTCCTGGCTCTCATCCCTCTTCCTCTTTTCTTCCACATTGGCTATATGTAAATAGACCAAGAATTGATCAACAAGAGACTTCCAGGTAGTCTTCTACATAATTGCATCCCTCGCTTTCACTAAAGCTTCAATAGAATAGTTTCTTTCAGAGTAAGACCTAGGCTCCTCTTCATCTCCCTCTTCTACTGGCTCTAACTACGTAGCCGATGTGCTTGCATTGTTGTCGGATAGATTCTCATAAGGTTTCTTCATCCCCCCCTTTCCCCAATTCAGAGGTAGAGGAAAGCGGGTCTTGAAGTCACAGATCTTCTTATCTATATCTATTACCAATTGATGCTCCTTTGCTAGCTTAATCTCTTCACACGCATATGAGAAATGCTCTTGTGCATCACAACATACACATCTCTTTGCCCCTCCGAACCCACTAGTCCGTCTTCTATCAAAAGGTCTAGTGTTTCTCTGAAATGTAGGCTACAGTGGTGGTGCACGTGTCTGTTGGGCAACAGGCTGCACTAGAGGTGCAGGATGAGGCATCACATAGCCTTGCATATTCGAAATGTGCATAGTACCTCTTTGTATTGCATTTGCATAGCTAGTACTTGCCAAGGAGGAGTGGGGTCTTGATATCCCATAGAACAGATTTTATTATGAATGCTAGCCATTTCTTTTCACATAGACACTTGCATCGTCCTAAGATTTTCTATTTGTCGGTCGAGAATATCAAGCTGTAGCTCCATTGGTGGTCGCAAAGGGGATGCAACATTAACAGAAGTTGATGCTGCAAGCACATTTAGAATCGCTCGAAACGGAGCCTCCCTAGGTGGTTATGGAGCTGCTACTGCAGGTCTATCACATAATACAGCTTAGTGTTGCCTCATCTTGGCAACCGCTTCAACTTCTCTCTTCACTACTGCCCAATCTTTTGTCAACCCAAACCTCTTTCCAGGTTCTTCTATCCTCCTCTTGACCTCAGTCCTATCTTCAAGACTCAAGATCTTAAGGCAGGAAATGACTAGGTCAAGCTTCAATGCATCTAAATCAGCCTCTGGAAGCTATGCATGTCTACTCAAGAATTCATTTAATAGATGAGTTAGGGAAGCAGCTCGTTTTGGGGAGTTTACCCACCGCAAGAACTCCTCTCTACTATGTTGGGAAAAATCTTCCAAATAAAACAACTTATGTAATTCTTTTCTGAATTCGGCCCAGGGCTTTGCTATGTGTGGTGTAATAGATGCTAGGATAGATCTTGAAACTACCCGTGTGAAGTACTGTGCAAATACTTCTTTAGGTAGGCCATGGATCTATGTCTGGTCCTCAAATACATCTAGGTATTTAGTCATGTTTAGACACGTAAACTTGCCTTTCTCTCTCAAAAATGCTTGGAATACATGAGCACCTTGTTTCTCTATTACTAATTCCTTGAAATCTTCCTCCATCTCTTTTGTCTAGTCTGTCCTAGAGCTTAGAACGATGTCCAGTGTGATTGTCTCTACTATATCTCATAGCTCCGAGTAGAGAACAGAGAAGAAACTTGATGGATCACGAGCCAGAAGGTGGAGGGAAATCTAAGCACTGTATCTAGGCTTAATCTGATCTAACTGCTCTTTCTTTAATTCCCAAAAACTTCAATGTATTTTTCCATTGTTTTTTATGATGTTTTCCTAATGGATCTAAGGTTCTATCTAAGATGTAAAAGCAGCAAATCCCTAGTCTAAGCTAGAAGAAAATAGTGCACAAGCGTATGGACTAAGCTAGTGCAGATCGTGAATGCTCAAACTCAAGCAATAAAACAGTCTTTCTCTTTAAAGTGTGTATGTGAAGCAATGCAAAGAATCACAAAACCTGAAATGCTGGTACCTGGAGTCTCTCTCCGATGCCAAGGTTCCTATCTTCTCTTCTCGAGGAGTGGGCGACACGTCAAAGGTCAACGGGCAACTGCCTCGCTTCATGTCGGGGTTTAGGTGGTGGAGAGGAGTCAGGTGATGGGAAGAGCCGATGTGGGGTTGGATCAAGCCCCTATGTGCACCATTCTCACGTTGGATGGGTGGTGTCTGCGCATTGGGCGCCTCCCCCTCTCTCTGGTATGGCAATCGTTGAAGGGCCCTTGCCCCTCGGAAGAGACAAGCGAACGTGCATATGCATAAGACTGTAGGCATCGGGAACAAGAAATTCTAGGTATTGTGCTAAATAGAACAATATCGTTGAAGGGCCCTTTGTCTACACATCACCGGATTGATGTGTAGACAAAGCTCAATAATAGAAGGCAAATATAGTTCAAGTCCTCCAATGAAATCTCAATGATACAAAGATTCTCGCTACAATGCAGGTCGGAGATACAACAAACCGCTAGAGTGCGGTATGGTGCTATAATATGCCGCTGCTAAAGTGCGGATCGGCCAAATATAAGGTAGAACTCCTGCTACAGTGTGACAAGGCACCCAGGAGTCTCCACTTCAATCTTCAATCAGCCTTCCTTTTACTTTGGTCTTCAGTCCAAGCTTTACTTCAAATGATCAGCAATATCTTTTCCTTCACTTTACTTCAAAAATCCACCGAAAACCTAGAAAGAAGATCAATAGAAATGTCCACGGGTGCGTATTGCTTTACTTCAGGTCTTCAATCACTTTCTTCACTTCACAAATCGAGCAATAACCTGCAAATCATGCAGCAACCTAGAAAGGCGATCCACAATGAGATCCACGGGGGGTGTAAAAAATAATTAGTACACTTTTTGAAGAGAGAAAAAACAAGACACTCATGAAAACAACCTCTTTGCAGTGAAAAGATGCTTTCTAAATAATTTGTTTTAGCCAAATTCTTAATTATCTAGCATCCTATGTGCTCTACCAAGAACCAATGCTCCTCCCACAAATAGGGTTCCTAAATCACTAGCAACTCCATTCTCCCTTCTTCTTCTTCTTCCTAATGATCTATTATGAAGTCGTTCCCCTCCTTTTTCTCTCTCATCTTTTTACTCTTCTTTTCTCTTCCCTCGTTCTGCTCTACCCTCCATCTTCTCTTTTCCTCATTTCTTTCTTTTCTTCTTCCCTCCATTCTTTCTTTTATTTCTTTTTCTCTTTCTTTCTCATTCTTTCTTTCTTTTTCGTTCATTTTCTTTCTTCTTTCTCTTTATTTCCTGTTTAATTTTCATTTCTTTTATTTGTCCACCCTTCTCTCTCTCTCTCTATGTCTCTCTCTCTCTCTTTGTCTCTCTCTCTCTCTGTCTCTGTCTCTCTCTCTCTCTCTCTCTCTCTCTCTCTCTCTCTCTCTCTCTCTCTCTCTCTCTCTCTCTCTCTCCCCGCGAGAGCAGTAGGCATCCAACTGTGCGAATCTCTCTCTTTTTATGTCATCAGCACACGTGACCACCGCCATGCCTTCTCTCTGTTTGCGACACGCAACACCCAAGATTATGTGTCGCCCCTCCCTTCTCTATGTGTGTCAGCAGCCATCCACAACCCATCTTCTCTCTCTATCGACTTTTGGGCATCGACAACCAGTGAGACGCCTCTTTCTATCTCCATGATTCTCTCACTGTCAGTGTTCTACGTAGCCGCCACTCCTCCATGCATCTCTCCCACCGAATCTATCTCTCTCTCTTCCAGCCTAATGTGGGTGATGTCTCTCGTTCTCTCTCTCAGATTCACCTCCAACAATTGTGCGACATCTCTATTTTACATTTACAATCAATGCCCAAACTGCTCTCTCTCTGCTACAACAACACGCCAATTGCCACGTCGCCTCTCTTTATCGACTTTTGCACGTCAACAACCACTCAGATGCCTTGTGACTCTCGCTCTATATTTTGGATTCTCTCTCGCTGAATCCTCTACGCAAAGTCTCTCTCTTCTGGCATGGAATAATGGTGCATGAGGCCAGCCATCATGGCCAAGCCATCGGGGCTAATCATTGGGCCCATGATGCCAATCATCAGGTCCATGACTGCCATGGTGCGAATTATGTGGGCCATAATCACTAAGTAGGTCTGCTCAAAAACTTGGGACACAGCTCCACATGCCTGTTCCACCCGAGCAGTGTTGTATTTTCACGGTCTGCCATGCCCTTTAATTTTGAAGGTTATCTACAGGTAATAGCTGTATTTCAGATTTTTAGTGTAATTTTTGAAGGTCTAAAAAAGTTTGTAACCTTGTTTTACGGTCCAAAATGCCCAAAACGGGCAATACGTCCGTCAAAAATCAACACTACACCCGAGATAAAACTCCATGAATACAAAATATGCCTTTGAGCTGACTTTCCAAAAAATGAAGTAAAATCAATATACATACCCTCTTGCCATACACCTCCAAGGTCGACTCTCAAAGATAATAAGGGGATTTGTGGAGTCTCCACCTCTTTTTCTCTCATTTCTCTCATCAGAGCATGAAATAAAGCATGACTCAAATGATCAAATGATGCAGAGATGCATCCATATGTGCACAAAGATTATGGATAAGATCTATGGGTAAAGAAACTAGGGCTCTCTGTCTCTCAAACATAATAGGAACACAAAAGTAATGAGTATGAGAGGGGTAAGAAGTTTACCTAGAGAGGTGATCCACAAATGAGATCGACAAGGAGAAACAAATGATTCTTGGACCCCTATTCATAGGTTACCTTCCCTTCTCCCCTTGGGACTATTCTCTAGAAGCTTCTAACCTCCTTACTCAACTTTCTAATTCTAGAATCATCTTGCATGATCATTTTCTATTTTGGAAAAATCGCACCCATTATTTCTATTTTTGATTTTTCTCCTTTTTATTTTTCCTAGACTAAGGTTTTCTGTTTCACACTGGAGATTCAAAATTTAATTATTTTTTAAAGAGTTTGACCTAGGGTAAACACCAATTCAAAGTGTCCAAATTAGGAATCTTGATTGGAAAAGTTAGGGGTTTGCTTACAATTAAGTCAAGCATGCCAATTCAAAGGTTTATTTACAATTTGGACCTAAAGTCCAAGGGTTTCTAAGGGTCTAGGCTCAGTTTTCTTGGGGTGAAACTCATGCTTTCAAGGGTTTTCAGGAGTCAAACCTAGGGGTTTATGGGTCAAAAGTTAGCGCCATGGCCATTTACAAATCTACAGACTTAATCTACAAGAACGACATGATTTCACATCTTGCAATCAATGAAATCCTCCAAATCATGCATAGATTATACCGCTCTCTCGGTCAAAACATCACAAAAATCCCCAAAATCAATGAACTTTGAAAAAATCATGCACACTTCCCTGAGGGATTTCATCCGACAACGCGAGAGAGAGAGAGAGAGAGAGCGAGAGAGAGAGAGAGAGAGAGAGAGAGAGAGAGAGAGATCGACACACTCCTTGAAGCCAGGTATGCACACACACACATACACACACATACATATGCATACACACACATATATATACACACATAGATGCATACACATACACATAGATACACACGCACATACACATAGACACACACACATACACACATATACACAATAATTTACATACACAAATACACATATATACACACAAAGACACATGCATACACACATATACACACACACATACACACATAGACACACACACACATACACATACACACACATATACACACACATAGACACATACACACATGCATACACACACATTGACACACATTTATGCACACACATACACATGCATACAAACACACATATATATAGATACAAAAATATATACAAACATAGACACACACATACACACATAGACACACATACACACATAGACACACACACATACACACACATATAGACACATACACACACATGCACACAAATACACACACATATAGACACATACAAATACACACACACACATACACACACATACACACACATACACATAGATACACACACACATACACACAGATAAACACACACATAGACACATACACATGCATACACACACATACACACACATGCATACATATCCATACATAATGCACATGCATATGCATACATACATGCTTAAATTCATACACATACACATGTATATATGCATACACACACATGTAAAGAGACATACACACACATACACATACAATTATACATATGCATACATACATGCTTACATGCATACACACACATAAACATGCGTACACACATACACATACACACATATATATGCATACACAGACACGTAGAGAGACATACACATACATGCATACATATGCATACATAATGCATATACATATGCATACATACATACTTACATGCACACACACATACTCACACATGCATACATATGCATACATAATGCACATGCATGTGCATACATACATGCTTACATGCATACATACACATACACATGCATAGACACATACACATACACACATACACACACATATATGCATATACACACACATAGAGAGACATACACACAAATACACATACATGCATACATATGCATACATATGCATACATAATGCATATGCATATGCATACATACATACTTACATGCATAAACACACATATGCATACATAATGCACATGCATATGCATAGGTACATGCATACACATACACACACATAGACGCACACACATACACACACATATACACATAGATTTACACACATACACATGCATACACACACATACACACATAGATGTTGGTACATTTGGCAAGCCTTGATGCTTGACCAAAAGATCAAAGGTTTAATTCATATATTGAGCATGAATATTCACCAGTCATATGTGAACACCTCTTGTAAATATCTTGAGATTAACTCAAGATAAATGTAAAAGGCAAAGCTTCAGAGAATCTCGTAGCTTTACGAGTTTTAATTCACAACAACCAAGTGATTGGAATCAAATTAATTAGGAGCCTAAAAGATAGGATCACTTTTAGGTGGCAGATTCAAAATTCAAAATTGAACTCATCTATAAAAACTCATGACTTTTAGTCGCGAGTGAGAGTAGAAGAAGGACACATTGAGCTTCAAGGTTGTGGGAAAAATTAGCCCACACATGTATGAGTAAGCCTACACCATCTCTTTTGCATCATAAACTCAATACATTACATATTTGTTTCAGATTATGCAAGTATCTCATCTTCACTATTACCTGTTGCTAGACTCTCAATTTTAGTGAGTTTGTTTTGAGGCGTTCTCTGCGTATACTTATTCTTTTGTTGTGATTGATACATGTACCTTAGATCTTCTAGTTCTACGCTACCAAATTTCACATCATTTGGTTTAGAGATCTGTGAGATATGTTCAGTACAATCTACCTATGTCTACTGTCTATTATCCTCCTAAAATATCGGGATTACACCCCTAATTTCTTAAGATTATTTCTCAGCATCTACTCATCCTAAAATAGTAAAAAAACTTTCTATAGCAAGCTTAGGAATTGAATTAGATATGGCTAAAATCTCTCAGGTCAATTGTAATCAACGAGTGAGCACTGAATGAAATACTGAGCAAGTTACAGTCCATAAATAGCAAGTTTTCAAAACTTTTCAAACTTGAAGGTGGTTTGTATTGATGAAACTATTTGAAGATGATGCTCCAAATCATATTATGGTTCCAAATGCATATTTGGGAAGCTAAAGGTGTCTACTAAGGTAATCTGAAGTAATATTGGCAGGTGTAGAGAAAGCTTTGTGCAACACCAGCTCATTCCTAGAGTGTATCCAACCATTTCCTCACAGTGGTATTAGAGCCATCATCAACTCAACATGGGAGATGGATTCCCATCATCAATTGACAAATTGGATCAAGGTAATTACTTTGCTTGGTCTATTAGAATTGAAGCATATCTACAAGGTAGAAATCTTTATGGTTACATATTTGGAGATGATTCAATGCCAATACTTAGAAGAAAAGGGCAACCCACTCAAGAAGAACAAGAAAGGTTATCAACATGGTGCTCAGAGGATGCATTGGCCAGGTCATACCTTCTCAACTTAGTTTCTGCTTTCTTACTCCCATATATTAGGAATTGTAAGACATCACAAGAAATGTCGAATGAACTTGAAGCATTCTTCTCATCAAGCACTAGAACAAGAAAGAATCAACTATGGATGGAGTTCACAACACTCAAAAAGATGCCCAAATAGAATGTGACTGATTATGTCACTAAAATAAAGGACCTAGCTAATCAACTTGGAAGCATTGGAGAAGTCATTGATGAGGAGTGAATTGTGAGACAAGTGATCAATGGAATCAAAGCAGATGACAAGTGGGAAGCATTCCCTATAGCAATGGATCTATGCATGAACATGCAGGTACCTAACTTCAATACTTTAATGGGACAATTGTTTACTCATGAAGCCAAGCTTGTGAAGAGAAATGACAACTCAAGGTAATCAATCCTCTGCCTTTACACTAATAAGAACAAGAGTAAGGATGGTAAAGGTAAAGGCAAGAAATTTGATAATGAAGCTAGTACCTCCCAAGCTAACTTTGCAGGAAGAGGTAGAGGTACAAGAGGAAGAGGCAGAGGAGGTAGACAAGGCAGGGGGAGATTCCAAAGCACCTCTACATGTGCCATATGTGGATTGACTAACCACACAAATCACATGTATGAGTAAGTCAACACCATCTCCTTTGTATCATACATTCAATTCATTACATATTTGTTTCAGATTATGCAACTATCTCGTGTTCACTATTACATGTTGATAGACTCTCAATTTCAGTGAGTTTGTTTTGAGGCGTTCTCTGTGTATACTTATTCTTTTGTTGTGATTCAACTTGGTACCTGTAGCTTAGATCTTCTAGTTCTATGTTATCAAATTTCACGTCCTTTGGTTCATAGATCTACGAGATATGTTCACTACAATCTACCTATGTCTGTTATCTGTCATCCTCCTACAATGTCGGGATTACACCCCTAACTTCTTAAGATTATTTCTCAGCATATACTCATCCTAAAATAGTGAAGTAACTTCCAATAGCAAGCTTAGGGGTCCAATTAGATATGGCTAAAAGCTCTTGGGTCAATTGTAATCAATGAGTGAGCAGTGAATGAAATATTGAGCACGTTATAATCCATAAATAGCAAGTTTTCATGACTTTTCAAACTTGAAGGTAGTCTTTTTTGATGCAACTATTTGAAGATGATGCTTCAAATCATATTATGGGTCCAAATGCATATTTGGGAAGCTAAAGGTGTCTCATAAGGTAATCTTAAGTAACATTGGCAGGTGTAGAGCAGGATTTGTGCAGGACCAGCTCATTTTTGGAGTCTATCCAACCATCTCTTCAGAATAAACACACACACACATACACACAGACATATACACACACACATACACACATAGACATATACACACATAATGCATATGCATATGCATACATACATACTTAAATGCATACACACACATACACACACATCTGCATACATATGCAAACATAATGCACATGGATATGTAGACATACATGCATACACATACACACATAGACACATACACACACATAGACACATACACACACATAAACACATACACACTCAAAGACACGTACACACTTACACACACACATCCTGACACATTTACACACACACTTTCACATTCACACAGACACATATATATAGATACACATGTATATGCACACATAGACACACACACACACATACACATACACACACATACACACACACGTAGAAACACACACACACACACACATCCACACACATTTACACACACACATACACATGCATATAGACACATATATATAGATACACACACATACACACATACACACACATACATGCATATGCATACATAATGCACATGCATATGCATACATACATGCTTGCATGCATACACACACATACACATGCATACACACATACACATACACACATAGACACATACACACATAGACACACACACACATACAAGCACACATACACACATACACACACATATATGCATACACACACACACATAGAGAGACATAAACACACATACACATACATGCATACATATGCATACATAATGCATATGCATATGCATACATACATACTTACATGCATACACACACACACATATGCATACATATGCATACATAATGTGCATGCATATGCATAGATACATGCATACACATACACACACATAGACACATACACACACATAGACACATACACACACATACACACACATATGCATACATGTGCATACATATTGCACATGCATACGCATACATACATGCATACACATACATGCACATATGCACATACACACACATAGACACATACGCATACATACACACACATATATACACAGATTTACACACACATACACATGCATACACACACATACACACACACATACACACATAATGCATATGCATATGCATACATACATAATTATAGGCATACACACACATACACACACATGCATACATATGCATACACATATACACACATAGAGAGACATACACACACATACACACACATGCATACATATGCATACACAATACACATGCATATGCATACATAAATGCTTACATGCATACACACGCATACACACACATACATATACACACATAGACACACACTCACACGTAGAGAGAGAGACACACACACATACACACATATATATGCATACACACACATGTAAAGAGACATACACACAAATACACATACATGCATCCATATGCATACGTATGCATACATAATGCATATGCATATGCAAACATACATACTTATATGCATACACAGACATACACACATATAGACACACATAGACACACATATGCATACATAATGCATATGCACATGCATAGATATATGCTTACATGCATACACATACAGACATAGACACATACACACACACATAGATACATACACACACATGGACACATACACATATATACACATATGCACACATATACACACAAATTTACACACACACATAGACACACACACACATACAAAGACCCACTTACACATACATACACACAGACATACACAGATAGACACACATACACACTTACACACATAGACACACACACATACAAACTTACACACAAAGAGATACATACCCACATATATAAATAGACACATACACACATAGACACATACAAACTTACACACACACATACAGACATCCACACACATTTACACACACACACATACACATGCATATAGACATATATATATATATATAGAAACACACATATATACACACATATAGACACACATACACACATAGACACATACACACTTACATAGGCACATACACACATCCACACACATTTACACACATACATACACATGCATAGACACATATATACAGATACACATGTATATACGCACAGACACAAACACACATAGACACACACACATACACACATATGGACACATACACACATATATATACATAGACAAACACAAAGAGATATACACACATATATATATATATATGCATACACACACATAGAGACACATACACACACATACACATGCATGCATACATATGCATACATAATGCATATGCATATGCATACATACATACTTACATGCATACACACACATACACACACATGCATACATGTTCATACATAATGCACATGCATATGCATACATACATGCTTACATGCATACACACACTCACATATACACCTACATACATATATACACACATACATATGTACAGGTATATATATTGATTTCTAACCCATTTTGTTTTATATGTACAAGTATTATGGATCCTAGTAGAGAGAGAAAGGTGAAACTCACTCTCATAAAAAGTCTTATGAAAGCAAGAGTTCTACCTAATACGCTAGGGATCGTCATGCATGAGTACTTAGAGATGCATGATGATGTGCTGAATTATACGATCTAGATGCTTACCCAACGATCAGAGGAGGGATCTTCTATGGCTCCACATGCAGGAAGACACTTATCTGCTCATAGGTATGTTTTTTCTTTCATAAATGTTTTTAATGATATTATAACACATATTTTTATTTATGTTTATCTATCTATTTTCAAGACACCAATACCACCTCCAGATCATGATAGCAGATCACAAGTGCCTATGAGGACATGCATAGGCACCTTAGGGCTAGAGTGCAATAAAGAACGACATGGAACATTGTGTACATAAGGAATGGATTGGAGTTCAAGAGAAGAATGCAAGCATTATGCGACTCTTACCTGCACCTTGTCCACTTACATTGGAAGTAAGTATAAATTTTACATATAGGTTGAAATAAATATCTTATGTTCTTTTTACATGATTTTTTTTATTTTTGTAGTGAGAATGATCAGAGGGATAAAAAATATGTAGTTAGTTCCCTTGAGACAGAGTTTGGGATAGGATGGTCGCATAAGTAATGTCTAAAAGAGATGTGGACACTTATGGCTCATCGTCACGATAATGCACAGTATGCATTGCTTTTTATGTATATATATGTGGATATGAGTTTGTGTGTTTATATGTATGTATATGAGAGAGAGAGAGAAACGAGTGAGACTAGAGGTACAAATACACGCATACAAAAATAGACTCACATAATCCCATTTACATGCATATATACATATACACATGCATACACACACACACACACAACATATGCATACACACATATAGATACACATACATACAGACACATGCATATGCACATATAGATACATATATATACACACATGCATACTGATATATATATATATATGTATATATATATATATATATATATATATATATATATATATATTTATATGTATATATATATATATATATATATATATATATATATTTATATGTATATATATATATATATATATATATATATATATATATATATATATATACATATCCTAATTAAAAAACCCTATTATAAATATTCTAATTCAGAAATCCTATTTCAAAACTTCTAAGTCGAAAACACTAATTTTGATATTAAGGTTTTAAAACTCCTAATTAAGAAACTCTAATTCAGCCTTTTAGCCATATGATTGAAGTATATGTACACATTGCATCTATTCCTCTGACGTCCTACTAGAGAGATGTCTCTCCTCCCAACCTTATGCCTCTATATATAGCTACTCAATCAATGAGGATCATAATATATATAAAGATATATACACATCATGTAGATACACATACATAAATATAAAATGGAGTAGATACATTATGCATCACACATACATGCCTAAATGCACACATAAATATATATACATGCATACATATTTACATGTACACATTTACACATAGACACATATACATATATACATGTACACACCACATATACATCTATACATCACATATACATGCCTACATGCACAAATGTATACTTATACATGCATACAAAATTATAAACACTTGCATATATTACATGAGTACATGAATATTTTACACATATGCATACTAACACATGTATACATATATCACACACATGCACACACATACATATAGATGAAATATATATATATGCATAGTAACACATGTATACATATAATACACATATGTACACACACATATGCATACATACATGATACAAATTTTCTCTTGGAAGATAAAGCTATATATAAAATAATTAGGCATACCACTGAGCTTCATGTTCTAACTTAAAAGAACATGATTTCATCTCTCTAGTAGGATTCATCGTTATTCATGTTGAATAAAGAATCTATTATCAGATATCCATTCAAAAGCTTCAAGTTATTGATTGATAACTAGAGTGGAATTTATATCTAATCTACTCATATGTTTTCATTATTGCCATCATTTTGTTAAGACATCAATATAGTCTCATCTTCATTATGGTTATTGATTTCATTTATTTCTTCTATTGTTTAATTTGTGTTCTCATGAGTCACATCATTTATTGATGGATTAATATCGATTTTTGGTATTCCTCTTCCTCATCAATAGAATCAGCATGTAGAGTATTATCCTCTTCATAAAAAAAGATAAGTATCATTATCACGTATAATGATTCTAATTTCTCTTTGAGATGTTGATGTATCAATATCTGATGGTGAATCATCAAGCGGACTTTCTTCGATCTCTCTAAAAATAAACTTTTCAAACAATGACCTACCTCTAGGTTAAACTTGAATGAATTGCCACCAAGGGTGAGCATCTGGGTTTTTATAAAAAAATGCTTGTTCAATATGCCTAGGAAGAATATATGCTTCTTTAGTAGATCGCATTACCTTGGAAGAATCAATTACCCAAAACTCACATAATTCCTTTCGTAATGTGGAATTACTACCTTTATGCTCAACTCGAAACTAGTCAACCTTCAAAATGACCTATCAAAATATATAAAAACAAAAACCCATTATTAGGTGCTTAAAAAAACAACTAATTGTATCATAAAAAATATAAACCTTTTTCTACCTATTTGAATGTACGAAATGAAATTTCGTAGATACCAACAATAGTTCCTACGTAACCAAGTTCGCCATCTATAAGGTTTATGTCTTTTGAGCTAGCACATCATAGTTGCTTGAAAGAAGCAACAATACTAGAATCCTCTGTTTTACGTAAAGAAGCAATGGCTTTGATTCTAATATGCTATCCAAAAACCAACATATAAGTGAACATTCGAGCCTGAAAACAAATTATAGTAACTTGAAACTAATATACATATATGAAAAAAACAAAATATTATTAAAATGAAATTACCTCTCGTTCCCAACCTTTCGTTAACTCTCTTTGCTCATCTGAGATTTCTTCATTATTTGCGTTAGTGCATTGCAAACGGCTTTATAGCCAATCCGTGAAAGAAGATATATTTGTAATCTCATTATTATCGAGATTATGTCTATATCTTTTGTTTGACCCATATCAATACAATAGGAAGTTGACACAAGGACATAATCTCTATTCTCATATTAAGTAGAGATACACCAATCACATTCCTAAAGACTTTACTTATATCATATAGTCTAGATCATTCACCACACAACAATATAGGCCCTCTGGATACCCACCTAGAGAGCAATTCAAGGAGGCTCCAAGATATGTTCCATATCAAGGAGCCCATGGTTCGAAGGCCTTATGTGTATCATGGATACATCGATTTTCAACCACGATTAGGGAAAGAGCCCCCACATCCTCAAGATGTAGTACTTCTCAAGTATACACAACTAGAGGAGAAACTAGAAAGAACTGTAATATCTTTCACCCTAGTGATTAGATTAGAATACTAAATTCAAGGCTTTGAACAAAGCTATGAAGATTATTACTCCTATGATCTAAATTTCAAAGAATATAAATCTTCGTATGAGCAAGGATATTACAAACATGATGGCTATAGAAATGCATATGGAGTTGAATATGCCCATTTAATGTATTTAGCACCTTGAGCTCAAGCTCTAAGAAAACCTTCAACAAGATCAGCTACACCTCGAGGACCATGTTATAGATGCGGAAATCAGATTATAAGCCCTTGAATTTACCATATGTCATCATGACAAAACAAACACACAGGTACATCAAGAAAGTTACTGAACAACATCCTGACATGGACTCAAACTTCAAGGTAAACACCTTTAAATATACTCCATAACATTTTAATGTAGCTAATCCTATCTAGAGGAAGCGTTTTGTAGAAAAGAATCCTAGTTTCGAGGTGCACTAGCAAGAGGCTGCATACTTATTGCAAGTAAATCTTTATTTATGCCTTGTGCCTAGGCATGCACCATGGCCCAAATTTTGAGAAGAATAGGAAAAGGGTATTATAAATAACTATTGTATCCTTTTTTTTATTATTACCAAGCATACCAAAGTTTTGCTTACCTATAAAGGATTATATCATCTGAACCATAGAATTTTTGTTATCCAAACATGATCATGTACCTAATTTAAGGATCAAGCTTATAGAAACGATATTGTGTATGATACATACAATATTAAAACTTTTGAAAAAATGCTGAGTACACTTTCTTGAACCTCATCTGCATCAATCAATGCACAAATGCTTGCATTTTTTACCTTTCTTGAATGCCAAATAGATTAACAATTATGGCATATTACTTCCATCTACTTTTTTTGTAGTGTCCTTACCTACAAACATTCAAAGAAGCATTTTTTATATGAAGTTTTTAAATGGACTCTAAAATATTTTTGAAAATGTCTACGAACTTAAATTCTAGCTTTTAGCATAGGAATGCAACTTTCTTTCCAGCCATTCTCAAGCACCAAATGATCGTGTGAAGTCAGAACAGTGGAAGAAATTTATAATAAGAGAAGCCAATCTCATTAATGCCATTTAAAAAAATTCTATCAAACTTACACACATCGATATCAACTGCCTATTGAGGATGAAAAAGTTCAAGAGGAGGGACATGTGGAGGGAGAGACAAGTAAAAGAAAAAGATGAAGAAAATAAAAAAACAAAAAAGACTCATTAAGCTTTATAGTCTACTAGAGCTCCACACGAGCATGCATCAGGATGCAATGACACACAAGGAAAGAAAAGGCACACACTGAGTACTCTAACATGTGTAGAAGAATGTAAACAAAGAAAAACAACACCTTATAAGCACCACCCTCCTAGTGGTGGATGCCACCTCAACCAGTGGTGGCGTGCATGACCAAAAATGATGATATCCCAACCCAATGTATGAATGCAAGGAATACCAAGGGTGAAATGGAAGCATGTGAATGAGGCTCAGATAAGGTGCAAAATAGCCTCAGATTTTTAATCGCTTCCTTGACATAGCATGGCATGGGGGTAAACAAAATATACACAAGGAAATCATAGCATCATGTCAAAGAAGAATAAGATGGAAAGAGGGGAGACAATGGGACCATCTCTAGCCACTAGTTGAGCATATAGAAAGCTCTCTAGTTATAAGTCCTGAGAACCCCCATAAAGCCTATCAAGGGATGGAAGAGACTAAGAGAAATAGAGTTTTGTACAAGACAGAAGAGAAGAAAGTAGAACAAAAACTCAAGAAAAGGAGGCCCCAACATTTTCAAGAAATGGCTCATTTTATTTTCCCAAAATCCATTGTTAAACATTGAGAAGCTTTGTGAATGCTCTAGAACAGTCCTATATATGCATGAATCTTAAAGATTGTAACATTACCTTTTTACAATAGTAGGAACTTAGTGATTTATAGAATAAGTGTGAGTCTTCGATGTTAGATGACCATATTTAGGGCAGATGTCTGCAAGTCACTTTTGACTCTTTTTGTATACACTTCTTTCCATAATGAAAAGATAACTTTTAAATTTCAAATTTCCTTCTTCTTGTCTCTGTACCTTCTTTTTCATGAGCCTTTGTGCATCCTTGAGGTGTGAAATGCTTGTCAAGAGATTTTTCCTACCCCTTCCACATCTCTATTCATTGGTTTGTTTGTGAGTGAAGCATAAGAAGCATTCTAATTCTTTTCCGGCAGAGGAGGTGGAAAATCTCTTCGTCATCATCTTCATCATCTTCTAGGATCTGTGCAGATTCTTCATGATGCAGAACGGGTCCTCGGGGTGGTGGTTGTGCTGCTTGGAGTACCGGAAATAGGAAACTGAGAATGTGCGATAACCCCGATCGTGGCATATCTCCCTTGTTGGCCTGTTTGATGATTGAAACGCTTTCCTTGTGAATGCGGCGGAAAAAGTATGAGGCAAAATTTACAGGTTCTCTGGCAGCTAGATCGATGGCGGAGTAAAAGGGGCGAGATATTCCATATGTGCGCTTTTGCAGGTTCAAGATGGCAACTAAAAATTGTAATGCTGATCGTTCGGGCTCGGGGCGACAAAGGATAGCGTATTCGTTGGAAGAGTGCCTATGGAATAATTGGTGCATTGTGGCTAACGGTAGATTGGGGCCATTCTCCCAACCTTGCAGAGAGAGGCAAAATGCATCGGCAAAGGTTTGGATGGTAATTACGATACAAGAGGGCAGGGAAGCGATAGGCCAACTCTGCTTCGTAGCAGGTGTGGCAGCGATGGCAACGATGATTTGTGCGTAGAAAGGGTGGCAATCCACTGAATGCCAAGGCAATTCAGCGAAATTGACCAACCCACGTAGGCGTAGAAACTCACCTACATCGGTAGGGAGTCTTCATGGAAGGCGGCGAAGTTTGCCAGAGCTTCCATGATACACAGACAATAGCAAGCACGAGAACACAATCGCACAGGATATACAGATAGCACAAACACACAGATCACACAGACACAATAGCGATTAACAGCGAAACGAAAAAGGTTAAGTAGATGCTTTGCAACGGGAAGCACTCGAAATTACTAATCATCGCGTGACGTTGAGATGATAACCTCATAACTTCGATGTGCATGCATGAGCGGAATCGATAATGTAGGGCAGCTGTTGAGCATAATTAGGTAGCAAAACGAGGATATTTACAAACTTATTTTATTAATCATGCAAAACTGAAAAGAAAAAGAAAAAACCGAAAAATACGTGGGCAACCACAGGACACTTTAGTGCGAATCAGGTACTTGATGATACGGCCGCAACTTTGAACCATTTATCACCTTCGGAAGAGGAATTCCAATCAAAGTAGTCAACCGAAAAGTAGCTGGGCCTACTTTTTCAGTGATCCGGTAAGGACCAAACCATCGTAACTTGAATTTTCCAGCCGAGCGATTTGATTTTGCATTATAAAATAACACAAGTTGTCCTATTGTAAAAACTGGAGTTTTAAGATACCGGTCATGAGTACGAGCTTGTCTCAAACTGTACTTCCTGAATAGTTAGAAAACTTTCCCAGCGATGCTCATCTAGTTCTCTAAGTGTGTCTAATCGAAATGGCAAGGACTCTTCCGGTAACAACTTCTGAGTGATGGCCACATGTAAACTAGGAATAACAACTTCCATTGGAGCTATGGCTTCCAGTCCGTAAGCCAGTTTGGAAGGGGTTAGTCCTATTGCTACCTTGTATGTAGTCCGGTATGCCCATAATACTGCATGTAACAGTTGATCCCACCTTTCCGGTGATTCCAGAATCAGTTTTCGAAGCATGTTCAACAAAGTCTTGTTTGTACTTTAAGCCAAACCATTAACACGAGGATAATAAGGGGAACTCAATTTATGCATAATCTGAAAAGAATGTGTGATTACTTTCATTAAATTATTAACAAAATGTGTGCCTTGATATGTCACAAGCTCCAGAGGTAATCCAAATCTTGGAAGTACATCCTTCATTAGACACTTTGCTACCGAAATAGTTGTAGCAGACCGTAAAGCCCAAGCTTCTGCCCATCTGGTAGCATAATCTCTACATGTCAGAATATAACGATTATTACTGAGTATGGCTGGAGGTGTAATTGGCCCAATAAAGTCAAGGCCCCACTTCTGGAAAGGTTCTAAAGGTAAGACAGGTTGTAGAGGGAAAAAATGGCATTGTAAAGGCTGTCCAGACCTCTGATAAGTATCACATTGTTTGACAAACTCAGATACATCCTTGTACATAGTAGGCCACCAAAGTCCACTCTGCAGAATTTTTCGGTGCGTTAAATCTGCTACAAAATGCCCACCGGAAGGTATTGAATGTGCTAAAGCTATAACTGAGTTTACTTCATGTGGAGGAATACAACGAAGTAAAACTCCAGTGTGATCCATATAATACAATTCTCCAGCAATCAACCGAAATTTCCGACTGTACACTGCAATTTTCCTACGCATTGCAGGAGAAATCTGAGCAGGAAGACATCCATCAGTAAGAAAAGTTAATATCTGATCATAATATGTAGATGGCATAGGGGGTTCTACAGATCCATCCTGAATTGGATCAGTAACATGAATCGCTGGTGTGGTGTCATCTAGACCTACCGGAGCTTCACCGAAATCTAAGCAAGAAAGAAAATCTGCTAATGCATGTGAACTGTCGGGCCGATGAATTACTTCGTAATCAAACTCTTGTAAAAGTAGAACCCAATGCGCTAATCGTCCACCTAAATGCTTCTGCCGTACCAGATAGACGGGTGCACCATGATCTACATGAAAAGTAAATTTGCGGCCAAGTAAATAGTGCCTGAATTTCTTTACAGAATACACTAAACCTAGACATTCTCTTTCAGTTACAGAGTAATTCTTTTCAGCAAGAGCAAGCCTTCGACTTGCATAGTAAACATGCCTGAACCACTTATCAGTTTGTTGCATTACAACACTGCCAATGGCAATATCTGATGCGTCTACAAAAACATGAAATTGGCGTTCCCAATCAGGTGGTTGTAAAATTGGAACCTGTGTTAATGAACATTTCAGACGATCAAATGCTGTTTGACATTCCTGAGTCCAATCAAAATTTTGGGGAATACTGGTTATTAGCCTGTTCAATGGTATTGCCAAATGAGCAAGCCACCATAAATGTCGACCATGCCATCTTACTTGACCCATGAAGCGCATTACTTCCTTAGGTGTAGTGGATACATGTGCTTCTAATACAGCTGCAATTTTATCGGGATCAACTTGTATACCCTGTACAGATACAATATGGCCAAGTAGCTTACCACATGAAACCGCAAACATAGATTTGTTTGGGTTCAGACAGAGTCTGTATTCTCTGCATTTCTCAAAGCAACACTGTAAATGGAACAAGTGTGCTACCATCTTACCGAATAAAGAGAAATCATCCAGATATACTTGCATAAAAGAGGTAAGATAGGGTGAGAATATTTCCTGCATACAACGCTGGAAAGTGCTAGGAGCATTTCTTAATCCAAACCACATAACTGTACACATAACCACATAATGAAAGCGGTCTTTGGTATATCTTGTTCAGCCATTCTGACCTGGTTGTAACCACTGTAATCATCCAAGAAAGAGTACATTTCATGTCCTGCTACTCTGTCAAGCATTGTGTCAAGAAAAGGTAGAGGAAACGGATCAGGCACCGTAGCTGCATTCAGTTTCCGGTAATCCACGCATATTCGCAGTTGCTTATTCTTTTTAGGAACAATAACAATTAGTGAGATCCATTCAGCGTGCTCTACGGGTACAATGAATCCAACTTTTAATAACCTATCCAGCTCTGCCTTTACCTGTGCTGCATAATTCGGATTCATCCGGTAGCTGGGTTGTTTGATTGGTTTTGCTTCCGGCTTCAGCATGACCTTGTGTTGATAAATGCAGGGGTCCAAACCTTTCATATCTTTGTAATCCCATGCAAAAACATCAGAGAACTCTCGAAGTAGTTGGATTAAATCTGCTTGAAACACTTGAGGTAAGCTTTCCTTTATCTTGACAGGACGCGGATTTTCTTCATCTCCTAAATTATAGGTGATCAACTGATCTTCTAGAACATAGAATTGTCGGGACTTCTCTGTATCATCAGCTGGCTTTAAAACTTGTTGTAGATTGGCTTCATTTATAGTAGTAATATCATCTCACTTTACTTCTTCAGTCACAGGCATCACCATACAGGCTGCCGAACTCCAGTTATCTACAACAGATTCCAAATCTATAGTGCCTAAGGAGATCAAATCAATGTTATTTTTCAAAAATTCTTCTTTTTCATCATCGGATAAACCATCTAAAGGTCATGGGCTTGATTCCCATAGACGGCGCCAGTGTTAAACGCGTAACTAACCATCAGAGACGCGTTTAAACATCTATTCAGGCTCTTGGGAGTGGAAGGGGTCTGCTAGGCAGAGGCCCTATGCTTGATTTTCCCCATAATAACTACTTCACACACAGCAATATACTAATGCTCAAGAACTCTATCAAGAATCTGTTTACACTTCACAATCTTACTATCTGTAATCAGACTCTTTCAAAACTTACCGAACACACTCCAGTAAGGCGCTCTCAACATACAACGCCAGACTATTCAGAATCATAATACGGAATTAATTGATTAACTCAAGAACTGTCCCGAACACAAACTACTGTAACAATAGAGACAATAACAATAACTCAATCTTTACCGAGCAGGTGCAGCTAATCAAAGAGAACAAAAGACGCAGAATGATTCAAAATTCTCAAACACATAGTACTAAAACTATCATTACTAGAGTATGGGCTTCATCAAATAACTTACAGAACATCAACAAAATAGAGAGACACCACAGTATGCATAATTATCAGAACAATCACAACGGAAACCATGCAGAACGACTCACCCAGACAAACAGTCTGGCGATCTTCTGGACGTCTATGTAAATCACAAACCGAACAGGTATCGATAAACAAACAAGACAAAGACGAGAACGGAATACTCAGAATTACTCAATGCACACCACAGTAAAGTTGCAGCTCAATCACCCGGATAGACAGTCTGGTGATCCCCACTGATCATCACCGAAGCGTCTCTCTTTCATTGATTTATATAAAGATTACATACATCTTTGTAACAACCTTTCGTTCGTGCGGAATATGAAAAGATTCAGTCTTTACAATTGCCAATCCGGCGGCCGACTAACAATGTGAACACACCTTTTCAAACACCTCATCCAAATATGCATAAAGCATATACATACTATTTCTCTTGTACCTATGCCGAATAGGAATCCTCCTGATATGGATGCTACTCCTCCATAAAATTCAAGTAGTACCTGTGTGCATAAAGAGAATATGTACCTAAATACTTAACATAAGATAATCTTATGTTAACCACCATCCTATGTCTTTGACGTAGCCCCACATCCTCTTGTAGAAGATAATCTTCAACTACAACATGTAGAGGGCCGATCCTCACCATCAAACTGCTAATGACCAAGTCTTCTTGCCATGAACAAGAGATACCCTCCTCTCCATGAGCTAGAGTGTGAGCACACCCTTCATCTTCTCCAAGACGAATCATTAAGAAGAACTCCATAGCTACTCCTCAACATGCTTCAAGTTAGCACCATGGCTGCCCCATGTGCTAGAAGAAACACCACCTCTATTGAGGTCCAAGCTCCAAGTTTGTGTTGAATACTAGGTGAAGGATGAATAGAAGTGAACCAAAGTACTTCTTATATAGTACATTGTGTTCTCTCAGAAGCACATCAAAAGCTCTTATCCTAATAAATCACTAGCGATCGTTCAAGAATAAATCGCAATTGTAGCTTTTAACGTGATGCGTTTCATCTATGCGATTGATGTTGTCGCCGTTCGTTTTCGATATCATGCGGTGTGTTTTTTTAATAAAACAAATGCACAAAGGATGACTTCGCACTGCACCGATCGGGGATTGAAGTTGGGTGGACTGCATAGGAGGATTTTGGCTTATCCACGGCACCCATTGTGGTATCTTGTACAAAGAGTGAATAAGATTTATACACATGTTGTATCCTTGATCGACGACGCCCGTCCATATTTGCTGTAGGAGGAATGATAAGAGACTCTACAGTAAATATGGATGGGTGTCGTCGATCAGCAATATAGCATGTGTATAAATCTTGTTCACTCTTTGTACAAGATACCATGATGGCTGCCCTGGGTAAGTGAAAATCCTCCTATTCAGTCCACCCAAGTTCGATCCCTGATCCGTGCAACGCGAAGTCATCCTTTGTGCTTTTGTTTTAAGTAGCAAAGATCACATACTTAAACAGTAGCGAAGAATGCTAACAAGTTTGGTACCAGAAATCCTCAAACTCATGTGAACACACCTTCTCAAACACCTCATCCAAATATGCATAAATCATATATTTACTGTTTCTCTTGTACCTATGCCGAATAGGACTCCTCCTGATATGGATGCTACTGCCTCCATAAAATTCAAGTAGTACCTGTGTGCATAAAGAGAATATGTACCTGAATACTTAACATAAGATGTAAATCTTATGTTAACCACCATCCAATGTCTTTGACGTAGCCCGACATCCTCTTGTAGAAGATAATCTTCAACTACAACATGTAGATGGCCGATCCTCACCATCAAGCTGCTAATGAACAAGTCTTCTTGCAATGAACAAGAGATAACATCCTCTCCATGAGCTAGAGTGTGAGCACACCCTTCATCTTCTCCAAGAAGAATCATTAAGAAGAACTCCATAGCTGCTCCTCAACATGCTTCAAGTTAGCACCATGGCTGCCCCATGTGCTAGAAGAAACACCACCTCTATTGAGGTCCAAGCTCCAAGCTTGTGTTGAATACTAGGTGAAGGCTGAATAGAAGTGACCCAAAGTACTTCTTATATAGTAGATTGTGTTCTCTCAAAACCACATTAAAATCTCTTATCCTAATAAAGCACTAGCGATCGTTCAAGAATAAATCACAATCGTAGCTTTTAACTTGATGTGTTTCATCTATGCGATTGATGTTGTCGTCGTTCATTTTTGCTATCATGTGGTTTGTTTTTTTTTTAATAAAACAAAAGCACAAAGGATGACTTCACGCTGGAGTGATCAGGGATCAAACTTGGGTGGACTGGATAGGAGAATTTTTGCTTATGCACGACACCCATCGTGGTATCTTGTACAAAGATTGAACAAGATTTATACACATTCTCTATCGTTGATCGACGACGCCCGTCCATATTTGTTGTAGGAGGAATGATAAGAGACTCTACACTTGCTGTCTACTGTGAACAAATAATGGACTAATGAAATATTGAGCAAGTGTTGACCAATTGGCATTGTTTCCAACAAGGCCTAACGGTCAGACTCCCTCCTAGTACCAAGTCCATTCTATGTGGTATGTTCCTACAAGGATGTAAACAAGAAGATAATTATTTTAAAAACAACTCTTGGAACTCTTCTCTCACTTTCACTCCATGAATCCATCAAAATACACGATGAATGCAGAAAATAAAATGACAAATAAAATTGGTAGCATTTACCAATCACGTCTCTTATAGATCTAGCTCTCTAGGGATTAGTAGTCACCTCTCCACATGCACAAACTGATAAACATGAAAAGCAAAGTCAATGACTTGTATCTTCCTCACATGCCAATTTTTACTAAGGACTACATCAAAACATGGTAGTCTCACTATCTCAAAGTCTAATCTATTCTTATAGGACTAGATCTTAATAGGTAGACCAACAACTCGTCGATCCCATGTCTCAGTTCCCTTGGCATTGGCTTAATCTACTGTGTAGGCATACTCTGATGGCACAGTCTCTAGATTTAACCTCTTGACTAGTCGTGAACTAATGACATTATGTGTTGACCCGGCATCAAAGAGTACCTTGACATGCTATCCTACCACATCTCTCCTTCCCCACCAATGGTCGAATAGGTTTTCTAAGTCCCAAGATGAACTTATGGACCTGGAGAAACTCTAGGATAGTATTAGGCACTTTAAGAAGCACCTCTCTATACTTATCTGTGTACTCCTAAACTCTCTCATTCTTCTGTCTAATGAAGAAACAAGTGTCTAGTGCTCTAGACCCCTCATGAACAGTAGAAAAATATTATAGAACAAGATTTTGCACTGATCCCAAGTCTTGGGCTCCTTCTTATCTTGTTGTATCTTATGCCACCACCTATGGGTGATGTCCACAAGGTTATATGTGGCATACTAAATCTTGTGTTTATTGTTCATGATATGAAACAAGCAGAAGCACTCCTCCTACTTGCTGAGCCATTGTTCAACAACATTAACAGTTTTAGCAATAGTCAAACCATGATATCTAGGCAGCTTAAGATCCTTAAGCTTCCATCTGTCATCTTTGACTAGAATGCTATCTCTAAAGACTTCCGGAGTTTGATGCTCTTGTGGAGTATCTACTTCTATCCTTGTAAAATGATGATCATACACATCTTTCTCTTTCTTGGACCCACTAACATGTACCAAGATATCACGTGCACTTTCTAGATAAGTAATTCTATTACTCATGGTTTGAATGGATTTGTGGGTTACTCTTCCAGGACTCTATCTCTTCTATAAGTGGACAATGGTTGCGAGGTCATACTAGGATAGGTCAATTTAAGTTTTTGCTTATTTTTGGTTTTATATTTTTTTGCGGTTTTCAAATAGTATGCTCTATGTATGCCTAAATAAGTATGTGGTAGCAAAAAAGAAACAAATCACAAGCCTTTCCTCGAATAAAAGTGGTGAAAAAAGAAAATTTTAGTATGTCTTGTACTCTTTAGTGCATATGCATATTAATTTCTATAAATTTTGACAGCATAACGGCGTAATTTTGAAAATTGGAAAAATTATATCAAGGAATCCTCAACCGATTTCTGCAAGAGCAGTGCTGATAGGCACAATCTAACTACAAATAGACCGAAGGGGATTACAAACCTGGATAAATTTTTCTTTCTTTCCTTAGTAAGCTACAAGAGAATACTTACCTATCCTTGCAATAAGAATACATGCACCACACAATACGAGTCCACGTCCTAACTATGCATGTAGTCGAGATATTATACAAAATTGCATGTTCGATATGCAGTATGAAGCAAAAAGAAAGAAACAATGGTTACTAATCGACAAAGGGAATTATGTGGAGGTTGAAGAGATAATTTGCAGGTGTGTGCATGTACTAGATATGGTCCACTCTCTATGGAAATAGCTTTGGAAGAATCTCTCCATAGTTGGTGTTGCAAAATGATACTCAAAATAGGGTTGTTGATGAAGAAGGTTCAGACTTGAAGCTCTAAAGATGTTGGGAACTGAAACCAAAATATGGCTTGCAACCACTCTCTAGAAAGAGATATGAGAAGGATATACTGAATAAGAAAAATCTTTAAATTTGGAGGTTAGAGCCAAAGAAGTGGAAGGAAGTAGGGAAAATTGGATCAATAATTCAAGGTCTTGACTATGGCACAAGAAAATACCTCAAAATCTACGCCCATATGCTCTTGCTTCAAAAAAAAAATGCATGTGGCTCGTAGTATTATCCCACATGCACCGTTGCAAGCGTGGAGGATTAGTAAATATAGAGGGCGCACTAGACGACTTCTTCAACACAAGAGACAAGAAGTAGCTATACTCTCTTCTTCTCTCTCTATCATCCAATGGTTGGTAGCACCTGAATCGTGGGCAGCATCTTGAGGCACGTGAGCAGGAATTGAGAACGTCAGGCACGCAGGCAAGAACTTCACATGGTTCTTGTTGGGGAGGAGGGGGGCTCCTATGGGCTCCCAACAACTCGTTTTCACCTTAGCTCTGCACCCAAAATCAATGACAAAAGAAAACATAGAAAAGGATGGAGAAAGTGCAACGGTGATGATGCAAGAAAAGAACAATGATGCCCAAAAACTCACACCCATAAACTCAAGATCTCTTGATGTTCTGATAACAATTGTAAGCAAAAGACTTGAATGATGTTTGTGTGACTCTCCTCCCATCCGTGTATACCCTCTTGTATTCTAAAAATAGCAATGATCTAGAATATTCTAGTGCCCCATGTGTATAGCATGCAACACTTATTCCCATTACTACTAAATACCTTAAGATATCCCCCGAGCATGGGACATTGGCTAGCAGGCACTTGTCCCTCACACACATAGAATGATCCCTATGGACCAATTTCATGATCCCTGTGGATCAATGTTTGTCAAGTACATAGCGGTTGCAACTGTCACATATGCAACATCCATCTAAGTTGCTATAGTCTCCAGTTTATTGTTACTAACAATGCATATTATATGATCATGTGAACTCTTTAAAGCCTTGATCGAAATTTCTATAAAATGAAATAGAATTCACAATGCAAAAGTAGCCATGCAACTTTTTCTTTGCCATCTACCTTACACTATTTGATTAAACTACCCTCTTTTTACCATACCACCAACTATTGTACACTTCAAACTTCATAGAAATAAAAGGAGATGACACTATTTGATTAACTTATATTTTCTCCTATCATACCATCAGGTAACATATAATTCTAGCATTCATATAACAAAACAGAGATGGTTCTTTGTGCTATGGGAATCCATACATACTGACACATATATAGTATAGTATATTTATATGTACAAACTCAAAGATGTAAAATGGTAAAGCCACATACACATACAACAGTGAGTTTCCACACTAAATTTCTACCCTCATCGATCAAAATGTTTTACAAGGGAACAATCCTAGACTTTGTCCACAATACGAAAGTCCTTTTAAAAGTTTTGAAAAAAACAATTGATCTCTTTTTTATTTGTTGGATTTCCCTAAAAAATTTTGATGTGCATACTCTCTTTCTTTCTATCTTAACTAAAAGATATGTACCTAATGCTGCTCATGTTTTTTCGACTTTTATAGCTTTAACATGCAATAATATTAAATAAGAGGGAAAAATTATGATGGGTGTTTATATAAGTGCGAGAGACCTACAACAAGCACACACAAGGACCATAAAGCCAACACAAAACATGGAGAAAGTAGATAGCTTGAATAGCTCTTCTCTATTGGTGATGAATATAACTAAAGTAATAGCTGAATAATGTACCTAAGAACAAAGTACGAGCACACATAAGTGTATCACGTTTATGGTAACATGGGAATCAACCCTCTAACGAGCTCTAGAATAAAACTTACGCATGTTAGGAAAAAGGTTCACATGGAAGAAACTCGAGGAGCACATAAATGTAACAAACCCCTTAGAGTGAATGATGTGAACACATATAAGGAGTGATAGATCAACCTCCCTAGGAAATAAGACTACATAGTTTTGCAAAGAATCAAATTTTTCATGTCTGGAGACTTGCACATTAACGTCTTTCGGAACATATACCAAATCAATATCTCTTCCATGACGGCACTCTATTTCATGGTAATAATAATGTACCTAGATATGCTTGCTTCAAGAATGAAACACTAGGCATAGGGATGGTCACTTGGCCATCAGTATGATCATTTGAAACAGATCGTCGGGATGCTTTTGGATCGTGGTTATAAGCATAGGTATATGCATCAGTATAAACATCGGTATAAGCATCCGTAATTTCGAGTAATTTACCAACATTGATACCGACACTTATATCGATGCCTATATCAGTGCTCTGTTTTAAACATACCAGGACCCGAGAGCAAAAAAATAACATTTTTTGCGTGTTTTACACTAAATACTGCTTGCTTCTATCGAACTTGCACGTGCAAACCAAATTGCAGCCTGCATTGTCTTGTGCACAGACACACACATAGATCTCTCTCTCTCTCTACACACACACACTCTCTCTAGATCTCGCATCTTGGTAAGTGGTGTGCCTACTCTTAATCTTTGTTTTTCTCTATGCTTTATGTTTTATAATTTCTCTTCTCTATGATTTTGCAGGAGTTTTTGGTGTGGATTCTTTGGAATTCCACGAGAGATGACATACATTAGGCTTTGATGACAACGATTCAAAAGAGTGACATACCTCTAAGTGATTGTTTTATTCTGTATTGATAGAGAGTGAAAGAAAGAGAGAGAGAGAGAGAGAGAGAGAGAGAGATCTAAAGAAATATATATATAGAGAGAGAGAGAGATAAAGAGAGATGAAACAGGAAGATAGAGAGAGACAAAGAGAGATGAACGATAGAAAGATAGAGAGAGAGATAAAGAGAGATGAAAGAGAGAAAGATAGGGAGAGAGATAAAGAGAGAGAGATAGAGAGATAAAAATACATACACACACATACACACATGCATATATACACATACATATACACACATGCATACACACATACACACTCATATATACACACATGCATACATACACACACACATATACACACATGCATACATACACACACATATACACACATATACACACACATACACATACATATGCACACATACATACACACATATACACACATGCATGCATACATACACACACATGTATACACATGCATTCATACAAACACACATGCATGCATATACATATGTATACATACACACATATACACACATGCATGCATACATACATGCACACATGTACACACATGCATACATAAATGCATACATACACACATGCATGTACACACATGGATACATACACACACACATATACACATGCATACATACACACACATATCCACAAATGCATACAAATACATATGCATACGTACATACACACATGCATGCATACATACACACATGCATACGTACACACACACACTCATACATACACACACATGTACACACATACATACATACACACACACATATACACACATGCATACATACACACAAATATACACACACATATACACACATACATACACACACATACATACACAAACATATGCACACATGAATACATACACACACACATATACACCCATGCATACATGCAGACATACACACATACATACACACACATATACAAACATGCATACATACACACACACATATACACACATGCATACATACATTGTGAGAAAGACTTGAATGATGTGTGTGTGACTCTCCTCCCATCCATATATACCCTCTTGTACTCTAAAGATAGCAATGGTATACTCTAAAGATAGCAATGATCTGGAATAGTCTAGTGTGAACATGTGTCCATCATGCAACACAATTCCCATTACTACCAAAGCAATTTCCATTACTATCAAATTACCTTAGGGTATCCCCCGAGCTTGGGACCTTGGCTAGCTGGTCCTTGTCCGTCACACACATGGATTGATCCCTGTGGATCAAATAGACTGATCCCTGTGGATCAATGATCCCTCTGGATCACATGCATTGATCCCTGTGGATCAATGTCTGACACTCTCTCCCCCTTCTAAAGATCATTGTCCTCAATGATCAATGAAGGAAAGTACTTGTGAACCTCTCCAGCCTACTAAATACTCTTGGACAACACGATTTCTCAATCACTTCTGTCTCAAATCTAGTATCATGTTTGGAGAATGATCCGTGCTTTTAATTTCTTACAAAGAAACAATACCTTCTATTGGATTATCCTCCCTAGAAACATGAAACACTCGATGAAATCTGCAACCTAGAGGAAGATCTAATCGGTATGCAAGTTCACCTAGATTTTAACTATCATCTTGGTCATGTGGACAGAATGTTTTTCGAGGGAGTTGTTTCGTCGTCATTGAATTCGGGAGTCACCGTCGTTTTCTACGGAAGCTAGAGGAGAAGATGAGCTTCAAGGAGCTCATATGCAGAATTCTCACGCGACATGCGCATACACTTGCGGAGGGATACACGCGCCTCGAGAATTGCCCGTTCTTTTTGGCCATGTTTTGTGCTGACCTGAGAGCGCCGTGCAGCGCGTTTCATGCTGAGCTTCTGAGAGGGAGTTATAGCCCATTTTTTTTTTTTAAAGGAGGTTTGGCCGAAGCCTACTCCCCGGACTTTAACTTTGAAATTGCAACTGTACAGGGAAGGGATTAGTACCCATGGGACCCTCCTTATCCCACAAGAACAGGGGTTAGACTCAGACCGGGAAGGACTTACAACACTAGGTAAACTAGCCCGAAGGCACTGCATAGTTTCCACGCCCGAAGGCAGAATCACGTTTACACGCCCGAAGGCTCAGGTGTCCCGCAGCACAGGGGGGTTGAACCCACGCCCCCGCCTCAAGAGGCGAGGGATTCAACCACTAAACCAGGCTTCTGGGAGTGTTATAGCCCATTTTGTGCTGACTAGCGTGGAGCACATTCAGGCTGATCAGAGGGACGTGGACCAATTTTGATGCAGTTATGTGCATGGGCAAAATTCTCGGTAGGTGAAGATTAGACCCCCCGAAGGGCCTCCCAACTCATGCTCGGCACCAGAAGCCTTAGTGCTCACCGTAGGAATCACATGTACGGCGGTTTATTTGATTACTCGGATCTCCAACGCTGCGTATACTCTGCACATATACTCAAAACAACTCAGGCAATATGAGCACAAAGATATTGTTTAATTTTGCTTTGATATTTTGTACAGTAGGACTCAAAAAGTACCCATGCATATATCCTCCAGAGTTGTAATCGCAGTGGGATAATTGACCTCTCTAGCGCCTATCTGGCTGAAGGCGTATATACAGAAGGGCAACAGTCGACTTTTCTTCATTGAAGCAAAGTTAAACTTCATCTCAACAATACAATTTAAACCTCTCTTCACTCTTGTAGTCTTAACTCGGGCATCCCACCTCCAATGTTGGAGATCTTTCTTGCTGTGGATAGTCCTCTCAGAACTCTTTTCATAGAGTGGCTGGAACCTATACTTTGGCTTCAATCTCAGTTATTTGGAAAGCTGGAGTTTACACGTTCATGCTTCAATAACCCTCTTTCAAGCAAGGTATACAAAAAGTTGAGAGATATCCAGAGAGGCTGTAAGCCATACTTTGGAATTATTTCCTTTCTACATCAAAGGAAGTGGACGCTCTTCATCAAGCATCATCAACGAAGCACTTATTGAAGATATATGTGATCCAGGAAACAAAGGGAGTGGATATTCTACTTTTTCCCTTTAATTGGATGCTTCACGAATCTCAAAAGAATATGAGATAAGTATTTAGTCAATATTTGATTGATTATTTTGTTGATTGTGCATGTTAGAAGTATTCTTGCATTACGCATAGGATGACGTAAGTAGAGCATTAGTAGAGATGTATGTTCGGTGCATGAGTTTTTCTTGTAGGTGGTATGTATCGGCCAGTATCAAAAAAAAATTAAAGAAAAAAATTAAAAAAGAAATATAAAAAAAAATATATATATATATATATATATATATATATATATATATATATATATATATATATATATATATATATATATATATATATATATATATATATATATATATATATATATATATATATTTGAGGGCCTATAGAGCCCAACAACATACTTGGAAAAGTTTTCAATTGCAGGTGTTCATTGAAAAGACAAAATAGATCGTGCCTGCCGGAACAGATGATTTGATTTTGTTGAATGCTTGATGCTTTTCAAAATTATTTTAGATTTTAAAGTGACACCGTTAGGCTGCCAAAATTTCTAAAATATTAGTATATATATGCATCGAAGTATTTAGAACATAATAAAAGTGTCCTATTTCTACATGTTTTATTGAGCAAGGGCTTGTAATTGTTTCTTTTCGGCTGCCACTTACTTGTTTTGAATATTCATAGAATGTTCAAACTATATAAGATGAATGATTAGTAGTGCTTTGATACCAAGTGTGAGAAAGACTTGAATGATGTGTGTGTGACTCTCCTCCCATCCATATATATCCTCTTGTACTCTAAAAATAGCAATGGTATACTCTGAAGATAGCAATGATCTGGAATAGTCTAGTGTGAACATGTGGCCATCATGCAACACTTATTCCCATTACTACCAAAGCAGTTTCCATTACTACCAAAGTACCTTAGCGTATCCCCTGAGTTTGGGACCTTGGCTAGCTGGCCCTTGTCCCTCACACACATGGATTGATCCCTGTGGATCAAATAGACTGATCCCTGTGGATCACATGCACTGATCCCTGTGGATCAATGTTTGACATACACACACACATATACACACACACAAATACACACATGCATATAGATACATATGCATGCATACACACACACACACATATATAATCAAGTATATAAAAAATAGGGATTTATGGTTTTTTAACTAAATTAAATATATATAATAAAAAGAGAAAAAAATAAGAATCTATATTTAAATATATATATATAAAATAGGATTTCAATATAGATAAATAAATATGAACATAGCTAGTTTTTAATTAAATATATAAAAATAGGATTAGGGTTTTTAAGTTATTTACACATGCATGAACATATACACATAGACATATATATATATACACATATATACATACATACATATATATATATATATATATATATATATATATATATATATATATATATATATATATATATATATATATATATATATATATATATATATATATATATATATATATATATATATATATATACACATATACACATACACATATATATACACATGCATACACACATACATGTTTTAGGTTTAGGTCTTTACGATTAGAGTTTTAGGGTTTTTACACATGCATACCATATATACACATATACACATATACACATTCTATACATATACATAAATAAATGTATACACACATGCATACCTACATATACATATTTTAGGTCTAGGTCTTTAGGATTAGGGTTTTAGAGTTTTTACATACATATAATTCAATTAAAATCATATAAGGAAAAAATAAAGGAAAAATTAAGAAAAACATTGGATTATATAAATAAATATATATAAAAAATAGGATAATAGTATACATAAATAAATATAAAAAGAGCTAGTGTTTCAAATAAATAAATTAAATATATATGACTGAATATATAAAAATAGATGTTATAGGTTTCTTATCAAATTAAATATATAAAAATAGGATTTTAGCATTTTTTACCAAATTGAATATATATAATTTATTATATAAAAATAGTGTTTTACAATAGTATTAAAATATATAAACATATATTTATAAAAATTAGGGAAAGCTTTTTACACATGCATACACACATATACACATATACAATACATGTATATATTATGTACATGCATATCATATATATATATATATATATATATATATATATATATATATATATATATATATATATATATATATATATATATATATATATATATATATATATATATATATATATATACAAAAATAGGTCTTTAGGATTTTTAATATATACAAAAAAAAGGATTTTACGATTTTAACATATTACAAACACACATGCATATACATACACACATAGGATTAGAGTTTTAGAGTTTTGCGTTGTTTTATGATATATAGCAAATAGGTCTTTAGGACTCTTAATATATATAAAAAATAGGACTTTAGGATTTTAATATATTACAAACACACGTTGTAGTCGAGATTCAAAGAGGAGGTCTGGGAATGAGATGAATACAACCAGATCTAGACTCAATGGATGTAAGTATAATTAAATTAGAATCAATAAATGTGACAATTTTGCAAGTATAATGGGCATGTGATGACTAAGAGATATGGATGATCTCAAGTTGTTCCTTCTCGATGATCTCTTGCCATTGTGATTCCATCAAATATTCATCAGTGCTTGAACTATTTGTATGCGTATGATGTGAGAACTTGCTGGGGTATGGCTAAAATCACTTTGTATGTGCTTGCAAAGTAACTAAAATTGGACTTGCTCATGCAAATATGTGGGCTAATGCAAAGCATTTATATGTGTATGCATGCAAGAGTGTGAACCTATTTTGTACTAAGATGTGAAAGTACCACATGAAATGAATGTATGGAAATATATTATCATGCATGGCTATGGGGAGAGGATCCCTTTTATTTTCCTTGTCTTTTGTAGCAAAGGATATCGTGGGAGGGCAGTAGAAAGAGAAGGAAGCATCGAGAAAGGCAACACGATTAGAAGAGGTATGTTCAAGGGAAAGCAAAGAAAAGGGGAGAAAACGCCTTCCAAGGGCGGATTCACCATGGCACAGAAAAAATATCTTCCATACTTTTGCACATTAGTCCTCATGGGCCATGGTGATAGTTGACAGGTAGAATTGACCTTTTAGTCTAGGATATAGACGCTCAATGAGTAGGAGAGGGATGATCTCAACTGGAGCACAATACCATCACAAGGTACCTTTCAGATCCCCAAGGTCTTCTTGGCCGTCAAAGATTACAGGACATATATATGTTGTGCGTATCGTGCGAAGAAGGTCATGCAGCTTTAGTTCAGTACCCTATGATAATCAATTTGTAGATCCAGAGGCATCCTGCCCACCTTCGACAGCTATTACCACCATCCTTTCAGTTCCACCAGTCAGTCTAGCAACAACTTCAACATTAGGAAGAGCTCTAAGAAATAAAACTCCAAGGGCCGTCACCGGAAGGGGAAGCCATGCATGTTGAGGGGAGTCGGTATCAATCTGATGGAGAATTCGAGGGAAGGATGCTGGAGTCGGGGACAGATGTATAAAAAAAAAACGAGCTCTATTGTCCTTGAAGAACAATCCACTCGGAGCTCTTCCAGCTATTCAAGATGGTGATGACTGGGTTCTGTTGTTCGACAATATTTTACAGCACTTGAATGCAAAATATCTAGAGCAATCAGAAGGAATGGAAGTGCCTAGCTCTCTCCAACCTGATATAAAGAGAATTTGAGTATGCATTTATGAACGCAAATGGAGTACTGACAGCTAATAGGTTTGAAGCTCAGTATGACACTTTTATCAAGTGGTTGGAAAGCAAAACAAGTTCGCGCAGGTGGGTGCCGACTATCGAAACGTTGTTGAAGAAATGAATAAATTTCTCATATAGTGGAGAAGGTTAAAACCTTGCGGGCTGCAAAATCAAACCTGAAATGAGCTGAATGGTTTCATGGTAGTGGATTCGAGTACAAAGGAGATACATGGGAATGAGCGTAGCAATTAGATGGAAAAGGAGTGACTTTGTATCTATTAGCCCTATGAATTGAAGACTTTAGATAGTGATTGTCTGGCCATCAAGACTGATTGAGAAGAACATAGTTGAAATTGCTTTTGCTGATTTTGCTTCTTCAATGTATACATGAAGATCTTGCGTAGATTTGGGGTAACTCCTATCAGTAATCATTGCGTATAAAGGGTTCAAATGACTAAAGATTCAATCAATTCCACAAAATTATTTTATGATCTTCTTCTATGTAAACACTCATAACAAGAATAAAGTTGATTGCGGTATCTATAACCGAGGAGAGAAAGTTTAACAAAAGGGCAGACACACATCGAAATGAAGCCTTTGCCATATGTGAGGATACTGCATAGGTTCGTGAACCGGAAGTCTTTTTTATGCTCTTAAAAATTCACGGTGTAATTATGCTTGATCACTTAATGAAAGATGTTGCACACTATATTGTTCTTACCTTAAGTAAAAGGCAAATTTAAAGTGATCATCCAGAAACATCTATGTTTTTGTCATACGATGACCGTCACATTAGCCGTAACTAAGATTCGTAAAGTTTTTTTTTAATATAAAGGAAGTTCGGCAATAGCCTACTCTCCCGGACTTGAATTAAATTAAGAAACAAAGGTACAATAGAAGGGGACTAGTGCCCACGGGACCCCCCAAATCCCACAAAGCAGGGGAAGCTTGGCTGATTCCTAGGTTGCATTACAAAGAAGGTTGATCACCCTCTCGTCGCCCTCATGCGGGACCCACTTGGGTTTGAGCTTGTTGTTGATCAAAAGGAGGACTTGATGGTGCCTGAAGGGGGGGGATTTCTTACTGTTGACAATCCTTTTGCCAAGGAGGAGTAGAGATTTTTCAATCGACCACTCCCTGGGGGAGTCGCCGAAGTTGCGAGCACACCGCTCTCGCCAAATTTTCCACAGGACTTCCCCTCTGATTGCGTTCCAGAGAGCCGCAGAGCACCCAATCGCTTCACCCAAAAGGATTTGTTTCCAACTAAGCTGTTTCTGAACTCTGATTTTCAGTCCAACCATCTGCCAGATTCTGTAGGAGTTGGGGCAAGTAAGGAAGATGTGTGGGACATCTTCGATGGCGCAGTGGCAGCGTTTGCACCACGGAGGGATCCCACAAATTTTGCTTGCCTTATGGTTAGTCCAAATTCCTCGATGAAGAATTTGCCATAAGAGGACCGACTTCTTAATCTCTATGAGTGGGTGCCAGATACCCATGAATTTCATGTCCCACCGAAGCCGCGTCCAAGACAGGCACCACTTCTTGTTGAGGCTGATCTGGAGGTCATTCGTATCATTGATGTTCGGGATTTTGAGTAGGCTGTTTCCATTGTGCCATTTGAGACCACGCGCGTTCGGAGCGTCATGTCCCATGAGAAGGCGAGTTTTGTGACGATCCCAAGCGAGGCATCTGCTTTGCAAGGTGTTCCATTCTTCGTAGGAGATGTTTAAGCGAGGGTCGATATCCTCGTAGTTGATCCATCTGTTGGTGTCTTGTTTCCAGAGGTGTTTCCATTTTTTGAATCCTTTGTTCCATAACTTCTTGGCATTTTGAATGTTCCACGGCTCCACACTCCGGATGCCATGAATCGGAAACCAGATAGAGTCGTTTTGTCTGATTCCGGCCGCCCACTTCCAGTCCTCACTAATTCTTGTGAAGCTTTTAACTTTATTCCAGCCCTTCCAAAGAGAGCATACGAGATTGGAGGAAAGGAAATATTTATGCTTTCAATCATTTTCCTCCTTCCTTTCTAGAACATTGCGACAAGAGATATCTGGAATGACTTTTATGTTTGTCCAAAGCTATGTGTAACTACGAATGATCTGAAATCTTATGCACAACTAGTTTAATGGTAACATAAAGACACATACAAGACTAACATTAAACATCAACAAAAGTTAGTGGAAAGTTACAACGTGAGTGTAAGAAACCGAGATTATTTATCTTATTCTGTTCGCTCCCTCAACCATGAAGGAATCACTTGAGAGAGAATAAAATGACTTTGACTTTCAATGTCTGAAAGGCTAGAGACCCATAGTTTGTATTTAATTCCCTTTTAATACTTGAAATACAATAATCAAGGAAAATAATCATTTTCATAAAGGAGCAGGGTCTTTGCTTTTAAGATCTCATATTTTAGCTACCATCACAAAATTCTACTCCATACTAAGATACCAGAACTTCTCCCTCCTTGTCTCGATCAACACGGCATACTTGGTGAACCCGACGTGAAGGAGGAGAGTTGAAATTTTGAGCTCAGAAGTGAAAACTTAACTAGTAGTTCCCTTTTAGGAAGCTCTTTGTGTTTGACCATTCATGGGCAACACTACAATGGATGTTATAACACAGCTCTTGCACTTCAAACAGGATGGAAAAAGATGAAGTGCCATCCAGACATTCCACGAACGAGGACCAAAAGGAGCAGGTATTTCAACAGCAAAAATGTTACTCGCTTCTGTAAAGAGTAGGAATTAGAGGTGCAATATCTTGGCACAGGCCTTATGCCATTAAGTGACCAAGAATATATAGATAATCTTGTATATGTTTCTGAATTGCATTTGCGTGACTGACTAGTTATGGATGCACCCCGACTAGTTGTAGAAGGGCAGAGAAGATGGTCTCAATATAAGACAATACTCACGAGAATGTTTGCACTTGATGACAATGATAAAGTGACTAGGTCAACATTTCTAAAATCGATACATAAACCTAAAGACGAATCCATTTTAGACATAAAAAGAGAATTTGATCAGCAATTTGGAGACTTATCTAAATATGATAGGAGGGCTATAGCTCAAGAGAAAGTATCCTTGTTTCTCCGGGCTATAGATATGAAAGCCCGAGAAGAACTTTTCCCATAATTACAACATGTAGGAAATGAGATTAGTCTTATTGAAGACTGGGATAATGTGGAAGAATCTCTTAGAGGGTACATTGAAAAACAAAGGACTTTGTCTAAATTTATGCAGAGTTGGCATGACGATATGTAGGAAGAACAAATGTAGACTGTTCAACAACCTGTACAGAATCCTCAGGCTAACCTACCAGCGCCAAAGGATGTTGTACCCGCTAGTACAATGGAAGACATGTTTAAGAAATTCAGTGATCTTACGATCCAAAGTGTGAAACAAAAGATTGAATCTCAAGATTCACAAGCATCACTAACTAAAACTCAAAAAGCCCCTGAATTAAGAGGTGCATTTGGCACGAATCTCCTGAGCATAACAGGTACTGATGTGAGAGTTTTAAAGAAGATCTATGATGCAAAGACCAGGTAAAAGTTTAATATAAACTTTGGAAGAGGGGGAATGAAAGTATTTTTCCTTGGTACTTCGAGCAATTTTGCTTCAACATCCAATATGAAAATGCATGCATGTCAAGTGATAGATGAGAATGGAGAGATAGAATCTAGGAATAGAGTAATGAAGTCTCTTGACTGGGGAAAGATGCATCAAAAGGTTCTGAAATCAGGAGGGAATGAGATTCGAGGAGTAACTCAATGGAGAGATCCAGTAGATATGCTTTCCATAGTTACATATTTATGCTCGTGAATGGAGCACAAGGTGATAGTAGAAGAGAAAAGGAGAAGAGTTACTAAGGGTAAGGAAGAGAAGAGAAGGACAAGATGGCAGGTAGCAATGAAGAAAAATCAACAACCACGAACAAAAAAAAATCAAATACCCCGAGCAAATCAACCAACCCAAATAACTCCACCAACACTGCCACCAAGTCAACCAAGTCAAGTTTCAAATCAAAATCAGTAGCTTGTTTCAGTGAGCCACAACTTTGAGTCGTATCAAAGATCTTCCTCAAGATCAAAAAATGAAACCTACAGAGAAAGGCCTAGGAAGAGTTAAGAATCCTTCTTGTATGCTTAAGTCACATAATGAGCAAGCAATGAATCTAAAACAAGTCCTTGATAAGCGTGTTCTTGATACTGTGATTGAATTCACACTAGGGGAATTGTTAGGGATAGAAAAGAGAGAATTCTTAGAGGTGATGTTGAAATGCAATCCACAACCAATACCTGATAGCCAAGATGTTGAAAGAATGGAGAAACATGTACCTACTCATACATTGCACTCACAAGTTCAAGAAGAAAGAAATGTGATTGACGAAATTGACTGTATTGCACACCCTTGTGCACATGAAGAAGTGTTTTTGGATAGAAATACTTCTAAAACTGTTCCATCAAGCCACTATTCAAAGGACCACTAGGCGCGAGCCACGACGGTAACATTGGTAAAATTGGACAAGGTTAACTTTCCTATGGTTGCCCTAATTGACGATGGATCAGAGATCAACCTTATGTCCAAAGATCTCTACCAAAAAGGAACATGGCCGATTGATATGCAGCTAGGCTGAAGGATGCAGGCAGCCAATACGATGCAAGGGGAGCTTTTTGGAGCATTCCCATAGGTACAAGTTACTATTGGTGATGTGAGTGACTATCCGAACTTCTTTGTTCAAGATGTTGGAGGATGCAGGAAACCAATATGATGCAAGGTGAGCTTTTTGGAGCATGCCCACAGGTACAAGTTACTATTGGTGATGTGAGTGACTATCCGAGCTTCTTTGTTCAAGATCATTCAAGTTACTCACTAACACGTGGTCAGCCTTACATTACCACTCTAAGGATGGAAACAAGATTCATGGAGGATGGCTCCGCCTATGTGCGAATCCACAGTAAGGATGCGAAGAAAGCGATCCAATTTATGATGGTTTTTGTAGACCAAATTAGGAATAGAACTTCTCTTCGGACAAGGCCTATTCTTGAAGAGTTTGAAGATCAAAGCTTTTAAATGAAGCTTTCATAAATGAGGACTATGGAAGCTTGGAAAGTGAAAGATCCCGAATGTAAATATGTTTATATCAAGTTTCATAGCACTTTTTTCAATAGGTTCATATCAATTTCACGTGTTTTCTGAACTTAAGAGATGGGAAAAATAGTATGTGTGAGACATCCAAGGAAATTTCTATGGATGAAGGCATGGTACTCAATCTTAATGAAGAGATTTCGGGTGTCTTTGACAAAATTTCATTCACTAATACATTGTTTGATCTTAAAGAGTTAGTTAATGAGAAAACAGAGGACTATGTGATCCATGTTCACTCTATTGCTATGTATAAAGAAATAGCAAAGTTTGAACAAAGTGAATAATAAAGAATTCTCTGTCAAAACAGAATACAAAACAGTTGAGAAAAAAGTAAAACAAGTGGCAATTCCACTTATTGATTATAGTAATCAACTGAAATATAGTGTGAAAAAGGAGCCACCTCTTAGAGATAAGAGGAGAATAGGTTATGAATTTACCAAAGAAATACTCGACAAGATTGAGATAGGAGGAGATGACTTTCCTAACAAAGAGGAAAAGAAATAATTTTGTCAGATGATGGTAGACATGGGAAAGCTTTTTCTTTTGATTTCGAGGAGATAGGTTGTGTAGATCCTTTGGTGGTGGCACTAATGATCATATTCACAATTCCACATATACCATGCAATCTGCGATCGATTCCAATTCCAAAGGCCACATTTCAAAGCTTATTGATCTATTAAATGAAAAGATTAGAATGGGAATTCTTGAGCGATCAAGTGCTCCCTATTCTAATTGTTGGTTTATAGTACCAAAGAAAAAAGGGTCATTGAGATTTATTCATGATCTACAACCATTAAATAAGGTGACAATTAGAAATATGGGAACTGAAACAATTGTAGATGATTATGTTGAAGCTTTCTCAGGAAGATCCATCTACTCAATGGGAATCTGCATTTTGGATATGACCAATTCCACTCAGCCTTAGAGAGTCAAGATTTGATGACTATGAGAACACCACTGGGACTTGTATGCATGTGTACCTTGCCGCAAGGAGCAACAAACTCAGTGGCTCTTATGATGAATGGTATGCACAAGGTTCTTAGGGACTTTATCCCTCACTTGACCATGCCATTCATTGATGCATACCAATTAACGGATGTGAAGAAAAAAATAGGATTCAGACTCTTGATGAGAGTGGATGTCCGAAGTTTCTTAGAGATCACATTAACGATTGCGAGAACATTCTTAGTCAGTACACTCAACATTGTCTATTGAGAACTCAGTATTCGGGATGCAGGAAGTATTAATTGTAGGAAGTCGTTGTGGACCAAAAGGGAGGAAGCCATGTCCCAAGAAGGTAGATACCATTCAAAATATGAAAGAAGTCTCATCCTTGATTACTGAAGTGAGAGGATTTCTTGGGATATGTGTTTTCTCTGTTGTATGGATTCCTCACTTTGCCCATGTAGCTGATCCACTCTATTAATTATTGAAAAATTGCAAAGATTTCAGTGGAAGGACATTCATACACATGCTATGAGAAAACTAAAGAAAGCACTTGCTGAGGCTCCATTACTTAGAAAGGCTGATTATACTAACGATAGGCCCATTTTCATTACAATAGATACAAGCCCAACAAGAATAGGTTGGGCAATCCGTAAGGAGGATAAGCGTGGACAAAGATTTTCCATCTGATTTGGAGCCAATGTCCTAAACCTTCATCAGAAAGGCTATCCCCAAATTAAAGAGAACTTTGGGGAATCCTTTGAAGAATGATAAGGATTATTTGATAGGGGTGAATGTTGTAGTGGAAACAAATCGTCTCCCCTTGCTAGGGATGATCGTTAAATGTTCCACTACAGATATTGCCATGCTAAGATGGATAGGTTATATCAAGTCACTAAACCTGGAATTTGTACATATAGGCTGGAGAAATAATGTAGTGTTTGATATGTTGTCACGAGAAATTTTTGAGGAATGACTCCATGGCTCTAAAAGAAGAAGATGTCGTTTCACACTTTTATGCTTCACGTGTACATATTTCTAGTTCAAAAGAAGCACATAAAAGTCAAAATAAAATTGAACCTGATTATCAAACTGAAGATTCAAAGGTTAATGATGAGTCTTCATTAAGAAGAGTTAACAAGATTAGAGGGGGTGGCAATGTTAGTTTAAACATAAAAGAAAAACTTTATGATGTTCAAAAAAATGCAATAGAAGAATTTGATGACGCAAAATATGAAAACTAACGGACAGAAATATGAAGATATTTGAGTGTCCTAACTCTAAATCCAAGCCAGAGCAAGGGCAAGTTTAAATGTATTCAAAGCAAGTCTAAGAATTATTTTTTGAAAGGTGAATTATTGTGGAAATGCATGCCAAGGATAAATAAAATTCCCCAGCGAGTTGTAGTATGTAATGAAAAAGAAAACAAATTATAATTGAGATGCATAATTCGCTATGGGATGGTCATAAAGGGTTTCAAGGAACCTATGAAAAGATAAAAGAGCGATATTGGTGGCTAGGAGCAAATGTAGATATTCACAGATTTGTAGCCACGTGCAAAACGTGTTAGGTATTCTCAAGTGTAAAGCATAGAGATGAGTTGCATCCAACGTATCCCCTAAACATCCATAATAAATGGATTATTGATCTGATTAATATACCTTTAGGGATGCAATAAATATGATACATCATACTAGCTAGAGAAGATCTGAGGAATCATGTTGAAGGAAGAGCTCTGGGGAAAAAATCTACAAGTAATATATGCAACTTCCTTTTCGAAGAAGTTTTTAGCGGGTTTGGATATGTAGAGAAAGTAGTTGCTCACAGAGGTGAGTTAGATGCCCAGGAAGCGAGGGACTTCTTCGTGAAGTATGGGATTTGATTGTCTCTCACCACACCCTACAACGCAGAAGCTAATGGAAAAATTGTGTGTGGTCATCCACCCATAATTAAAGCCTTAACAAAGGCTTGCAACAGAAAAAATAAAAATTGGCCAATATATCTCCCGTTTGCCGTGTGGGCAAATAGGATGATATACACCAGGACTACTGGTTGTATGCCAGCTGAACTGATGTAATGTCAAAAACCTATTCTACCAACAGAGTCGCATGCATTAGCATGGACTTCTTTGCCCTAGGAAGATGGGATGTCAAGAGAGGATCTAGTGGCGATTCGAATCCTTTAGCTTGAAAGAGGAAAGAACCTAGTAGAAGAAGCAACGGCCCAACTCAGAGCCTCTTAAGATAAAAACAAGATAGCCTTTGATAAAACTCATAGGTTGAGGCCAAAGCAGATCAGAGAAGGTGACTGGGTATTAGTCTATGAGAGCTCTGTAAATACGCTATATGAGGCCTGAAGAAAGTTGATTAAGAAATGGTTCGGTCCTTATGTTGTGAGTAAAATATTTAATAATGGTACTTACGCACTCAGGGAGGTAGATGCAACATAAATAAAAGAATTAGTCTCTGAAAAGTAGATTAATCTATTTAAACAGAGCGAACATAAAGGATTTGAAATTATGGAAGAAAGAAATATTGAAAATAAAGAAGAAGAGAGTGAAGATGAGGAAAATGAAGAGATTGGTAAAGAAAATGACTAAGAAAAATTATATTATGAGATAATGTACGTACATAAGTATACATACATATATATATATATATATATATATATATATATATATATATATATATATATATATATATATATATATATATATATATATATATATATATATATATATATATATATATATATGTATATATATACATGTAAATAAGTAAAAGAAAAATGAATAAGTCTGGATGTAAGAAATGAAGAGAGTAATAAATAGAATAAGTGTATGTGTTTAATTTATTTATGATCTTCTATTAATTGTTTTTGTTCTTTGCACGATACTGATGTCGATCTGTGAAGAGCTCTGATTGTAGGCAATCTTTTGGACTTGATTGGATTGTTTGACCATCTTGGATTCTAAAATGGAGGAAGAATATCCCCTCTTGCTCCCTATGCCTGAAAATGATGAAAGGATTCCTACCTAGGAGTTTGCTAAAGATCCCGTTACTAGTGAGACTTTGATCTCACCATCATAGGAGGAGAGTGTGTCCAGGTATCAAGCGGCGCAACCATATGGAGAAAATGACACTTCAATGGACCATGAACCGTATTTCATGATAATGGACCCAATAGATCTTTTTAATTTGTTTATAGTCCCGAATCAGCAAACTATGTGTATGTGTAAATACTATTTCTTTTGAAAAACAAGTTAGGGTTTTTATGAAGAATAAAACCAGGAGAGATCTTCAGAACTCAAGAAGGAGTTAATTACCAATGTACATAAATAAACTCAAGTAATACTTTCCTTTTGAGTAACTGTTTGTATATAAACTCTTGTGATATAAACTGTTTGAAGATGTTTGAAGAAGAGTGATCCACAAGTCTTGAAACCCTAAAGGTGATATACTTTCTTTTACAATTCTATTTCCTGTTTGTATAAATGTGCATATGTAAGTATGTATTAAATACATAGACATATGTAAGTATGCATTAAATAAATAGACATATGATATATTAAAGAGTGAATAAGTATTAAGATACTCGAGTGAACCGAGAATTACATACATCTACTAAGTTTAGGCATAATGCATGAACGGTTAGAATTATACAAGTAGGATTAGAAAAAAAATTAGTACTTTCAAAAACAAGGCCTAGGGACTTTTGAGCTCTCATTCGATCAAACCTCCACAAAGATTGTGGATTAGAAAAGAAAAGGTCTTCATATACCAGCCAATTATATATATGTGTATGTGCTCGTGTCCTTAGGCATTGCAATGAGCTAGTAGGTGGGTGGACTAACCTTGGTCGGGTGGCCATGGCCACGAACGGACACTACTTGTATCATATGGCCTAACATATATGTGGTCATGTGCTTATGCAGCTCGATATGCAGATGGAGTCACTCTAATCGAGTGATTAAAGCCACAAGCCAACGTCGATTTCACCTTTGGTTAACCTTGTGTGTCGTGCGCTATGTTGGGTTGATAGATGAGTGGGGCAAACCTTGCCGGGTGGATAGGTCCATGAGTTGCACCCGACTTTGGCATAGGCTGACTTGTGTGAAAGAAAAATAAATAAAAAGAAATAAAAATAGAAAGTTGAGTTGGGTTGAAGAACAAAATAAAAATAAAACGAACAAGCAAAAAGAAAAATAATCCAAGGTATGATGGGTAACTAGAGAGTAAAAAATCAATGGTGAAGTTAGATTGATGTTTCACAAATTGGGTTAGTATGGGCGTGTATATGTATATGTTTAGGATGGGCTACTAGATCTCACCAGGTTAAGTTAGCAAACGAACTAGTGACTTTTCAATCCATTTGCATGATTTCTTGCATGAATGTGTTACAATATCTCAGTATGATTGTGTGCAATACTTTTGTTTATTTCTTCCTCTTAATTTATGCAAATTTCATTTCACGTTCATATTTTATGCATGTAAATAAATTTTCCTTTAAGTAATTTTTTTTTGCCATGACTACTTGATGCACATTCGTTTTTATTGGTATGTATGTAGGTTGGAACATCCAGAGGATGTACTAGTTCAAAGGGGGTTGATGTGGTTGAGATTCAAAGAGGAGGTCCGTGAATGAGATGAATACAACCAAATCTATACTCAATGGATGTAAGTATAATCAAATTGGAATGAATAAATGTGACAATTTTGTAGGCAAAATGGGCACGTGATGAATACGAGAGGTGGATGATCTCAAGTTGTTCCTGCTCGATGATCTCTTGCCATTGTGATTCCATTGAATATTCATCACTGCTTGAACTATTTGTATGTATATGATCCAAAAACTTGGTGTGGTATGTCTAAAATCACTTTTATGTATATGATCTAAAAACTTGGTGTGGTATTATGTTGTGGATTTCCTACCTTCATGCTTACAGTGCGATTTGATGGGATTATTGGCTTCATGAGATGCATCTTTATACATGTGCTATAACTGACATGCATAAATGACTTGCTCTGAATAATTCTGAATATTGCACATCGTCCAACTTATTTTCTGCTATTTACTCCTGCTTCTTTGTCATTATCTATAGGTTGTGGAGTACACCATGTTTCTTTAAAAGTGGTAGGAATAATTCCTTCTTCACTCTTTCCCTTTCAAAGTGCCTCGACGTTTATTTTTTTGCGAAGATTACATAGTCATGGAAACAAAGATTATGAAATTTCGGTCTTGTTCGGTTAAGCGGTGGATTTAGCTATGTGTGCTCATAGGTTTTCAAATACCGGATGTAATTGAAAGTTTTATTTTCCGACCGATTTGCTAAATAATGAGGGGAGCAAACTTTAGAATAAACCCTCTGTGTACTTAGAAAAATAGTAAATGCAGATTCATCCACTTTCATAGTAATCTTTGATATAACAGATGTTCATCCAATGAATACAAACCTATTTGTCAGGGAAGTTTTGGCCGACCTAAGAAATTGAGTAACTATGTATCTGTCAGCCCTATGAATTGAAGACTTTAGATAGTGATTGTCAGGCCATCTAGAGTGGTTGAGAAGAACACAGTTGAAATTGCTTTTACTGATTTCGCTTCTTCAATGTATACATGAAGGTCTTGCATAGATTTGGGGTAACTCCTATCAGTAATCGTCGCATATAAAGGGTTCAAATGACTAAAGATTCCATAAAATTATTTTATGATCTTCTTCCACGTAAACACTCATAACAAGAATAAACTTGACGAGAGAAAGTTTAACAAAAGGGCAGACACACATCGAAATGAAGCCTTTGCCATATGTGAGGATACTGCACACGTTCCTGAACCGCAAGACTTTTTTATGCTCTTAAAAATTCACGGTGTAATTATGCTTGATCCCTTAATGAAAGATGTTGCACGCTCTATTGTTCTTACCTCAAGTCAAAGGCATATTTAAAGTGATCATCCAAAAACTTCTATGTTTTTTTCATACGATGACCGTCACATCAGCGGTAACTAAGATTCCTAAAGTTTGAAGTTCATCAAGTGTGATAATTAAGGTATGGAAATGAAGAATCTATGCTTTCAATCATTTTTCTCCTTCCTTTCTAGAACATCGCGACAACGGGTATTTGGAATGACTTCTATGTTTGTCCAAAGCTCTGTGTAACTACGAATGATCTGAAATCTTATGCACAACTAGTTTACAAGTAACATAAAGACACATACAAGACTAACGTTAAACATCAATAGAAGATAGTAAATACTTAGAACGTGAGTGTAAGAAATCGAGATTATTTATCTTATTTTTTTCGCTCCCTCAACCATGAAGGAATCCCGTGAGACGGAATAAAATGACTTTGACTTTCAATGTCTGAAAGGCTACAGCCCTATTGTTTGTACTTAATTCCATTTTAATCCTTGAAATACTATAATCAAGGGAAATTATCATTTTCGTAAAGCAACAGGGTCTTTGTTTTGGACATATCGCATTCTAGCACTATTGCGAAATTCTACTCCATACCAAGATACCATAACTTCTCCCTCCTTGTCCTCATCACCATGACAACGTGCATATGCATACACACACATATACATACACACGCACATACATGTACACACATACACTCACATATATGCATAATTAAATATATAAAAAATACGTCTTTAGTATAGATATGTACACACATGCATACACACATATACACATATACACACATCATATATGTACATACATACATACATATATATATATATATATATATATATATATATATATATATATATATATATATATATATATATATATATATATATATATATATATATATAGGATCATGACACGTTTAGATCACACAAATCCACAAAAATAAGTTCACTGTTGATAGTGGGGTGATGGTGAGATTTTTCAAAAAAAATTAGAACTAGTGCAAGAGATGATAATGCTCAAGAAGGCTAACTAGATTATTGTAGAGTGATTCAAGATATCTTTAAGCTATTCTTTAGGAAGTTTGATGACTTTATTTTTGATGTGCAATGGTTCAAAGTAGTCACCTCTCGAAGAAACACAACAATGAGGTGGGATAAGAGTGGTTTGCTTCAAGTGGACTCCACAAAATTATGGACGGATGAGAGAGAGAGAGATAGATAGATAGATAGATAGATAGATAGATAGATAGATAGATAGATAGATAGATAGATGGTTAGATAGATGGATAGATGGATAGATGGATAGATGGATAGATAGATGGATGGATGGATAGATAGATAGATAGATAGATAGATAGATAGATAGATAGATAGATAGATAGATAGATAGATAGATAGATAGATAGATAGATAGATCGATAGATAGATTGATAGATGGATAGATAGATATATTAATAGATAGATAGATAGATAGATAGATAGATAGATAGATAGATAGATAGATAGATAAGACATACATTTGTTCTCCCCGAACACACTAAGCAAGTTGTTTTTATACCAGATTCGAAAGAGCGAGAGTGGCTATTTGTTTTACGAGTCTCCCCATGTAGTAGAAAAATTTATGAGAGCATAGATGTAGAAGAAATTCCATCTATAGTGGACTTTGAGATTCATTCAATAGTCGACGAGGAAGAGATCATCGTCTAAGATGAAGAGGTCATTGAAGAAGATGAAATACACGATGAAGCAATATGTGATGATCAAGAAGAAAATAGCATTCCAAGAGATTTAGAAGTCATCAATATAGAGATAGATATTCTCTGTGCATCAGATCTCCAAGAGGATGCTAGAATAGAGGATTTTTTAATCAAGCACTTGTATGTACTAATTTGTGTTTATTTTGTTTGCTATGTTCTTTTGTACACTACTACTTCTTTATATCACCTTTATTACCATATGCTAATTATTTGAGTTGTTTGTTATAGAGCACGATGGGAGACAATCCTCAAGTCACTCCACATTCCATGGCAGAGAAGCCGTTCTTGGAGTCTATATCCCATGTTATATGGCTCTTGTATCATAGTGAATCGCTCATGGTAGAACTCCCCCCGGCCTTACTCCTATCTGCCTCACTCCTACCAACCTCACTCTTATTGGTCTTACTTCCGTCAGCATCACTTCGTATATGACAATGGTGCACTAGAAATTTGTATTTGATTTTATATGGCAGTGCTTTGCCACATTATGTATTTGCCTTATATTTGATAGTGGTTTCATTTATGAAATATATAACTTTTTTTGTACATGGTTCATGGTTCATTATGCTCATCTCTTTTGTTTCCAAAAGTATTTTGCTTCATGAAATCATGTTTTGGTTGCTATTAGAGTACACATCACAGGTACTCGGTTTTGTTTTTGGAAGAGTCTATTGTATTTTGCTAAACAACATCATGGTAATGTTGTTGTATCAAGAGACAACACACTCTACCCAAGACCATTTTTTGCAAATATGGTCATCGGTATGCACGATGGTAATCCCAGGATGGTCGTCAGTATGCACGATAATACACCTAGCAGTCCCTGGTATAGGTGTTGGTATGAGCATCGATATGAGCACTAGTAATTCTGATGCTCATACGGATGCTCATACCGGTGCTCATACCGCTTCCTATACTAGCATTTTCGTTTCCATGCCTATACTGACCCTTACATCGATATCCGGGCAAAATCGCACCCATTCATTTTCATCGGTAGAAGCCTTGATATACCTCTGATATGTTGTAGTGTGTCAGAGATAGTCTTCTAGATTTTGAGTAGTTTGTGGCCTTGTTGGTCACTGAGGAGATGAATATTGGAGGCTCAAAATACAAAGGGAAATCTAGCCCAAGAATTCCATGAACAATTCCATATATTTTTTTTGTGTGGCAAATAGTTGAGAGAGGATTCACATCAATCTCAATTAGAAAGGATGTTTTGTGGAAAACCCTCAAGAAGGGTATATATTGATTGTTCACTTTTTACCATGAAGCCTAACTTCAACCACACAATGTACTTCACAGTTAGACCCATGTCACAAAAGATATGGAGACATAGATACTTAGAGATTGAAGGACATGGAAAAGAAGAGGATTGTTTCAGGGGTACCTAATCTATATAATCAAAATTTCAAGAATATCTGTGAAGCTTGTCACTTGGGAAACTTGAGAAGTTTACCATTCAAGAAGAGCATTTATCTGAGCTATCATCCACAGACCAACAAAGGAGAATTCCATAGAAGGTAATAGGTATATTATAATTTTCATTTATGATTGTACAAGGATGACTTGGCTGTGTTGTATGAATTATAAATCATATGAAGCATAAAGCAGGTACCCTAGGGAAAATTGATAAGTTGTTATGTTACAGTATATAAGTTAGGAGAAACAAAGTTGAACTGAAGTTTGGAGATTGCCCATGTGGGAAACCACTTGCAAATTGGCCAGACGAGTGGAAGGTGTAGTCTCTCAAACGTTATGACCAGTTTTGTAAAGTAGTTTGTTATTGTCTAATAGTTATTTGCCCCACATAAAAGCTATGGAGTATCTAATTTGTAATCAAGGAAAATACTTAGGCTCAATGGGGAGCGCTATGGGAGCGATTCGCGACGGCTGGTGGATCAAGTCAACCGTGTCACTAATGGCACATGCCGGGGGCTTGGAGCAATCTCAGGTTTTAGAATGAATTCACAGATAAACAACTCACAAACATGCGATTATGGCATTTATAACTATCATTCATATTCAAATCAAGTAATATTAATCATCTAGATAAATGACAAGAACACATATTTGCCTTGATTCTTTAATCGTATTCAGACTTTCAAATATAACTCTGAAATTGATCTCACGAGCTTAAGCTTTTTACTCAAAACTAGAGTTCTACAAATGATTTCTAGAGATATCGCTATGTATTGATAAATTTGTATATCAAAGGCACAACGACATTAAAGCTTTTATAGATAATAAGATATGTTCTACTAATCCTATCAGTCATTTGTTGAATTCAAACTAAAACGTTGACAACATACGATCAAAACTTTCTCAGACATTAGAGTATACAGATGCTAATGGTTGCCTGTTACAAACAACGATAGATACATCAATCAATATTCCTCTTAACAGTTACCAAATGCGCATGCATCCAAACAAAATTTTGATCCTATTAAGCAAAAATCTAGAATTGTGAATGATTACATATATATAAAATCTTGCCTCAATAATAGAATAGTTCACCGCGTTGTCAGATGAGTCTCTCAAATGATTTGCTGCTTCGTTACTTTAGATAATCCAACGTGTAATGTGCGCAATAATTTCTCGCAGTCAATCTTAATTCAGAGAGTCATTAAGTATCAGAGCACAAGGATGTTGAATGTCCTTCTTTTAAGAGTTATCAACATGAATTAATTGTAGTTAACAGTTCCGCATAGATCATGGAGGAAACGACTATGTTTGCCAATTTGAGGATATAGCAAATAAGTAATGAAGATACCGTCGCTTGAGAGTTGATGAAGAGAACTCAGAGATAGATTCCTAAACTCCCCTTATGACATAGAGCTTATAGATGATGTATGTTCCAAAAAAAAAACCTGAATTTTTCTCCCATCTTTTTCTGTTCTTCGCACCAGAACTCTCCATGAATCCGAATAAAGAAGTATCAAGATGTTACCCTTCAAGCGTAGACTAAGAGCTATTGAATCTATATGTTAGCGATGAAAATAAGAAGGTTGACGCATCTAATTGCACAGACAGTGGTAAAGGTGATTTGCCCTTCCCGTATTGTTTCAGACGACTCCTTTATTGAGTCAAGTTCAAACAACTGGACAGTTAAAGCATTGAATAATTTTTTTCTTCACGAATCTTATTGTTAGCTAAAAGCAATTATATCTGTAAAATATCTTCATTAAACATTTTCAATTCACAACTAATCAGAATGATAATTTGTGTAGGTAAACATATAACGTAGAGAAGTTATTCGTCTTATCATCGTTTTTGCACAAAGAAAAAAGATTCTCAGAGTCGCTCAATATTTCACAGATAAAATCCAATCTGAGTACTTAAGCCATAAAGCTAATATGCATAGCGCCGTTGAGCAGAAAAATTCAAACATGAACAAAACTTAGAAGATCATCAATCATTACAGATTACTTATTCATATGTCATCAAAACCTAAGTGCGTAGTCACAAAACACAGGTGATCCATCAATCTTCAGTCCAAGGTGCATCAGAGAAAGCGTAATCATGCGGGAGATTAAAGTGCTTAATATCATCTATCTGGCAGGGAATTGTCATAAAACAAATCAAAGACGCTGGCTTCATCTGTTCATCAAAATGATTGTTCATCTTCATTTTCCACCATCGTAACTCAGAATTCAGAATCTCGAAGCAGCATTATTCATAAATTGTCTCCCTCATACCATCAGCACATTGTCAAAAGTGACCGCGCAAATGTTATGGTCAGCATTCTTCTCTAAAATCCCATCAACCTCCGAACATCACCACCAAATTCCTCCCGTCAGCACCCAACCCCCCAGGATGAATATGGATAGGTTGATTAATAATGACAGAGGACTCCCCCCACAACTCATCATGCGTCCGATCCCCAGAATTGTCCTTCATGCATGGATTCTCTCCCAGAACAGAGCATGCAGCCCCACACCTGTTTCTTTCCCCGTGTATCTGCACTTTGAGTAGATATAACTCCTACATGCCTTCTACGTCTCTGCAAGTGGCACATAGTGCATATTTAAACTTAAAGTAATGCATATAAATCTTACACGTACATGTATATATTTGCGTAGGTTGTTTTTTAATGCACATACTTTTTTTATTTTATATAATGCTTTTATTATTTTATTGTTTCTTACTTCTACTTTAGAATTCTATGGTTCACATGCACATAAATTACAAAACTCACATATATTACTACACAGATAGATATATAAGTGAGCGTACAAAATCTATGTACACACACAACATTTATAAGCACTCACACATACGACACAAATACATTAAGACATACTCATAGACACACTCATTCCCATGCACAAATGTATATAAATATTTAAATTATATCCACAAAATAGAGGTAGGACCCTAGGAGACATCAAACAATCAAGCATACATGTATACGCATAAATATCCATTCATTTGAACCATCACAATATGTGATTTTATCTCTAGTTTTTGTTTTATTTTGTAGATACATCTTCAAGGGATCTTGAAGCTTGTTCAACGCGTATCATCAAAGAAAGCAAAACTTAGAATAATCTTAAATAAAACCATTTAACATGAGTTCCAAAATATTTGAAAGCTTTTAAGCATAGCATGTTTGTCGTTTCTTGTGAGCTATTCAAGGAGAGAGAATCCTTGTGACATTCACCCCCTCCAGACCTGTGCGTCCTCCGGATGCACCAACCTGAGATCATAGAAGGCAATATCAAATTCCTCTAGTTCATGTTTCTTGGATTATTTTCAGACTTATATGAAATATGCTCTTAAAGGTAAGTACAACTTATGATAGTAAAGAAAAATTTTAAAATTATGCAAACTTGAATCACAAACTGTATCGTTCAATGCATCAACTTGAAAACAAGTATTAGAAAATCCTATAGAAGTTGTTTAGATATTTGTGGTACTTGCTTTTTTATTAACCGTGTTCAAAAGTAAAAAATATTTTATAGTAGTATTCTATTCCTCATCTCTAAACCACTTGTGGTAGGATGCATTTAACTAATTCCTCTATAGCATACATCCACCTCATATTGCCCCCAAGACAAGTCAGAAGTGATTTCGAGATCACAAATAATTCAAGACAACTTTTTTCTTTTGTTTTTTTCCCAATATTTCTTTTTTCTCATTTTTCATTTCTCTTAATGTACTGCTTTATGCATCTATCTTTTCTTTCTTCGCAACTATTTCATTAGAGGGGAAAGGCTTAACCCCTATTTAGAGCAAAGGTTCTAGAGAAAGTTTATAAACAACTAAAAATAAGTCAAAATCAGAACTGTTTCACCTGATTGTTTTTATTCATCTTTTACGTCACCTGTCATCCAAAGATTTCTTCGATTGCCTGGACTTTAGGCTTCATTTTCTATCTTCAATCTCCATATTTTATCAAAACTCTTCAACAAAATACAAGTGAAGTAAAGGCATTGGAAGTCCTGACTGTTGTAGATATTGAAGTTCCTTCTAATTGAAGGTGGACAAAGTCAAATTCTTGAAGACAACCTGAAGAAGTACAAAGCACGAATTCAAAGGATCAAGAAGGATTAGAGCTTCATATCAAAGGTACACTATATTTTAATAAATCCTAGTAATTGCAGACATAGAGGATCAAAGATGGGAGAAAGCTTGCAGATTGATAAGCTAGATAGGGAGAATTATCCAGCTTGGTCCATGAGGATGGAGGCACACCTCATGAGAAAAGACTTGATGGCATTCATCACAGGAGAAGAAGAAAGGCCTGAGTTTGGAGATCCTAGTGTTCCAACTAGGGAAGAGCTTGCAGATTTGAGGACTTGGATGAGAAAGGATGCTCAAGCTAGGAGCATCATTTACATGGCTATAAATGATTATCTTCTAGTTCACATAAGAGGATTAGAAAGTGCAACAGATGTGTGGAATGCTTTGGAAGATCATTTCCAGAATACAACCAAGTCGAGGAAGTCCTCACTATGGGTTGAGTTCACAACTTTCAAGAAGAAGAGTTCACAATCAATTTCTGATTATGTGGCAAGGATGAAGGATGTTGCAGATAGCTTGGGAGCAGTAGATGAAGACATTGAAGAGGATAATTTGGTAAGGCAAATACTTACAGGTCTGAGAGGAGATGAAAAGTGGAAGCCTTTCATATTGTCCATAGAATTGTCATTAGATCATTATACTCCTGATCTTAATCAATTGCTAGGACACATGCTAACTTTTGAGCAGGACATTAAAGGAGACAATGATAGGAGTGCAAGTCAAGCTATGTACTCCAAGGACAAGAAAAAAAATGGCAAAGGAAAGCAGTCAACTGATGATGAAGGAACTTCTAGTTAAGCTAACTTTACAAAAGGAAAGATGAACTTCAGAGGTAAAGTAAGAGGAGGTAAGAACAAAGACAATACTAAAGCTTGTTGGATTTGTGGCAGAACAAATCATTTGGCAAATGATTGTTTGTATAACAATCAAAATGGTGGAAGTAATAATCAAAGCTTCAATCAAAGAGGTAGAGGAGGTAGAAACCAAAGAGGCGACTTCAAAGGAAGAGGTGGTAGGACATCATATGCTAGAGGAGGTGGAAGAAGTTTTCAACCTCAGTCCTACAACAATAATTATTATAATTATGCATGAGATCGGAAGGATGACATGACTCTTATCTTGAATGCAACTCATGAAGCAGTAGGAGAAGATCAAAGGGTGTTCTATATTAACTCAGGATGTAGTAATCATCTGAGTGGAAATATATCATTGATGACTGATATGGAAGTAAAGGTGAATGGACATACAGTTCAAACAGGTGACAACACCAAGCATAATGTGGAGAGCATTGGATCAGTAAAGACAAAGAGTGTAAGCACACTCTTGAGCAAGGTACTTTATGTTCCTACTATTCCGAAAAACTTGATAAGTTTAGGACAAATTGTGGAGAAGGGATATGAAGTCAGATTCATAAATAATGGTGTTTTTGTGCAAGACCCAAATCAGGGATATAGAAATATTATTGTAGGTAAAAAGGAAGGAAGGTTGTTTACTCTCAAAGTCCAAGGTAATGTGGGGCATGCTTTATTTACTTATGGAAGTCAAAAGATGTCTGAGTTAGACCTATGGCATAAAAGGTTAGGTCATTTCAATGAGAGAGCCATAAAGGAAATGTCAAAGAATGATGTGGTGCTTGGTTTGCCAAATGTTGAAGGGCAACACATGGTGTACACGTGTGAAGCTTGTCACATAGGTAAAGCACACAAAAGGTCATATAATAAATCAGGGTAGAAGTATTCAAATATGCTTGAATTGGTTCATACAGATGTGTGGGGTCCTTCAAAGGACTATAGCATAAATGGATCCAGATATTATGTGTTGTTTGTTAATGATGCAACCAGATGGACTACTTTATATGTAATCAAGGACAGATTACAAGTGTTCAAGACATTCAAGCATTATCATGCTTATGCAGAAAGGATTATAGGACAAAAGCTCAAGAGATTGAGATCAGATGGAGGGGGAGAGTATTTTTCAAAAGAGTTTGATGGTTACTTGTGGAATGCAAGTATAAAAAGACAAGTAACTTATAGGTATTCCCCTCAACAAAATGGAGTTGCAAAAAGAAGGAATAGAACTCTTGTAGAGTTTGCAACAGTAGTGATGAAAGAAAAGAATCGTCCAAACTACCTATGGGCAGAGGCTATCAACACTGCAACATACCTTGTGAATAGGTTACCTTATAAAGATTTGGATGGAATAACACCCTATGAAGCATGGTGGGGTAAGAAACTTACTCTTGATCATTGTAAGGTATTTGGTTGTTTAGCATACTCTTATGTTCCCTCACAATTAAGACATAAGCTGGAACCCAAAGCAGAGAAGTATGTGTTTATTGGATATGATGATAGACAGATGGGTTACAGATTGTGGAGTCCATCTACAAAGCAATTTCTTGTTTCAAAAGATGTTACATTTGATGCGCAAAGTAAATGGTATACGGGGATTACAAATGATTATGCAGATGTTGAAGAAATACAAAGAAAAGGGGAGACCAAAGTAAAGGTGTATGAAGAAGATATTGATGATGTTGATTGTAAAAATAATTTGCAGGGCAATGTTGAAGATGGGCCAAGATTTGATCCAGAATAAAATGTGGCTGAGACTTCAAGAAGTGCAGAGGTGAGAAGATCTTTGAGAGAAAGAAAAGAACCTATCAGGTATTGCTATGATACATCCTTCTTAACAACAAAAGATTATGCTTACATTGTGAAGACTAAAGAAGATCCAATCACATATGAAGAAGCAAAAGGAAAGCAGAATTGGGAGAAGGCAATGCAAGAAGAGTATGATGCTCTACTTGAAAATGAACCATGGGAGTTGGTGTCAAGACCAAAGAATCAAAAGTTGATTGGATGTAAGTGGGTGTATAAAACAAAAAGGTTTGTAGATGGAAAAGTGTCTAGATACAAGGCTGGACTTTTGGTCAAAGGTTATGCCTAGACTTATGGGGTAGATTATGATGAAACATTTAGTCCTCTTGCTAAGATCTCTACAATTAGATCATTGATTGCTATTGCTGCTTGTAAAGGATGGAAATTATCACAATTAGATGTGAATAATGCATTTCTGAATGGATACATTGCAGACGAAGTATACATGGAGCAACCAGAAGGTTTCATGGACTCAATTGGATCAGACTATGTGTGTAAGCTCAAGAGAGCTTTGTATGGTTTGAAGCAGGCCCCAAGCACTTGGAATTAGAGGCTTGTTAAGTTCTTGAATGAATGTGGGCTTCAAGCATCAAAGGCAGATAGTAGCTTGCTAGTGAAGGCAAGTGAAAATGGATACATATACATGTGTATTTATGTTGATGATATTATTATCACAAGTACAGATGCTCAAGGAATCAAGGAGCTTAAGAAACAAATAGAGAAGGAGTTTAAGATAAGTGACTTGGGAGACTTATCTTATTTCTCAGGAATGTAGATTGTGTATACTCAACATGGAGTATATGTTACACAAGAGAGATACTTGAAGAATCTTCTGGTCAAGTTCAACATGGAAGATTGTAAGCCTTCAAACACACCATTGGAGGTAAATCATAAATTGAGCAGATATGGAGGTGAAGAATTTAATGACATGAAGAAATATTACAGCGTGGTAGGTAGTCTAATCTATGCTATCTTGACAAGGCCAGACCTATCATATGGTGTAGGTGTGTTATCACAATTTATGCATTGTCCAAAGAAGACTCATTGGATTGGAGCTCAAAGGGTACTCAGATATATCAAGGGGAATCTAAATGAAGGTTTGTATTATGGATTCACTTCTGATACAAGAATCAAGGTGTTTAATGATGCAGATTGGGCAAGTCATGCAGATGATAGAGGATCTACTCATGGTTATCTCTGTTATATTGGAGATAAATTAGTTTCTTGGTGCTCAAAGAAGCAACATACAGTTGCCTTGTCATCCACAGAAGCTGAGTATAAAGGAATGGTAGAGGCTGCAAAGGAAGTGATATGGTTAAAGACTCCATTGAAGAGCTTTAGAACTAATTAGAGTACTCCAATTATTTTTGGAGACAACATGAGTTCATTTTATTTGGTAGCTAACCCTGTTTTTCATGCCATGACTAAGCACATAGAGATTCAGTATCATTTTCTGAGAGAAAAGGTACTTGATAAAGAGATTGAAGTGTTGTATACTCCAACAAAAGAACAAGTTTTAGATATGTTAACAAAAAGCTTAGATGGACCCAAGTTGCAGAGATTTAAAGAGATGGTAGGAGTAAAGAAGAATGGAATAATCACAATTAGAGATTAAGGGGGAGTTGTTGGAACAAAACAATCATAAATTGGTGATTATAAAGAGCTTGAAGTAATTCAAAAGATCACATTGAAGTGAAAGAAGTTACTTGAGATTTCAGAATGATATCTTGTATACATATGTACAATACAGATGAAAATTCTTGTATTATGAGTATTGATAATCCCTAGGATGATAAGGAGTAATGTAATAGATGTAGAATAAGTCTAGAACCATATTTATATAAGTCAATGATGTAAATAATTACATGTGAGAGTCATTAGAAGACAAGTTTCATAGAGATAGATGTGAAGAGAGTCATCTTCAAAAAATAGCGATGAGTATTTTATAGATTTCTCTTAGTCTGATCATGTGGATAAGAAATCCTTTCGTACACATCTAATCTAGAAGCTAATGAAGCTATGTTCAAAGTTTCATTGTCTAATTCGTTTCATGCTATGAGTATGATGAATAAGAACATGTGTATGTAAAGTCTGTAGGTAGACCTCTCAAAGTAGCACACTTTTTTGTGTCAATGTTTTACTCAAATCTCAGTGCATAGTGTAAAGTTTTTGATGAATCAACATTCAAAATCTAAGTTAGAAGATAAAGAAGCTATGGCCAAAAGCATTTAGCAAAACGGGATCTGTGCTGTGAGAAATCAACCTTAGAAGTTACCTATGTCAAAGTCGTATGTTCAAGAAGACAATTTCTGACATATTTTTTATCTTAAGGATCAAATTAAAGTTTCAATGATTCTTTTGAAGAACTAATGGTTGACATGGTTGTGCAAAGGTATCCTAGAGATGTGTGTATCATTAGTTTGAAGAAATCTAAATTTATTTGCACGTAATGAAGTCAACCTTTGAAGTAGACTTCTTGAATGAAGAAGATTCTCACTCAAAGAAGTGATAATTGAAGATTTGGCAAAAGAAAGTAACATTTGTGTAAACTCTGGTCCATAACAGATATAGAGTGCTCTTAGATCAGTATAGATCAAACCTTTGGAGATTTAGAGGTCTCAAACAGGTTGTGTGTTCGATTCACGTCGAGTTCAAATGTGGGAGCGATTCTCGACGGCTAGTGGATCAAGTCAACCGTCTCGTTGACGGTGCACACGGGGTGTTTGGAGCAATCTCAGGTATTAGAATGAATTCACAGATAAACAACTCACAAACATGCGATTATGTCATTTATAACTATCATTCATATTCAAATCAAGTAATATTAATCATCTAGATAAATGACAAGAACAAAATTTTTTCTTGATTCTTTAATCGTATTTTGGACTTTCAAATATAATTCTGAAATTGATCTCACGAGCTTAAGCTCTTTACTCAAAACTAGAGTTTCTACAAATGATTTCTAGAGATATAGCTATGTATTGATAAATTTGTATATCAAAGGCACAACGACATTAAAGCTTTTATAGATAATAAGATATGTTCTAGTAATCTTTTCAGTCATTTGTTGAATTCAAACTAAAATGTTGACAAAATATGATAAAAACTTCCTCAGACATTAAAGTATACGGATGGTAATGGTTGCCTATTATAGACAACGACAGATATAGCAGTCAATATTCCTCTTAACGTTTACCAAATGCACATGCATCGAAACAAAATTTTGATCCTATTAATCGCAAATCTAGAATTGTGAAAGATTACGTATATATAAAATCTTGACTCAATAATAGAACACTTCACCGCCTTGTCAGGTCAGTCTCTCAAATGATTTGCTGCTTCATCACTTTAGATAATCCAACCTGTAATGTGCGCAATAATTTCTTGCAGTCACTATTAATTCAGAGATTCATAAAGTATCAGAGCACAAGGATGTTAGCTAAAAGAAAATATATTTGTAAAATATCTTCATTGAACATTTTCAATTCATAACTAACCAGAATGATAATTTCTGTAGGTAAACATGTAGCGCAGAGAAGTTATTCACCTTATCATCATTTTTGCACAAAGCAAAAACTTTATGAGAGTCACTGAATATTTCACAGATAAAATCCAATCTGAGTACTTAAGCCACAAAGCTAATATGCATAGTGCCGTTGAGCTGAAAAATTCAAACATGAACAAAACTTAAAAGATCATCAATCATTACAGATTACTTATTCGTATGTCATCAAAACCTCAGTGCATAGTCAGAAAAACACGGGCGATCCATCAATATTCAGTCAAAGGTGCATCGGAGAAAGCGTAATCATGCGGGAGATTAAAGTGCTTAATAGCATCTATCTGTTAGAGAATTGTCATAAAACAAATCAAAGACATTGGCTTCATCTATTCATCACAATCATCGTTCATCTTCGCTTTCCACCACCGTAACTCAGAATTCAGAATCTCCAAGCAGCATCGTTCATAAATTGTTAGAAGGAATAGTTGATGAGCCCTAAGCTTTTCTGTATACCTGCGGGTTTGAGTCCACCGTGCGTGCCAGTGTTAGTCGGCCGCCGGATTGGCAATTGTAATAACTGAATCTTTTCATATTCCGCACGAACGAAAGGTTGTTGCAAAGATGTTTGTAATCTTTATATAAATCAATGAAAGAGAGACGCTTCAGTGACGATCAATGGGGATCACCAGACTGTCTGTCTGGGTGATTGAGCTGCAACGTTACTGTGGTGTGCGTTGAGTAATTCTGAGTATTCCGTTCTCGTCTTTGTCTTGTTTGTTTATGGATACCTGTTCGTTTTGTGATTTACATAGACGTCCAGAAGATCGCCAGACTGTTTGTCTGGGCGAGTCTGCGTAGTTTCCGTTGTGATTGTTCTGATAATTATGCATAATGTGGTGTCTCTCTATTTTGTTGATGTTTTGTAAGTTGTTTGATGAAGCCCATACTCTAGTAATGACAGTTTCAGTACTATGTGTTTGAGAATTTTGAATCGTTCTGCGTCTTCTGTTCTGTTTGATTAGCTGCACCTGCTCGATAAAGATTGAGTTACTGTTATTGTCTCTATTGTTACAGTAGTTTGTGTTCAGGATAGTTCTTGAGTTAATCAAGTAATTCCGTATTACGATTCTGAATAGTCTGGCGTTGTATGTTGAGATCACCTTACTGGAGTGTGTTCGGTAAGTCATTAGGGCGAAAAACGGCCCAAAAAGGGCCATGTAAGGATTTCAATTAGTTGTGCTTAATCGGGATTAAACTTGTCAAATCCTTTAAGAAATTCCGTGTAAGGTCATTTAAAACGTATCTTATGCAAATTTTGAAGAGAGAGAAACTCGTATCATATAATCATGAAAATTTGTGTGATATCTTACGCCTCGAAGTTTGTGTGATATCTTACGCCTCAAAATTTGAATTTTCCTCTTGTTCACGGACCTATATAATGTGTGCTGATGACGTTTTGCGCTTTTTTTCTCTATTTTTCATAGCAAGCCTGTTTCTCCCTTTCACGTCATTTTAGACACTTGTTGGTCATTTTTCATTGGAGACCATGGAGAACGTTAACCCAAATACTCTCGCTGAGCTTTCAAACAATCGAAATCATTGTAAAAAGTTCCATATCAACATTGTTGTAAGTCAGGAGTATGCGACGACAAGAAAAGTATTTCGAAGGGCTCTTCATCCTCTTGAAGTGGATGGATTGCGAAAGGAAGGCAAGAAACATATCGACATATGGACAGATGGATCTGTTTATCCAATTGATCCACAAACTGGAAGGTACCCCCCTTTTCATAATCTTCATGATCTAATTAGATTTGTGGGAGATGGTGAGGATGGTTTACAAGGCTATTGTTCAAGGCTCTGGGATATTTCAAGGAATTATGTACAATACATAAACTATTTACAAAACACACTACACCAGAAGAATTTACATATGAGGGAGCTAGAAAACAAATTATCCACTTTATCTTCTCAGTTAGAGTCTTTTAAAAAAAATGAAAGAAACTCCTATAGGTTTGAGAATGCGGTCAAAACGAGTAAAACCTTTTTTAGATTTGACTGAAAAATCTGGCCAGAAAAAGAAAAGAATGAAAATTGTTAGAATGATGTTTTAAGACTATTGAAACTAAATGAAAATACATGCTTGAAACGCTTTGTTTTTCAAAAACTCATGACAGAAATGAATCTTTTACTAGAACCACCTCAAATTCAAAATATTTGTGATAGTGTCGGAGTGAGTAGGAAAGGTATAGAGCAATTTCAAAAGTTTGGTGTGAATTTTTAAAATTTAACAAAGTTAGAAGTTTTGGATTTCCTAGACCCCATCATGTAGGAAAGTTTCGGCTCTGCTTGAATAAGAAGATCACATCAGTATTTGGTGAATATAAACATATTCACGATAACATGCCTTACGAAGTAGGAAAACAAAAGTTACATTTCACTTACAATGCATTTAACAACATATGGATAGATGTTATAAAACTTCAAACATACATGGTTCAGTTCTATAATATAAAAGAGCATGAATGTTCTGGTCTATTGAAATTTGTAATCAAACTTGATGAAGCTGAGCTTAAAAAACATCAAAAGATGGAGAGAATAAGCATTGCACTGATGAACAAAGCTTTGGACTATAGCCTTGGGAAATTGGATACTCCATCTCTCAAAGTACAATCTGAAATGGAGATATGGTGGGTTGGCTGTACTCAAGTTCCATCTGAGATCCATAAAACACTTAAATGGTTATTCTCACAGACAAACATTCCAAATGTTATCCAAGGGCATCATGCAGGAGAATTGTTGAATGTCAAAGACTACGGAAACTTTCATGTTGAGTGGCATTTGAGTGGAGACCTAAAGACACTCAAATGCATGTTTGGTATAAGTGGGGGAGCAAATTCTAAATACCCTTGCTTGTACTGCATGCAAAGCCCAGGCACAAATGGATGGATTGCTACGGCTGAGGGTGAAGAGGCTCTTGCTAGACAAAATGTTATTCTTCGTAACTACTCATCTTCTTCAATGATTTGGGATCCCATACTTCCAATAGCATTGACAAATGTACACATATGTATACTACATGCAGAGTTAAGAATCATTGACAAGTTGGTCCGTCTTCACTTGGATTATGCATATTGTATCAAGCCTACAACTCTTGCAGATGAATGCATAAAAAAATGTGAATGTCTTCTTTCAGAAATGGGGTTTCATGGTGGTGATGTTCATCTAAGAAAAGATCCAAAGCTTTCACAAAATACAGGTGATGTTTTACAGGATGTCTCAATGGGAGGTGCAAAAGCAAGGAGATTCTTCAGCAACCATGATGGCAAACAACTTAATGCCATGTGGAATTCATGGAAAACATTTTGTGAGGTCACGACTAATGTAAAAATCAAACCAGAAATAGCAAAAAAGAGAATGGAGGTGTGGGTCAAACTAGATAATCTTTTAAAGATCATGAGGCAGCAGGTAACATCAAAACGTTATGTGACAGATTTCAGAAAGGCGACCATAGAACTTATAGAAACCATCATAGAGGCATGGGGTGCCAAAGACATAACATACTACTTGGTGAGCTCCAAACATATTTTATTCAATTTATTTTTTTTTAATTGAAATAAAGATCTAATGAAATTCTTCTGCTTTCCAGCATATTCTTCTTGTGCATGGTGCATTCTTTGCAGAAAAAGAACCACTTGCCATGTGGAACACCCAAGGCATGGAAAAATCTCATTATCAAGAAAGGACAAGCTTCTTTAGGTGTACAAGGAAAGGAGGAGGAGTAACAAAAAGCAATGCCCCTTAGAGAGATTTTTGATTGGTTCTTTAGAAGACAATTACAAAGGACCTCATGCCAAATATAATCAAAAGGATATGGCTATCTCCAGACAAATCATGTATCAATATCACAAACTGAAAAAGACCACATTTCAAACAGAGCTTTAATATTTGCAATGTCTTTTATTTCTTTGAGAAATAAAAGATGTCATGTATGTACATTTCATGATGTATTATGCTTTGAAAAGAAATATGTCTACTACCATCAGATGACTTTGACCAGAGAATCAATAACCAAAAAAATTTGCAATGTCTTATATCACATTGGGCAATTTCTGTATATGTACATTTGTTGAGATATAGAATTTGAAAAAATCAAGTCATTCCTTCAGCCTTTTTAAAGAGCTTGGCTCTGGCAAATCACCTCTATATCTCAGGAACTCGTTTCTCCTGTATCCAGCAATGCTTTTTAAATCTGACACCCCTGCAGCCATTGCATAGCTTGAATAACAAAGAAAGTACCCTGCCCTTGAAGCATTGAGTCCTGGGGCATATCCAAAAATTCTGAATGCAGTTGCTCTTTCAAGCAGTAAAACTCTGAAAGCATTAAAGGGTATTGGAGTAAAACCCATGTATTTTGATAGAGTCCTCAAGCAGAACAATGCAAAGTCTGGCTCCTCACTATAGTGCTTGTGGATAACACAAAAAGTGTCTGGGTTCAACTTTGGAAGATAGTAGATAATAGAATGAATATCCACCTTTGCTTTTCCTTTCTCTTCTAAGGCTTTTCTTGTTCCCTTGCCCCTGCCAAGGTAATTGACTTCATCCAATAAAGTTAACTGTGATAAAAATGAAAAACATGGTTAGATGAAGTGCAAGCACACTTTAGGAAACATGTGAAGTAACTTGAAACTATTAGAAAGAAAAGCAAGAGACACGACTGATGCAAGCGATAAGGGTCTTCAGAGAAATTCAGATAGTCGTTATCGCTTGCCTCGGTCGTCATCAATATCTATTTGCAAACTGCCTAGAAACATCTAATGTTTGATAAATGAGGGGAATTCCCACAAGCAAGACATGTATTATCATTGCTGCATGGAACTCCTAGACACGATCGATACAAGCGATAAGGCCCAGCGGAAAATATCAGATGGGCCTAATCGCTTGCATCGGTCGTGATCCATTTCTGACACTTCGAATGGAGAACTTGGACAAATCTGATACAAGAAAGATATTTTGCATTGGTCCCATCTCATATCCTTAACCTAAAGTTCTTGAGAACTTAGTTAACTGTATACCTTGACGTCATCTTCCTCAAGTCCAAACACGACCGATGCAAGCGATGAGGCCCGATGGAAAATATCTGATGAGCCTTGTCGCTTGCATCGGTCGTGATCGACTTCTGACACTTCTAATGGAGAACTTGGACAAACTGACACAAGATAGAGATTTTGCATCAAGCCCATCTCATCTCCTTTGCCTTTAAATCATGAGAATATATTTTAGTACATACTTGACCTCATCTTCCTCTTCAAGTCCGAACACGACCGATACAAGCGATAAGGTCCAACGGAGATTATCTGTTAGGTTGTATCGCTTGCATCGGTCGTGGTCATTTTCTCACTTAAAAATGGAGATCTCGGACAAAAACTTTAATTGATAGAATATATCAAACAACATACCTTGACCTCGTCTTCCTCCTCAATGAGCTCTTTTGAGTCAATACAAATTGTTCCGTTGTCCTCAGCGACATCCAAGAATGAATAGCCACGTCCAAACGAGTATATTTCAAGTTGCTTCTGATGCTCATCAAACTCTTCATCAGCAAGTTTTGGCTTCTCTGAGATAGCTTTCTCAAAGCATTTTGAAAGAGCTTGTGATGAATGTTTGAATTCTTCATTAGACAAATCCAAATCAAGACGCAAAAATTCCTCTCTTCTTTCTCCTTTCTTATTGATGAATCTCCTTGCAACTTCTTATGCCTCAGCTATAGCTGCAAGACAGTAGTCCTCCCTTAGATTGAAAAGTTCCTGAATGTAAAATAGAGGTATGAAGTCTTTCCCAGAGATAAAGTAAAAAGGTAGATTTGGGAGAAGTAGGGACTTCTCAAACACTTGAACTTCTTCAGTTGGCTCCCTTATTGCAGTCTCTACTTTAAAAGTGGCCACATCAAAATCTTTGACCTGCTCTTCTTCTGCTTGGAGATTGATCTCCTCAACAATCTCCATGACACCTTTCATAGTTTTTGAGCTAGCCTCAAGTGTCAGCTCTAAGCAAGGCTCGTCTTCATCATGAACATTTTCCTCCCTTTCAACTGAGATATGATCAAGCCATATCAAGAAAGCAATGTTTAAAGGGAGCAAGCAGCAGTCCTTTTCATGCTCTGGGCATAAATCAAGCTTCCCTGGCAAAGGGGATATCCTTTTGCATTTTCTTGTGATTTTAGCCCTATCTATTGGATCCTTCCCAAAGATGTGAGGATGGACATAGGTTTTCTGAGAAATAGAAAGGATCCTCCCATTGACCAACCCCAAGAAAATCTCCCACTCATCCTTAAGAAAACTTTTCGAGTTCTCTAAGAGTTTTTCAAAATCAATTTCGGGGTTGAATATGGTCATTGCATCAGGAAAATAATCTACACTTAAACCCTCTTGAACCATGAAATCAAGAAGTTTCTCTGATGGAGAGACACCTAGGATCTCATTCATTTATTCCATCTAAGCTGCAGCTTCTCCTGTATGTCTATTAGGAGAACACAACCGATGCAAGCGACTAGAGCGAGTCAACGTAGGTCAGACGGCGAAAATCGCTTGTATCGATCGTGTTGGCGACGAAAGAAAAATACACATGTAGGTGAGACAAATTCTCTGAAGGTTGAAAGTTTAAGTTTGTGAAGAAATAGGTATTTATAGGCGAGGAGGGAAGAAACGGTCGAATGAGGTAGACCAATCACAGAGTGCCACGTGGAAAAGTGTACGTTGCTCGATGCAATGGATAGATGATGTGGATCAATCAAATCATGCCACATGGCAAAAGACGTTGGAATTCGCAACAGGTATCTGACGTGGACCAATCAGGGCATGCCACATGGCACAACGGTCAACTCAATTTTGGGACCTATTTAAGCTTCCCCATTCATTTGCTTCATTTTTTTTTGTCAACACTTGCCAAGCGTGGAGGTTCCATCGCCACCAAGTTTTTTGGCTACTTCACAATTTCTATAGAGAGCGCTCTCTCCGTAAGGTAATGTGGACACGACCGATGCAAGCGATTAGGGACATCCAAGATTTTTGGATAACCCTAATCGCTTCGATCGGTCATGTTTTTTAAATAGCATTGAGTCCTTGATCATACCTTGCAAATTTTGGTTTCTTTTGTGTTGCTTGAGTATAACGCATTGTTACCTTTATTTTAACTTCTATTTATTGAAATATGATGATGAATTAAGGGACGACCGATGCAAGCGATGAGTGACATCCGGTCATTTACGGATGACTCTTATCGCTTGGATCGGTCGTGTCTCTAGTGAGACAAGTTCTCTGAAGGTTGAAAGTTTGAGTTTGTGAAGGAAGTAGCTTTCTATAGGCGAGGAGGGAAGAAACGATCGAATGAGGTGGACCAATCACAGAGTGCCAGGTGGTAAAGTGTACGTTCCCGGATGCAACAGATAGATGACGTGGATCAATCAAATCATGCCACATGGCAAAAGACGTTGGAATTCACAACGAGTATCTGACGTGGACCAATCGGGGCATGCCACGTGGCACAACGATCAACTCAATTTTGGGACCTATTTAAGCTTCCCTATTCATTTCCTTCATTTTTTTCTGTCAACATTGGTCGTGCCTCTAATAGTGGAAAGAGTCATTGATTATAGTTTTCCAATTATTTTTCTCTTAGTGATAATTGAGTATTTTGCATTGTAAGATATTATTTATTGATATTTGATGATTAATTTAAAGACGACTGATGCAAGCGATCAGGGACATCCGGGCATTTCTGGATGACTGTTATCGCTTGCATCGGTTGTGCCTCTGATAGTGGAAAGAGTCATTGATCATAGCTTTTTGAGAGTAAGTTTTGACAGTGGAAAGAGTCAGTGATCATAGTTTTTTGAGAGTAATATTCCACTTTTCCTAATTCTTTGCCTAAAGACTGATTTTTTGCAGAGTATGGCTAGAACCAAAAAGACAGCAAGGAAGTTGTACCCTGAGGGTCAGGACAAAAATGCCCAAGGGGAAAATGTCCAGGAGCAAAATTCCTAGAAGGGTCAAGCCAATGTGCCAGGCAAGCCTTCAAAAAAAAGGGTCAAGTACCATGTAAAGTCCTTGAGGGAAATTAGAAGAGCTCAAAAGTCTGTGGGATTGTTGATCCCAAGACTTCCATTTATGAGAGTTGTCAAGCAGATCTCAGCCAACCTCTGTTCTTTGATGAAGACCTCATCCTTTGTCAATGTGAGGTGGCAAACTCAAGCACTACTATGCCTGCAAGAAGCTGCAGAGGACTTTGCTATTGATTTTATGAATGATGCCTACTTATGTGCTGCTCATTCTCATAGGGTAACACTAATGGCAAAGGATTATGTTATTGTTTCAAGAATAAGATATAAGTTTGATAAAGCTCTGGTTCCTATTGATCACCACGATAAAAAATTCTTCGATATTTTAAATATACCTCCAGCTCAAGCACCCAAAACAACAGTTGTCATTGAAGAGATCAACGCTCAAGTCACTCATGATCATGAAACTAGAACTGCAGCAAATAGTGAGGAGGAGAGGAAAAAGAAAGGATTATTTACAGAGGAAAGTGCCATCTTAACCCAGATTCAAAAGTTACAGAAAGCAAATAAAGAGCTCCTCAAGAAAGGAGATGGGCAGGTAATAGTTAATGTTGCAATGCCATGGCAAAATGAATTGTTTCTTGACATTAGACCTGAAGACAACAAAATGTTGAGGGAGCTTTATGTTGAAATATCAGATAGTGTGGTCAACATTTCACTCAGGTATATCGAGAGGCCTTAAAATGCTTTTGTTTTGCATAATTTCCTAGTTCCTTAACTGCATTTTTATCTCTTGATTTGTAGGGTTCTTCTTCAACAATGTGAGAAAGCGGTTCAAAGAAAAGTATTTATTTTAGATCCTCTGGTGACACAGTGTTTTTTGCATAAACATGGAGATGCCAAGTCCTTTCTACAGGATTTTACAAAAGAAGTAGATTGTGTTATTTACCCATATATTGAAAAGTAAGTATTCATCTTCATTTTGGAAACATATTTGTTTCATTTAAGAAAGTATATTTACATGCAACTCATTGACAGGGGCCATTGGAGTTTGATTATTGTGGACTTCAATGCATATCAAGCTCTTTTCCTCAATTCTCTTCCATCACAGCATGGGAATTGCAAAGTGTAAGTTACTATACATTTTGTTGTTCTCTATTTTAAAGCCATGCCATCCGTTCTGATTTTCACTTTACAATGTAGTGCTGCAAAGCTTCTCAAGATGCGTATTGATCAGAATTTTCCAGGAATAGCTAAAATGAATGAACAAAAGCAATTTGGATACAGCCAAATTCATGTGCCATTGCAGAGAGACTCAACATCATGTGGCTAGAGAGTGATTGCAAATGCTGTAAGATTCTTGGAAAGAAGGTTCCACAGTCCTGAATTGAATTTATCAGACTACCCAGATGCATGGATCATCTTGATCAGAGAGAGAGCAATAAATAGTATCATGTGCAATCTGCCCATATGATCCAGACTCACCTCCACCCCCTCCACCTGATAAAAAACAGTCTGAAGATAAAAAGAAAGGGCTTCCTCTTCACTCACCACTAAAGCATGGGAACAACATAAAGAGTCAAGCTGAAAGCTCCAAAAAGGGACAGAAGCAACAGAGAAAGCAAGGCTCTAAAAAGGATAGAAAGGGTTAAATCAATTTTTGAGTCTTAGATTGAAATCAATTGTAAAACCAACCAAGGTTGGAAGATTTATTTATGTACAAATTGTATGTAGTTATGCCAATCTTCATCTGGAAGATGGTCACAGTTGTATTGAACCTCTTGAGAGTTAAGAAAAAGTTCATTGGATGGTCAAATTAAGTTTATTAATGTCACAATTATGAATGCATTGTGGGTTTCTTACTTCATTCCTGTTGGAAAGTGTTTAAATTGGAGAAGTTACAGAAGGACATAAAGAATTAAGAGGACACGACCGATACAAGCGATACGGGGAATCGGAGAATCTTGGATTGCCCCTATTGCTTGCATCGGTCGTATTATCCATTTCATCACTGTTGCTAGTTTTTATACTCGTGAGTCAAATCTTTATGCAAGGTCACTTCTTTAAGTCTCTCGCGGTAGTTTGCTAACACGACCGATGTAAGCGATAAGGGCCATCCGACAATTTCAGATTGCACTAGTCACTTGCATCGATCGTCTTCACTTATCTCGTCTCCTCTGCTTTATGCCTTAAGACATGCTCTTCTAATATTGAAATACCAAACCTTGGATTGGAATTTGCACCAAGTTCTCCACACTCTCTTATATTACTTGTTATGTGTACCATGATAATTTCTCTTGCATTACTTGAGGACAGAAAAGTTGGATAGAATCAAATTATTTAACTGAGACTAATGTGCACCTTTGATAGACTATAATTATTAAATTGAAATTAGATATTGAATTCTAGATCTCTTCTTCATCTAGAATTAACTTATGCAAGTTCCTGTATAATTATTTCTTAGTCATCAATTCACTCCTACAAAAAAAAATCAATGGAAATATGAAATTAAGGACCTAAAAAATATCTAAGACATTTAAAATTAATAATTTAACACACATTGTTTGTAACCATCCTGCCAAGAAAATTCAATGGAAGTATCAATAGAAGCTTCTATAAGATGAAGATACATTATGTAAGAATGTCAGGGTTAATTTGTTACAATCTTAAAGGTTGGAACTTAATCACCTTTGGTGGCAGACAGCTTATGCAAGATAATGATTTCTCTGATCTAATGTTAACTATTGCATCATCAATTGAGAATCTACACTGAGATGATACCTCATCAAGGTATTCTAGAAGCTCCCTTACATTTCTGAGATTCCAATTTGCAGTGACAATTATTTTCCTTGATTGAAAATCTGGATGAATCAATACTTCTAACTCAAATTCTGGACAGCTCTCCTCTGAGTCCAAGGCTATCCAAAGTCCAAGATTTTTTTTCCACCTTCTATAGTCATATCCTAGAACCAGAGATTGTCGACATATCTGATATGAGATTGAAAGAGAATTGGGACTAACTTTACATAAAATAATGTCACCTAGCTTTTGAACTTTTTTGCTATCCCATTCCCTACCTAAAACATCATCAATCTCTGAAATAGGGACTCTCCTATTCAACCACATTGTTTTTGTTTTCTGTAATAACATGTTTTTAAAGCATGCTACAAAGACATGAATAGGCAAAAACCGTTGAATCTTTATCCTTCTCGAAATTCGGCCTGCTGACATTGCCTTCTGGATGTCAAATTTAATTTTGCAGAGAAAACTTGAAGCTGTTGAATGATCAGGAGCATCCCAATCGAATGAAGAGATGCAAGGACTAGGTACGTGTACAAGAATTCCATAAGAACTCCTCCCTGACGGCACTTGATAATCTGCATAATGGACAAATAACTCTATGCTATTGAAAAATTGAACAGATTTCTCTGCATACATGAGTTCTGCATATTCCTTATGAAGAACTCTGAATGTTCCTGTTAAACATTCAACAGGTTGCCATTCCACAATATTGGAAGGAAAGATATCTGCAGTACAAAAACATATGTTTCATTATACAAAATCAACTGGAATGATAGAAGAGCATTGTCAAACTTCACTTACAGTACGAAGGGAATTGCAGATGATTTTCTAGAACAAGATCCTTAGCGGTGTACACATGCTGTACTCGTGCAAACCAACCGCATCTCTTCAATTTGAAACTGAGAATACGTCCCTTCCAATGGTTTCTTGTGTTGTCTCTTTTGGCACGCTTGACTTTATGGGCACCTCTACAGCTAGGAAGCATAGTTACCCAGTCATTTACTTTCACGGAAAGAGGTTTCCACAAAGAATCCTCTCTTCTGTTGTAAACCTCACATGCAGTTACGCGATTGGAAGGATGACGAGAAGAAGAAGCCATTTGAACTTAGGAGAAGAAGAATGTTCAAAGCGAGAAACCGACGTTCACAAATTTTGGCAGTATTTATAGAAAAAAAGGCTTTGTACACGTGGAAACTTTTGATTTGATGTTAACCCTGTCGTTAAATGATCATGACATTTTGTGAACCCAAAAATATTTCGCATCTTCAAAAATCAATTCCTTCTTGGAAATTGGAGAATATGCTTTGTGTAGTGTGCAAAAATATCTTTTTTTGCATCAAACCAAAAAATTGTACACTGAATACGAGACTCTTCATCACTTTCGCGGCGCTTTGAAAGAAAATTGTATTAAAAAAAGAAATTCTCCATACGGTTAAAAGAGACAGCAATGTTATATTCTTGTACACGTGGAAAGACGCTATTTGTCAATTTCCTTAATCTCTCATTAGCAAACAGCCCCTTTTCGGCCGTTTTTCGCCCTAATGTTTTGAAAGAGTCCGATTACAGATAGTAAGATTTTGAAGTGTAAATAGATTCTTGATAGAGTTCTTGAGCATTAGTATATTGCTGTGTGTGAAGTGGTTATTATGGGGAAAATCAAGCATAGGGCCTCTGCCTAGCAAACCCCTTCCACTCCCAAGAACCTGAATAGATGTTTAAACGCGTCTCTGACGGTTAGTTACGCGTTTAACAACATGAGTTTGAGGATTTCCGAACCATACATCTGAATATGATTGTTACATTTGTACATTCACTCATTCATCTCTTCTCATCACATAGAGTGGTTGAGAGTTTTGCTCCCACATTGTACATTGAACATTGGTATATATGATACGATGAGTAAGCGATGGCTTACGTAACACCTTACACATGTCGTCTATTCTTTCTCTATCTTTGTCTCATCATCTGTATGATTAAGTTGTGGTATGTTCATGTTTTGTCAATATTGAAGAATGTTGGAATTAATGTTGTATATACTGGACCTATGGAACCATGGACCTATGACATGAGCGGAGGGCTTACCTCACTTCTAACATTTGGTATCAGAGCACTAAGGTTTTGGTTTCAGAACTTTAGGTCTTTGGCATCAATGCATTAAGGCTCATTCATAATCCCAGGTTCCTAGACTTCTTAATTTACAACATATGATTTGAAAGCATCTTCTAATATTTGACATTTGACATACACACTTAATCTAGATGAGTAGAGATTTGAGAATTAGACAATTCAGTTACATGTGTATTCATCGGTGTGGAGTATGAAGATTGATGATCTGTTAGAAGCCGAATATTTTTGGAAGAGTATGCAAATACTTTACAAAAGTATTGTTTGAAGACCCAGACTTGATGAAGAGAAGACTACTTCAAATTCTAGGAAGAACAATGGTTTAGAAAAGATGAAGGAATCAGATCAACATCAAATCACAGGTATCAGTTTCTACTATCAGATTATCATTTGCACGTCATGTCTTAGAAGAGCAGTTATGAAGAGATTTGAAGAGTTTCAAGTAATGCTTTTATATGCTTTCATCATTTGAAAGTTAAAGACTACATCGAAAGAGGTATCTAGAGCTTTTTCTAGAGAGTTTTGAGAGATCTCTTTCATGGCAAGAAAGTTCATCTAAGAAGACAAATGTGAAGATGGAATGAGTTTTTCAGCCAATTTTCTGTTGCAAGTTGGTTGAATATCCAAGTATAAATGTGATCTAGAGAGGTAACTCTGGAAGGGTAATTCATCATTCAGACAAAAGGTTGGTGAATTTAGTCGTTTTAGACATTTGAAGCAGATTTTTTTGATTTAGAGATATGAGGAGATGATAAAACATGATTCTATATTCACTTCCAGTTATATACCATGTTTGTTTTGTCTCTTACCCTTAGCACTAGAGGAAGAGAAAAACTCATTTGAAGAAGTCAAGAGTGCTTGCTACTTCAAGATGAAGAGAACAAAAGGTATGGATGAGATGTTTTGAAGATGTTGACATCACCAGGTGGAAGAAAGATGTAGAAGAAGAAAGTCCATCATTTCCAGAAGAAAAGTAAGACTTCCTTTTCTCTTATATTTTCCATATACTTTTCCTATTTGATCCTCTACATCCAAAGACAAGTCTACGAGAACATCTAGTCTAAAGAAGAAGCAGTTTCTTGTTTTGCATTACACTTGGTCATGATTTAGTAGATGTGACAAAGAATTGCATTGAGAGAAAGAAAAGCAACAGATATAACTTTTGACTCATATGTATATGAGTTATGTTTTAGTTGAAGCTTTTAAGCAGGCAGCTTATATGTTCCCTCAAAGAATTCTTAGTGTCAATACAGAGCTACTTGGTATATGAAAAGTTGCAGAGAAGTATATTTCTTATTTATCTAACCCTCTTAAGGTAAAAGAGTTTTTTTGTAGCAGATGTTGAAGACTTGGGTTGAGGTTTTATGTTTGGAAAAGGTTACCTCATATTCAGTATTTTCAGAAACTTCAGAAAATTTAGCTTGTTGATGTACCAGTTAGTAGAAGAATCTACTTTCTATGATTGTCTAGACTTTTGGATACATGTTTGTATTCAAAAAGGTGTTCCATCAGATCCTATTACTTGATTGAGAAGTGGAGTTAGCCAAAATAAAATCAAGCAGGTACTATCACATTTGACCCGGGTAGAATATGAAAAGTTATGAAGTATCAACTTGCAGCTTTTGGAGTTCTCAAGGTGAGAAGTTTGTCCACTTATGTTTCAAGTAGGAATTGCAAATGCTTGAAAGGATTTGTTTGAAGAAGAGTTTTACAACTTTTTGAGAAGCATGGACACTTAGAGACATTCATGTAACCAAATCAAACATTCAGACATGAAGGTTTGATAAGAGCAGATTCTACACAGGAGAGATCATTGATCTTGGATAGATCTTGTATGATCTTGAGTATTTATGAGTCAGTTCTTTATCCGTTGTTTGTGAAAATTCTTAACATTGGATGAAGTAAGTCAAAGATTTAGATTCTATCAGATTTGTGTTGTAGAGAAAAAGAAGATACTTGTTATGTTACAGAAGATTATGGATCCTAAACTTTTGTTCAGATACAAGTATGGATTACTAAAGATCAGATTTATTGAAGAAGGAAGACGTTCTACATTTCATAAAGTCTGATATACTTTGAAGAATACTGGATACTAGTGTTAATTCATCTAGGGGGGTGATGAAACATGAAGACTTATTTTCAGCCATATGTAAAAGAATGCAGAGTCATACCTACAAGTATTCCTATTTCAGGTATTCCTATATTTCCTTTGTTAGGTTTTTTTATGTTCCAGCTTTGAAAGAAGAAGGAAGAAGAAGAATATTTGGAGAAAGTTCATGTTAGGATGTTCGTGTTTAGGAGAAGGTTCCAGAGTTCTATTGAAGAGAAACATGATATTTCAGAAAGGTATATTTGAGAAGTGCGAACACATATGTTTATACCAGTTCTGAAGGAAAGAGGTATGAAGGATTTAAAGGATGAAGACATGATGACATCATAGGTTTTTTGACTCATATTTCAGTTGATTTCAGTTGATTTCAATTGAGTTGAGTTGACTTGACTTGAGTACAGTCAGAGATGAACCAGCAAGTGTTCATAATACACTATGTTGTGAGTTTTCACTCACAGGTTCCAGGATTAAGTTCTTGATTTTGTTTAGTGTATTTACATGACACAACAGAAGTACGTTGGGAAACCTTTTTGGAAGTTAAATGCAAATATATGGATCCTAGTGTATGTTTTCAGGTTTTTTGAAGACAGGATATAGCAAGTTTAGAGTCAATACTTGCTATATTTATTGTCAAGCAGTGATTGCTTGATGAGAACACTATTGGATATCTAGTTCACATATTTAATCAAGTATTATCGTTCATATTCAACAAGTTCAGGTTTTTTGAAGAAAAGTCAAATTCAGTTTTGAAGAAGACTTTTGAAGAACAAGTTCTGAAGTGTGGGAGTACAAGCTTGAAGCTTGTGATAGTTTGCAGTTTGTGACAGATTGTAGATCCAGTCCAGATTGTACCAATATGACATTGTAGGGGGGATTGTTGGAAACAATGCCAATTGGTCAACACTTGCTCAATATTTCATTAGTCCATTATTTGTTCACAGTAGACAGCAAGTGTAGAGTCTCTTATCATTCCTCCGACAGCAAATATGGACGGGCCTAAGGTTTTAAAAAGTAGAATTCTTTGCTACTTTTTAAGTATGTGATGTTTTCACACACATATCTAACTTAGGGTCTTCCATAGCCTAAGGTTAGATGAGGGTTTGTTGATTATCAGTTTCACACTGATCCTTCCTTTTGCAGTCACTCATATTCACTCTTCTATAACCTATACGGTCACACATCTCATGTATATTCAGATTACTACCCATACATCCGAATATGTTTCTTACATTTGTACATTCACTCATTCATCTATTTCGCATCACATAGAGTGGTTGAGAGTTTTGCTCCTACATTGTACATTGAAAATTGGTGTATATGATACTATGAGTAAGCGATTGCTTACGTAACACCTTACACATGTCGTCTATTCTTTCTCTATCTTTGTCTCGTCATCTGTATGATTAAGTTGTGGTATGTTCATGTTTTGTCATTATTGAAGAATGCTGGAATTAATGTTGTATATACTAGACCTATGGAACCATGGACCTGTGACATGAGCCGAGGGCTTACCTCACTTCCAACAGGCCTCCATTTGGAATGACTTTGCAAGAGGAGAATGAAGTGTGCAAGGTTGTGAAATAGTATCTATAGAAAGGGCTAATTAGCCCCAACTATTCACCCTTTGCAACAAAAGTTCTTCTAGGATTTTTTGTAGAAAATCTTGTACCTATCAAAGATAAATAGCAGCAATTCATTTAAAAAATGTGTGTCCCTATCACTAATGATTTCAAGTAGGCAACCAAATCTTGAGAAAACACGTTTATACAAAAACTTAGCGACTATCAAGATCGTGCAATCACTAGTGGTTTTAGCTTCTGTCCACTTAGTAGCATAACATGTGGCCATCAAAATATACTTCTTACCCCAAGGTTGACCAATTTGACTAATTGGTCCAATGAAATCAAGACTGCATCGTTCAAATGGTAGCGATCCTGTGGAGTTTAGGGGTTGTAAACTTAATCTTGTTGGCCTAGGGGCACATCTCTCGTAGATGTTGCATCCTTTGGAAAACTTGATGGCATCTTTGTAGATATGATGTTGCCATAGTCATTTGTGGATGATTTTGTGAGCTAATTATTCTCCTTTGAGATGCCCTTCTATGTGTGATGCTTCAAGCAGAAGATCTACCTCCTCAAGATTAACACACTTCCTCGAGATTCCATCTTGAAAATATTTATACAGATTTCCATTTATGAGCAAGTAAGCTTTGGCTTTAAAGAGTAATTTCCTCTTTCCTATTGGTGTTAAGTGTTATGGAAATTCTGCATCCGTGAGAAAATGTAGAACTCCATCATACCAATCAGCTTGGGGTGTTACTAGAAAGAGATTACTATGCACCAATTCATCATTAACACTTGTTGCCTTTTCATGAATGGATATCTTGGACACCTGATCTACCATGTAGTGCTCTTTTCCTAGTCTAATATGAATATCAAGATCGAATTATTGAAACAATAGTAACAATCACCAAACTCTTCCAGCCACTCCCGCCTTGTTAATTAGGTACTTCAAAGCTTGAGAGCTCAACCTACGATGATCCAGGATGACACATATCAATTTTTCGTTTCTCTAACATGTATAGTGGTCATGCGGTATATGTTAGGGATACTTCATTGAGCTTTATTAGATTTATCTACCAAGAGTGATGGCACATTTGTTCCTTGCCAGCTCACTCATTCGCAGACATCAGGTTTTTCCTTATGTACTCATCTTTATATATTGCACTTGTTGTATTTTTGTTTTTTAGGTCATCCCTGTACATTCCTTTTTATTTAATAGAAGAAGAAGAAGAAGAAGAAGAAGAAGATACTTCTCCCTTGCCTCAATCTAAGTGTGTGCTTCTCTTTGATTGTGAGAGTGTGTGTGTGAGCTCTCTTCCTTATCTCCCTCCTCGTGACATGGTATCAGAGCGAGTGTGGCTATAGAGAGCTCGTGGAGAAGTGCGACGCTAAAGAGTATGCGAGACAGTGTGGAGAAAGTGCGATTCACAAATGACCTCAAATTGCTATGAAAATTCGCATGAAGGTAGAAGACCTCAAAATATTTTCGGGAGTTATCCCTTTAGGGTCACTTGTTTTTGTGAGATGGAATTTTGGGAGCCATCTCAACCTCGACTTTGAGCCAACAAGGTGGGGCCCACACAAAAACCAGGTCAGTTTTGGAAACTAAAACTTGTGTTGTGTTTGGCATTACATATATTTCAGATCTAGAATTTCAAGCGATTCTGTTTACTGTTGATACACGAAAACTATGTTTTTCCAAGATCGAACTGTCACATCATAGTGCAATAGTGCTCAAGTAGAAGTGCTACTTATAGTGCTTTGTAGTGTTGTGAATTTGTGCAGAAATGGAAAACGTAGATAGAATGAGTGAGCTTATGAGTGATAATTTGGACAAGAACAACTTCCATGCTTGGAGATTCAGAATGAAGAATTTCCCGATGGGAAAAGGATATGACAAGAACATCTAAGGAGAGAACAAAAATGGTCTGCAATTACGAGAAAGAAATCGAATTGTAGATCAGTTATGAGCATATGAGGAATGGAATCAAGGAGCAAGAAAGCTAATGTATTGGCTATCTGTTAGCATACAGGATAGCATGAATGGACACATATAGGATGCCAAGAGTCCAAAAGAGGTTTGGAACAATCCGGTCACTTTGTATGAGACCAATAAAAAGGCATGGAGATTGCAACTCAAGAATGAGCTGCATACATTGGAAAAGAAGAACATGTCGGTAAGTGATTACACCCTGAAAACCAAAAGCATATATGAGTCACTTGTATCCATTGGTATGAATGTAGATGATGATAATGATAAAGTTTAAGTGTGCCTTCGTGGTTTGCAATTTCTAGAAGCTCCCTTACATTTCCGAGATTCCAATTTGCAGTGACAATTATTTTCCTTGATTGAAAATCTGGATGAATCAATACTTCTAACTCAAATTCTGGACAGCTCTCCTCTGAGTCCAAGGCTATCCAAAGTCCAAGCTTTTTTTTCCACCTTCTATAGTCATATCCTAGAACCAGAGATTGTCGACATATCTGATATGAGATTGAAAGAGAATTGGGACTAACTTTACATAAAATAATGTCACCTAGCTTTTGAACTTTTTTGCTATCCCGTTCCCTACCTAAAACATCATCAATCTCTGAAATGGGGACTCTCCTATTCAACCACATTGTTTTTGTTTTCTGTAATAACATGTTTTTAAAGCATGCTACAAAGACATGAATAGGCAAAAACCATTGAATCTTTATCCTTCTCGAAATTCGGCCTGCTGACATTGCCTTCTGGATGTCAAATTTAATTTTGCAGAGAAAACTTGAAGCTGTTGAATGATCAGGAGCATCCCAATCTAATGAAGAGATGCAAGGACTAGGTACGTGTACAAGAATTCCATAAGAACTCCTCCCTGACGGCACTTGATAATCTGCATAATGGACAAATAACTCTATGCTATTGAAAAATTGAACAGATTTCTCTGCATACATGAGTTCTGCATATTCCTTATGAAGAACTCTGAATGTTCCTGTTAAACATTCAACAGGTTGCCATTCCACAATATTGGAAGGAAAGATATCTGCAGTACAAAAACATATGTTTCATTATACAAAATCAACTGGAATGATAGAAGAGCATTGTCAAACTTCACTTACAGTACGAAGGGAATTGCAGATGATTTTCTAGAACAAGATCCTTAGCGGTGTACACATGCTGTACTCGTGCAAACCAACCGCATCTCTTCAATTTGAAACTGAGAATACGTCCCTTCCAATGGTTTCTTGTGTTGTCTCTTTTGGCACGCTTGACTTTATGGGCACCTCTACAGCTAGGAAGCATAGTTACCGAGTCATTTACTTTCACGGAAAGAGGTTTCCACAAAGAATCCTCTCTTCTGTTGTAAACCTCACATGAAGTTACGCGATTGGAAGGATGACGAGAAGAAGAAACCATTTGAACTTAGGAGAAGAAGAATGTTCAAAGCGAGAAACCGACGTTCACAAATTTTGGTAGTATTTATAGAAAAAAAGGCTTTGTACACGTGGAAACTTTTGATTTGATGTTAACCCTGTCGTTGAATGATCATGACATTTTTTGAACCCAAACATATTTCGTATCTTCAAAAATCAATTCCTTCTTGGAAATTCGAGAATATGCTTTGTGTAGTGTGCAAAAGTATCTTTTTTTGCATCAAACCGAAAAATTGTACACTGAATACGAGACTCTTCATCACTTTTGCAGCGCTTTGAAAGAAAATTGTATTAAAAAAAGAAATTCTCCATACGGTTAAAAGAGACAGCAATGTTATATTCTTGTACACATGGAAAGGCGCTATTTGTCAATTTCCTTAATCTCTCATTAGCAAACAGCCCCTTTTCGGCCGTTTTTCGCCCTAATGTTTTGAAAGAGTCCGATTACAGATAGTAAGATTTCGACGTGTAAACAGATTCTTGATAGAGTTCTTGAGCATTAGTATATTGCTGTGTGTGAAGTGGTTATTATGGGGAAAATCAAGCATAGGGCCTCTGCCTAGCAAACCCCTTCCACTCCCAAGAACTTGAATAGATGTTTAAACGCGTCTCTGACGGTTAGTTACGCGTTTAACAACATGAGTTTGAGGATTTCCGACCCATACATCTGAATATGATTGTTACATTTGTACATTCACTCATTCATCTATTCTCATCACATAGAGTGGTTGAGAGTTTTGCTCCCACATTGTACATTGAACATTGGTATATATGATACTATGAGTAAGCAATGGCTAACGTAACACCTTACACATGTCGTCTATTCTTTCTCTATCTTTGTCTCATCATCTGTATGATTAAGTTGTGGTATGTTCATGTTTTGTCAATATTGAAGAATGTTGGAATTAATGTTGTATATACTGGACCTATGGAACCATGGACCTATGACATGAGCGGAGGGCTTACCTCACTTCCAACATTTGGTATCAGAGCACTAAGGTTTTGGTTTCAGAACTTTAGGTCTTTGGCATCAATGCATTAAGGCTCATTCATAATCCCAGGTTCCGAGACTTCTTAATTTACAACATATGATTTGAAAGCATCTTCTAATATTTGACATTTGACATACACACTTAATCTAGATGAGTAGAGATTTGAGAATTAGACAATTCAGTTACATGTGTATTCATCAGTGTGGAGTATGAAGATTGATGATCTGTTAGAAGCCGAATATTTTTGGAAGAGTATGCAAATACTTTACAAAAGTATTGTTTGAAGACCTAGACTTGATGAAGAGAAGACTACTTCAAATTCTAGGAAGAACAATGGTTTAGAGAAGATGAAGGAATCAGATCAACATCAAATCACAGGTATCAGTTTCTACTATCAGATTATCATTTGCACGTCATGTCTTAGAAGAGCAGTTATGAAGAGATTTGAAGAGTTTCAAGTAATGCTTTTATATGCTTTCATCATTTGAAAGTTAAAGACTACATCGAAAGAGGTATCTAGAGCTTTTTCTAGAGAGTTTTGATAGATCTCTTTCATGGCAAGAAAGTTCATCTAAGAAGACAAATGTGAAGATGGAATGAGTTTTTCAGCCAATTTTCTGTTGCAAGTTGGTTGAATATCCAAGTATAAATGTGATCTAGAGAGGTATCTCTGGAAGGGTAATTCATCATTCAGACAAAAGGTTGGTGAATTTAGTCGTTTTAGACATTTGAAGCAGATTTTTTTGATTTAGAGATATGAGGAGATGATAAAACATGATTCTATATTCACTTCCAGTTATATACCATGTTTGTTTTGTCTCTTACCCTTAGCACTAGAGGAAGAGAAAAACTCATTTGAAGAAGTCAAGAGTGCTTGCTACTTCAAGATGAAGAGCACAAAAGGTATGGAAGAGAAGTTTTGAAGATGTTGACATCACCGGGTGGAAGAAAGATGTAGAAGAAGAAAGTCCATCATTTCCAGAAGAAAAGTAAGACTTCCTTTTCTCTTATATTTTCCATATACTTTTCCTATTTGATCCTCTACATCCAAAGACAAGTCTACGAGAACATCTAGTCTAAAGAAGAAGCAGTTTCTTGTTTTGCATTACACTTGGTCATGATTTAGTAGATGTGACAAAGAATTGCATTGAGAGAAAAAAAAGCAACAGATATAACTTTTGACTCATATGTATATGAGTTATGTTTTAGTTGAAGCTTTTAAGCAGGCAGCTTATATGTTCCCTCAAAGAATTCTTAGTGTCAATACAGAGCTACTTGGTATATGACAAGTTGCAGAGAAGTATATTTCTTCTTTATCTAACCCTCTTAAGGTAAAAGAGTTTTTTTGTAGCAGATGTTGGAGACTTGGGTTGAGGTTTTATGTTTGGAAAAGGTTACCTTATATTCAGTATTTTCAGAAACTTCAAAAAATTTAGCTTGTTGATGTACCAGTTAGTAGAAGAATCTACTTTCTATGATTGTCTAGACTTTTGGATACATGTTTGTATTCAAAAAGGTGTTCCATCAGATCCTATTACTTGATTGAGAAGTGGAGTTAGCCAAAATAAAATCAAGCAGGTACTATCACATTTGACCCGGGTAGAATATGAAAAGTTATGAAGTATCAACTTGCAGCTTTTGGAGTTCTCAAGGTGAGAAGTTTGTCCACTTATGTTTCAAGTAGGAATTGCAAATGCTTGAAAGGATTTGTTTGAAGAAGAGTTTTACAACTTTTTGAGAAGCATGGACACTTAGAGACATTCATGTAACCAAATCAAACATTCAGACATGAAGGTTTGATAAGAGCAGATTCTACACAGGAGAGATCATTGATCTTGGATAGATCTTGTATGATCTTGAGTATTTATGAGTCAGTTCTTTATCCGTTGTTTGTGAAAATTCTTAACATTGGATGAAGTAAGTCAAAGATTTAGATTCTATCAGATTTGTGTTGTAGAGAAAAAGAAGATACTTGTTATGTTACAGAAGATTATGGATCCTAAACTTTTGTTTCAGATACAAGTATGGATTACTAAAGATCAGATTTATTGAAGAAGGAAGACGTTCTACATTTCATAAAGTCTGATATACTTTGAAGAATACTGGATACTAGTGTTAAGTCATCTAGGGGGTGATGAAACATGAAGACTTATTTTCAGCCATATGTAAAAGAATGCAGTCATACCTACAAGTATTCCTATTTCAGGTATTCCTATATTTCCTTTGTTAGGTTCTTTTTATGTTCCAGCTTTGAAAAAGAAGGAAGAAGAAGAATATTTGGAGAAAGTTCATGTTAAGATGTTCGTGTTCAGGAGAAGGTTCCAGAGTTCTATTGAAGAGAAACTTGATATTTCAGAAAGGTATATTTGAGAAGTGCGAACATATATGTTTATACAAGGTTCTGAAGGAAAGAGGTATGAAGGATTTAAAGGATGAAGACATGATGACATCATAGGTTTTTTGACTCATATTTCAGTTGATTTCAGTTGATTTCAATTGAGTTGAGTTGACTTGACTTGAGTACAGTCAGAGATGAACCAGCAAGTCTTCATAATACACTATGTTGTGAGTTTTCACTCACAGGTTCCAGGATTAAGTTCTTGATTTTGTTTAGTGTATTTACATGACACAACAGAAGTACGTTGAGAAACCTTTTTGGAAGGTAAATGCAAATATATGGATCCTAGTGTATGTTTTCAGGTTTTTTGAAGACAGGATATAGCAAGTTTAGAGTCAATACTTGCTATATTTATTGTCAAGCAGTGATTGCTTGATGAGAACACTATTGGATATCTAGTTCACATATTTAATCAAGTATTATCGTTCATATTCAACAAGTTCAGGTTTTTTGAAGAAAAGTCAAATTCAGTTTTGAAGAAGACTTTTGAAGAACAAGTTCTGAAGTGTGGGAGTACAAGCTTGAAGCTTGTGATAGTTTGCAGTTTGTGACAGATTGCAGATCCAGTCCAGATTGTACCAATATGACATTGTAGGGGGGATTGTTCGAAACAATGCCAATTGGTCAACACTTGCTCAATATTTCATTAGTCCATTATTTGTTCACAGTAGACAGCAAGTGTAGAGTCTCTTATCATTCCTCCGACAGCAATTATGGACGGGCCTAAGGTTTTAAAAAGTAGAATTCTTTGCTACTTTTTAAGTATGTGATGTTTTCACACACATATCTAACTTAGGGTCTTCCATAGCCTAAGGTTAGATGAGGGTTTGTTGATTATCAGTTTCACACTGATCCTTCCTTTTGCAGTCACTCATATTCACTCTTCTATAACCTATACAGTCACACATCTCATGTATATTCAGATTACTACCCATACATCCGAATATGTTTCTTACATTTGTACATTCACTCATTCATCTATTTCACATCACATAGAGTGGTTGAGAGTTTTCCTCCCACATTGTACATTGAAAATTGGTGTATATGATACTATGAGTAAGCGATTGCTTACGTAACACCTTACACATGTCGTCTATTCTTTCTCTATCTTTGTCTCGTCATCTGTATGATTAAGTTGTGATATGTTCATGTTTTGTCAATATTGAAGAATGCTGGAATTAATGTTGTATATACTGGACCTATGGAACCATGGACCTGTGACATGAGCCGAGGGCTTTCCTCACTTCCAACAGGCCTCCATTTTGAATGACTTTGCAAGAGGAGAATGAAGTGTGCAAGGTTGTGAATTAGTATCTATAGAAAGGGCTAATTAGCCCCAACTATTCACCCTTTGCAACAAAAGTTCTTCTAGGACTGTTTGTAGAAAATCTTGTACCTATCAAAGATAAATAGCAGCAATTCATTTAAAAAATGTGTGTCCCTATCACTAATGATTTCAAGTAGGCAACCAAATCTTGAGAAAACACGTTTATACAAAAACTTAGCGACTATCAAGATCGTGCAATCACTAGTGGTTTTAGCTTCTGTCCACTTAGTAGCATAACATGTGGCCATCAAAATATACTTCTTAGCCCAAGGTTGACCAATTTGACTAATTGGTCCAATGAAATCAAGACTGCATCGTTCAAATGGTAGCGATCCTGTGGAGATTAGGGGTTGTAAACTTAATCCTGTTGGCGTAGGGGCACATCTCTCGTAGATGTTGCATCCTTTGGAAAACTTGATGGCATCTTTGTAGATATGATGTTGCCATAGTCATTTGTGGATGATTTTGTGAGCTAATTATTCTCCTTTGAGATGCCCTTCTATGTGTGATGCTTCAAGCAGAAGATCTACCTCCTCAAGATTAACACACTTCCTCGAGATTCCATCTTGAAAATATTTATACAGATTTCCATTTATGAGCAAGTAAGCTTTGGCTTTAAAGAGTAATTTCCTCTTTCCTATTGGTGTTAAGTGTTATGGAAATTCTGCATCCGTGAGAAAATGTAGAACTCCATCATACCAATCAGCTTGGGGTGTTACTAGAAAGAGATTACTATGCACCAATTCATCATTAACACTTGTTGCCTTTTCATGAATGGATATCTTGGACAATGATCTACCATTGTTGCCTTTTCATGAATGGATATCTTGGACACCTGATCTACCATGTAGTGCTCTTTTCCTAGTCTAATATGAATATCAAGATCGAATTATTGAAACAATAGTAACAATCACCAAACTCTTCCAGCCACTCCCGCCTTGTTAATTAGGTACTTCAAATCTTGAGAGCTCAACCTACGATGATCCAGGATGACACGTATCAGTTTTTCGTTTCTCTAACATGTATAGTGGTCATGCCGTATATGTTAGGGATACTTCATTGAGCTTTATTAGATTTATCTACCAAGAGTGATGGCACATTTGTTCCTTGCCAGCTCACTCATTCGCAGACATCAGGTTTTTCCTTATGTACTCATCTTTATATATTGCACTTGTTGTATTTTTGTTTTTTAGGTCATTCCTGTACATTCCTTTTTATTTAATAGAAGAAGAAGAAGAAGAAGAAGAAGAAGATACTTCTCCCTTGCCTCAATCTAAGTGTGTGCTTCTCTTTGATTGTGAGAGTGTGTGTGTGAGCTCTCTTCCTTATCTCCCTCCTCGTGACATGGTATCAGAGCGAGTGTGGCTATAGAGAGCTCGTGGAGAAGTGCGACGCTAAAGAGTATGCGAGACAGTGTGGAGAAAGTGCGATTCACAAATGACCTCAAATTGCTATGAAAATTCGAGTGAAGGTAGAAGACCTCAAAATATTTTCGGGAGTTATCCCTTTAGGGTCACTTGTTTTTGTGAGATGGAATTTTGGGAGCCATGTCAACCTCGACTTTGAGCCAACAAAGTGGGGCCCACACAAAAACTAGGTCAGTTTTGGAAACTGTAACTTGTGTCGTGTTTGGCATTACATATATTTCAGATCTAGAATTTCAAGCGATTCTGTTTACTGTTGATACACGAAAACTATGTTTTTCCAAGATCGAACTGTCACATCATAGTGCAATAGTACTCAAGTAGAAGTGCTACTTATAGTGCTTTGTAGTGTTGTGAATTTGTGCAGAAATGGAAAACGTAGATAGAATGAGTGAGCTTATGAGTGATAATTTGGACAAGAACAACTTCCATGCTTGGAGATTCAGAATGAAGAATTTCCCGATGGGAAAAGGATATGACAAGAACATCTAAGGAGAGAACAAAAATGGTCTGCAATTACGAGAAAGAAATCGAATTGTAGATCAGTTATGAGCATATGAGGAATGGAATCAAGGAGCAAGAAAGCTAATGTATTGGCTATCTGTTAGCATACAGGATAGCATGAATGGACACATATAGGATGCCAAGAGTCCAAAGGAGGTTTGGAACAATCTGGTCAATTTCTATGAGACCAATAAAAAGGCATGGAGATTGCAACTCAAGAATGAGCTGCATACATTGGAAAAGAAGAACATGTCGGTAAGTGATTACACCCTGAAAACCAAAAGCATATATGAGTCACTTGTATCCATTGGTATGAATGTAGATGATGATGATAAAGTTTAAGTGTGCCTTCGTGGTTTAGGCACTGCATATAAGTAGTTCAGAACATCTATACAGAGGAGGGAAAATATTCTGAATTTTGCTACTCTGGTGTCTATGCTGATTATTGAAGAAAAGAATATTGGTGACGATTCAAACCCCCAAGAAAAATCTAGTTCTGAATAGCTATTCTACTCTGGCAAAGAAAGAGACAGAGGTAGAGGTTTTGGAAGTGGAAGAGGAAATAGTAACCAAGACCAAGGGCAACAACAGAATCATGCAGCAGAAAGAGGACAGTTTCGAGGCAAGGGGAGCCAAAGAGATCGCAGAATTTTTCAAAGAAATGATTCAGGTAATAACAATAAAGGATGCTCAAATTGTGGTAAACCTAGAAACTTGGAATCTGATTGCAGGATGAAGAATCAAAATAACAGAAGGAAGCAAAATAACTATGCATCCATGAGTGCAAATGATAAAACGAAGGAAATATTACATTGAGGATTTTTATTTATATTTTTAATAAAATATTTTTTATTTAGAATGATTGGAATTGACTATGCATCTTCAAGTGAAAGTATATGCATAAAGTACATATGCCTAAGCAATCATTTCATTTCTTAAGATGCATAGGATGAAACTAAGAAGTATCATTGCCAAGAGATCATATGTGTAGAATGAGGAAACAGACTAAAGCTTGGGAGATATCAATTAGGTTAGATACCTCACATGCCTTCTCCTCCGATCATTATTGGTGTCAATAGACATTATTGAAACCAAGAGGTCTCTCATCAAGTGAGCAAGATGCCCCGACAATGGAAGCCAGGTGCTTACTAGAGCGACCATCCTAATCAAGCAAATGGTTCTCAACGCATACTCCCACGTCCATTCGTTTGTACGCTTTTTTGAGCACCTCTAAAAGTGACACCACTCAATATAGGGAAATCTCACCACCCAAGTTATTTTCTGCCCATGAACATGTAATCTAAAGTATTTCCCACATATGAAGAAAAGGGCTCATACAAGAATATTGTAGATACTCCTTGCAACAAACCAAAGGGAACTCAAACATTCAAAGAGACCAGAGAACGTAAAGAACGTGATAATGATATGGAGACACCTGTTAAGGTGTTCAAGAGTGATCGAGCCGAGAAAAAATCCACTATCATAATGAGAGAATGATTTTTCACAACAAAATTGAAAATAAGATCGGGTATATCTCACATTCTTTAAGGAACAAGTCAAGATTATAACATGTTTCAACAAATTTCTTATATCTTCACAAAGAGCACCACCTCGTTTACGAGAAACTACCTGAAAAGACTCAGAGATAGTCCAGAAGTACATTGTTGAGTAGCCGCTCTTGCTTGGGCTCTGTGAGTAGGTTTAATTGACCTCTTCAAGGGATTTAATTATAAAGAGTCGAAGTTGTTTCAAAAATTTTAGTTTGGAACCGATTCCTAGATCCTATGGCTACATTGCGATTTATAATACACATAGAATTTTAGTAATTGCTTCAAACAAACTTCACAGATAACTGAGGCTCAACAATATTTCTCACGTGAAATCTAATTAAACAACTTCGCTTGATTTTTAATCAATCTTTACCTTGAAAATTTCTGAACGTTCCAATATGCTTTTTTCATGATCCGGCGAAATTATCCGTGACTTGATAGACATTAATAGAAAATGAAATAGAAATCACTATTCCAATACAACTTATATTATTTGATTAACTTATCTTTCTTTATCATACCATCAAATACCATTGACTCTTAGCTTCATATAACTGAAAACAGATGGCGTTTCGTCTTCTGGAATCCATACATATACACATATGCATGGCATACCTACAGAGACATATGTAGCACACACATGAAAAAATCAGTACGTACAAATTTACGTATGTAAATACGTAAACCCACATACCCATACAACGTTCATTATGCGTACAGATATGCATTTATGCTTACACACACATATATAAATATATATTTGAATCGAGAGATATATGAGGTTGCAGACATATAGACGTTTGTACACATTCAAGGGTAAAAACCCGCAATGAATAAGGAATTAATAGAATTTCTTATAAAAATAAGTCATCCACGATGTGAACAGTAATTTTTTTTGGTAAAGGAAATCCGATCATTCAGATTTATTCTTTCAGTTTATCTTAAATTAATTGAAACATAAAACCAAAAGCGAGCATAGTACTCTTGTGATCTTCTGTATTTAACGAAGTAGGGGTTATACGCCGGGAGCGGACAAAGGTTTGTTGAGGTAAGGAGGGTGCAAAGCTCATATAAGGTAACATGTTTGAAGTAACTCAGAGATGCAACTAAAACTAGCCCAAAGACGCAACGAATTTCGTAAAGCCTGATAGCCATTTGAACTGTCGCAAGCATACACCCTCATCTCAATCGCAGTGTTGAGAGGTGAGAAACAGTAGCCAAGAGACATTCAACCATGCTAAGACACGTCGACAATAATTGATGACTTGTTCTGTCACAATAGCTGTGGAATGCCATCAGAGGTGAGACTCTCTGGAAGATTTGGAGGGAGCGATGTGTTGTCAATTTTGGCCAAACTCCTAAGGAATGGTCGATCGAGAAATCCTTGTTTCTCCTAGGTAAAAGAATCTCCCGAGATAAGAGATCTCCACCGTTTAGACATCACTGTATTTATCTCCTCGAAAACAACAAGCTGAAACCCAAATGGGTCCCACATGAGGGTGATGATAAATTTATCCGCCTCATTTGTAATGCCCTCTAGCTTGCCTTACTCCTCCCCTGCATTGTGGGATTTGGGGGGTCCCATGGGCACTAGTCCGATTCACGTGTAACTTTTTTTTTTCTTTATTTTAATTAAAGTCCGGGAAACTAGGCTACGGCCGAACTTCTTTTTATTAAAAAAAAAAGTGAAAAAGTAAATAAATTGAAGGCTTCAACTCAGGTTTGGAGATAGCACATGTGGGAAGCTACTCTGCGATCCCAGCAGACGAGTGGAAGATCTAGCCTCTCAAAGTTTATGACACGTTTCGTAAGGTAGTTCTTATTCTCTTACAGTGATTCCCTCCACGTGAAAGCTCTGCATTTTCCGTTTTCTAATGAAGGCAAATCCCGGTTTCGTGTACGGTCCATGCTCTCATGAAATTAGCATGAAAGATTATAGCCGTTTTCGGTTCTCTTCTTGTATCTTTCATTCTCTTCTCTCTCTCTATCTCTCCCGAATATCTTCCGACAGCTTCGCTTAATGAAAATGAACAGTCAAAATCAGTGCAGCAACGTTAAAGGGATTGTGGATGCGTTCCAGCATATTCGTGTGGTTTGTAGGATCTATGCGGCAGTACGGCGTACTCAAGAGCACTGAAATACAATTATTTCTCTATTACACATGTTCTGGACGCGCAGTTAAATTTATCGAGTATAAAATACTTTTGGCAAAGCTAATTTTTCGTTTTGATATCTTGTTTTAGGACGCGCCTCTGTGCACGCAGGCAACCTATCTCGTACAGACACACAAAGTTTTCTTTTATGCTACAAAGTTTCCTATTATGCTGCAACGATCAAGATGCTTTTCCTGTCAAGGCAGAGGAAAGCTAATCTAGAATGCCTTCAAGAACGCTGCAGATAGTCAGCTATTTAATCTCTGAGGGTCGTTTGTCTGTTTGTGTATGTGTGTCTGTGTGTGTGTGTGTGTGAGAGAGAGAGAGAGAGAGGGAGTCATATTTCCTGTGTCGCGAACCAACGAATATTCGTAACCTAATGTAATGTTTCAACCCTCATTTAGGTAGCAAACATTCATCGAAAAAGATTACCTGTGTAAAGCTTTTTTTAATTTTTTTTTTCGAAATAAGAGAAAGTTCGGAGCCTCATCTCCTTGTTTAAATTATTTAATATAACAATAGTATAATCGAGGGGCATAGTGCTCTCGGTATCTCCGTATCCCACAAAGCAATGAACACTACAGAAGACCATAGAGCCATTCAATGAAATTTCGTCACACATATGGATGATGCATTTACTTTTGATCTCATTGTTTTATAGAATGGAAATCCCAGGGTGTTGGAAGGGAGAGGACTTTTTACAACGATTTAAAATTCTGCGAAGTAGGTCAAACATTATCACTAGACCACTCTTTTGGAACAGTATTTTCGTAAAGTAGTTTCCTAAACCAGGGTTATGACACGTTATATAAAGTAGTTTAGTATCTCTAACAGTGATCTACTCCACGTGAAAGCTATGCATTTTCTGTTTTAATGTGATAAAGCCAAATTCTGCTTTTGTGTGCGCTGGATTGCTCTTCAAAAGCATGAAAGATTGTAACCCACTTCCTTTTCTTTTCTTTTTTCTCTGATTCTCTCCTCTCTATCTCTCTCTAGTATCTTCTGGCAGCTTCGCTTAATCGATATGAGGAGTCAAAATCATGGCAGCAACGTTAAAACAATTGTTGGAGCCTTCCAGCATATTCGTGCCATGTGTAGGACTCAATTCCATACGAATTCAATAGCACTGAAATACAGTTTTCTGTCCAGAATGCTGGTTGTGGACACCTTGTTAAACTTCTGGAGTATAAAATACTTATAGCAAAACTAAATTTCCGTTTTGGTCATTATACTTGTTTTAGGACGCGCATCTGTGGTCGAAGCCAACCTATGCCATACAGACACGGAACATTGCAGATGATACAAATTTTTCTATTATGCCGCAACTATGAAGATGCTTTTACTGTGAAGGCAAGAGAAAGCCAATCTTAAACGCCCTATAAACGCTGCGAGTATTGAGGTTCACCGGGGAGCTTGCCCAATGCAGCCACTGATTATATTACATTACCCGTATGAGAACTAGCTCATATGCGATCTGAGGATTTATGATTTCATCAATTGATGTCTATGCGGCATGTATGCTTGCCAACATGACACATGTCAGATTTTCTCACTCTCGAACGAAACCCAATTAGCTTCACAACCTTGTCGACATTGGTGTATTTAGAGAATTGCATTTTCCCTATATGAATGAGCACAAATACATTTTTTTTGTCTATTTGATAATTATTCACAATCTAAAAACGTGGTCTACGCAAACTTTCGGACTTTGAGTGAGCTAATAGGTGCTCAAAACTAGATCATTGCGGTGTGTACTGGATTCTTTATGGATATGGTAAGTGTTTCTGTGAGGAAGCCTAATGTCTCTCTCTAGTAAGATATTATCTTTTAGAGCTAGAAACTATCTACTAATCCTTGTACTAGAATGTCCCTTGAGCTTGGATACTCTATAAATGATGAAAATTACACATTTTCGTTTCCAGCTACCCTGACCTAATCCTCTACACCCTCCTCCTATTCTCATAGCTCCACTATTGTCGAAAATTATGGAGTGCTCACATGTTCGGTATATAGAGTGTCATAAAGATAATTCTGACACTTGCAAGGAAACAGATGGAACCCAAAAAGAGTCAAAATTCTAAACCAATACTATGCAAGGAAACATTTTTTTGCACATTTTATTATGTCGACGCCTTAAAATCAGTTAAACAATTTTTTTTTTGTCTAGAATTACATTGCTTGATCTCTAGGAAAAGTCAAAAGATAATATATTGATTGTAGGCCTCAAAATTCTAGAGTATTGATAGGTCACCATTCTTTTTACTTCATATCTACAGATCCTTCATAACTACATATCCTTCCTAACTACATATTCAAATAATTGAAAGTTCTTAGTTGAGAATTTGATACCACATATTCTCGAAGAGGTCAAATTTCTGACACATCTGACATCGTTTATAACTCCCTCTAAAGTCTGTTGACATCATTTGACGTCCTTTCCCAAGTTAAAGTAGGTTATTATAAAGTAGCTTGCCAAGGCTCAAATTATAGATAAGTCACACACTTAGCACAGTTGGTGTAAATTGGCTTGACAAGCCTCAAATAAAAAATAATATCAGTATCGTTTTTAGTAGTAGAAAATTCATAGACTAACTATAGTGGGTTCAATCCCTGAGAGTGCCTTGGGGAGATATTATATTGCTTAAAAATATCTAGAGTCTTCCATGGGCATCCACTTGAGTTAACACAACCTTATCGGGAAAGGTGAAGTCATCAGTACACATAATACTAGTAGAATCCAATGGAAGTTGTGAACGTAGTGGCAAAGGTTGAACATGGATATCAGGATTCTAGTTAGCGCTAGAGGTCACCTGTAATCCAAGAGTCTATATCATTGTAGATTGGATCGAGATTAAGATGTTATGCTATCATGCGCATGAACCACATTAGGAAATCGATATCAGGTCCTTCATGTCATCTTGTAGTTGCTTTTTTTCCTTTTTCCGGCATAGTTATAGAGAAAAACAATTTGGACACTAGCTTCAAGTTAGTGGCCACTGTAGAAAGGTGGAAAACTCAAAGCTTGGTTTCTTAAACATGTGCAAAAACGATTACCCATAGAAAACATGCAAATATGTCTGTTTTTATTTATATTGATAATTAAATATTTTTTATTTAGAATTATTGGAATTGACCATTCATCTTCAAGGGAATGTATATGCATAAAGTACATATGCTTAAGCAATCACTTCATTTCTTAAGATGCATAGGATGAAACACAAGAAGTATCATTGCCATAGTTTGTATTAGTCTTTACAAAAGCATGTTTTACTATGAAAACTAAAATGATGAAGAATTCTTATGCTCATTTGCTCCTATTCATTTGATTATAAAGTTCTAGATGCAAAGAAGGATGTGGTTTAGCATGATCATGCATATAATGAAGTTACTTGTAGCATGTTTGTTTGTTCCTTAAATCTCATATTTCTAAGAAGGACATGAATAGCTTTAATTTTTCATTTTCTTTTAAACTTAAAAACATTTTAGTTTTTGAGTGGAATCAAGATATTTTCGACAAAGTGAAGCTCAAGAATTCACAAGCTCATACTTGCTAGATTTTGAAATCCGTATACCTAAAAATTCATTTTCATAGCACCTCTAAGTGTGGCGCATACACTCAATAAGAAAATAGGTGTTTCTATGTAAAGGAAAGAAAAAAATTCAAAAAAATCTCCTTAAAGAGATAAAACTTATTCTTATATGTACAAACTAAAACTTGAAGAAAATGAAAAATTAATGACTGAAGATATTGTCAAACAAATGGAACAAAATATGAAAAATTCATCAAAATTTTCTAAAACTTAATCGATGTAGAAAAGAGAAGTTTGAAGATGATGCATTTCGAGCAGGTGTTGATGATTGAAGATAACCATGAAGAATCCATAGATGATGAAAAAATTGTAGTGAGGATGAATTGTAAATCATGTTTTTTTATATTAGTTTTTATGTTTTTCATGAGACAAGAACATGCTCTTCAGGATCACCTTTGATGATGATGGTTGAGATTTATTGAAAGTGATTTGAGTGATAAAAGAGATGAGAATGCTGATCATGAAATTGATTAATACTTTCTCCCATTATAAATTTCCAATTCTTGCACCATGATGAGTATTTTTGCACTTAGAATATGCATAAGAATAATATACATACACATGTTTTTATTCTCCAAGATCGCACATCCGTTTACACTTGTAAGATAACATAAAATAGTTTTTCAAATTCAAAAACGTTTACAATCGCATCATCAACAAACCATTTACTCTCATTTTAACCATGATTATTTAAAAAGATGTACTTAAAATTATGCACGAAATGGTATCATTAGACGACAATGCATCAAGGCTTGCCTTGAGCTTTACCTATGTACTTTGAGTGATGAAAAGTAATGATGTATATACACATCAAATGTATGAAGTTGAGTGCACATGCTTCATCTAGTAATACCGGTTACCTTATCTTTTTCACCATATTTTTTTCCATGCATTTCCAAAGTATGCAATGATAGGGCTACATCAAACAGCTTTGCATAGCTACATTTCTTATCTTCCCATGCACTTGAAAAATGATTTCAAGATTCAATGTTCCGATGAAATGTGAGTCTATATTGGAAGCAAAAAGGTGATTTTCAGGTTTGGTCCATCCATGATGATGTGTAGGTTTAGTAGGGGTGATTGTCATAGAGATTAACATCTCTATGTTACCTTGAAGCTAATCTCATAAAAAAATAGTTTTTATAGAAATCAAAGAATAATGATCAATCATAATAATTATGAATCATTATTTAAACTTTTAGGTAGTAATATGATGAGAAGAGTGAAAAGAATTAATAAACAATTGTCAAAAGAATATTGAGAAAATTGACTATTGAGAAGACATTGGAACTTGAAGAATATATTGTCTTGTGAAAACATTGAGATTGATAGAACTTGAAGAGAATTTTTATTTGATGTATAAACATTCAATTAAAATAGGTACAAGATCGTTGGAAAAAATATCAAATAAGTCATCAGTTCAAGCATGTATAATATTCTTCTGTTTATTTCTTCTTCAAGAGGAGCGATGTGTCTGTGTGGTCTAAGAAAAATATTGAAAAGGGCATCTTCTAGATGAATGTTCCAACCCCAATCTATGTAGTGTAGAGTAATTTTGTGTTCTATAAAAAGGTAAGTAAGGCAACAAATCGACAATAGGTTTTTCATATGTGATTTTAGAATTTTTTTTTTCTTTTTCGCATGCAATAATGCATATTGGCATACATTTTATAAAAATCACTCATGGGATTCCTTGATACTATATACAAAGGACCTCTATGATCCTTACACTTAGCATCATGCTTATCACCATCGGCATACGTATCAATATCTAGAGAACTCATCATTAGCATGTCTTCTCTTTTATAAGAAAATTCAATTTATGGCACCTTTGTATGCATATACAATGTGACACTATTCACATCCATTTCATTCTTCAAAGGATCATCTATTGACATGTCCTACGACTTGGTTTCATGCCCACTTTCAATCTCTTCAAGTAAATAGACCATTAGGTCATGTGTTGTATTTTGATCCTCTTTTGTAAGAGATAGACCACTATCAATCACCATCAATGATTCTTCAAGTCTTGTGCGTCTAGGGGCTCTTGGTACCTTAAATCCTTGGAGATTACATCAACTAAACTTGTACGATTTGCTGGTTGTAAAGCCCATGCATATCTGCTTCATGCTTAAATGGAATTTCTAAATTTTTATGGGCTTGCACTTTATCCAAAGTTGCTAAAATGCTCGAAATTTGAATTTCTTTTTGATCTGCATGAAAATCGGCTATCCAATCATTTAGGAATTTTTCAATTGCTGGTTGCTTCTTACTGTATCTTCTCACAGCTTCATGGACAATTGTCCAATGCTTTGTGAGCTCCGATTAGGAATCCATGTCTTGGAGGAGTGGAATCAATTCATCTCAAGCTTTAACATCTTTTTCTTGTGGAAACAAGGACACTCTTTCATGCATTAAACATTGCTTATCATACTCCGACATGTCTTCAAATTGTTTCTTGAACTCTCTTTTAATTTCTAGGATTCGTTGGTCCTTGGGCATATAAACCCACCTTCAAAAAGATCTATGAGTCACTTTATGTACGTCATATAGCATGAAGTGATTGAGGAGCATTGCTTTGTATGGAGCCCATGATGGTTGTTTTATTTGCATAAGTTGATCATGCATGTCGAATTCGGCCACATAGGAAACATTCTTGCATAGATCTAGATCCATCATCAGAGTCAAACCAACGCCTAGATACTTGGCATCCAATTCATATTCTCTGTAAAACTTGGATATATTTTTTCCACTCAAAAATACACATCGCATCGGTAATTAGTCATGAAGTGACTGGATATATTTTCTTCATCTATCCTCTTGTTGAAAATGTAGAGACTAGGCTAGAAGCTCCGTTATGAATTTACTAGGGTCACAAAATGTGATCGTCAACTTGATTCCTCAATTTGCTAGATCTATGATTCAATCACCCCCTCCTTTCATGTCAGGTTCACGAGGTATGTCATGGGGTTCATGGAAAGGAGGGAGAGAGGCGCATAATCATTTCCTGGCAAAAAGATAGCTTCACTCCTTTCATTTCCCTAAATAACACACTTTTTGAAGAAGACAATACTCAAGCTCCAGATTCCAATGCTCAAAAACTTTATAGAAATCAACTTCAGGTAGTTCGATTTCAAATCTTGATGACCATGTGCAAAAAAAATCTTTGACTTTTACATAGGAATGAATGAAGTACAAAACATTGAGAACCAGCAAATCAAATGAGGCCGTTCCCTATAGTAGAAATTCTTCAATGCATACAAACTAAAAAAAAATCTAGAGATCTCAACTTTTGGTGTTCAAACCAATCACAGCACAGATTTTAAACTAGAACATCGTATTAAAGGTGAAGTTCCATAGTCAAAGGCGATTATAGATGGCAACACATAGACGACGCATGATAGTTTTCGGTAAGCAAATACATGCACTCATGAATACCCAAATTCATTCACTTTCTTTCTACTCCTTACATTCAATGTCTTCATTCATATGGACATATTATAGAAGTTTTAGATTTTGACATACAAAACATATGCTGCTTGCTTAGGCCTGTAGAAAACCTACTACATTTGAATCATGAATCTCACTCATTCCTAAATGTTTATGGCACTAACTATATCGATCAACTCCATTCAATTGGTCAGCCATCCATAGATAAGAAGAATGCAGGCTATAGTGCAGCCAATTCGATGGAGAGTTACAATTGAAGGAATCTAAAGGTAGATGGACTTTGATAAATGTTCACCCAAGGCAATAAACAAAAAACGTGATAGTGAGATGTTCTAGTTTTCATAGAATACGTATGTAGCATCATGAGCACATATATAGAAATCTGCAAAAGTTCAAGATAAGTAACTAGCAATGGATATGAATAGTTCTAATCTCAACTATTTAGAGGCACGTAACTTAATAACACAAAATAATTAAAAAACATACTAAATATAGACATGGCACTGAGCTTATTTTGCACAAATAATGTCCAATGCTTCATTAGAGGATGTGACGGAACAATTACCATTGGAAGTTCCTCTCCCACTTCATTTCCGAAAGCATACGAAAGGGAGGGGCATTAAACACTCCTTAAAATTTCATTAAAATTCGATTCAAATATGTGACTCATCTATCACTCATGTATATGACCTCCATGAGGCATCCCATTTCCACTTGTCATGAAGGATCAAACATCTCATTTCTTCTTCACTAAATATGTCCTAGAACTCTTACAGTTTAGCTTCAAATGCAGTATCATGATGATGTCTTTGTTGCATCGGAATATAAGACAAGAGAGAGTAGTATGTATAGCCAATAGCAAGAGTTCAATAACACAAAGAAACTTACAGACTTGTTATGGAAACGAGAGGTTGCATACAAAAGACCCCTCACTTCTTGAAGGAAAGAAAACAAGAAATGTAGCTAGCACCATCCATTTTTTTTCCTTCTCGAGCAAATGCAACACTCTCTTCCTTCTTCCATGAAGAGTATCCGCTACATGGACTTCACAAAGATTGATGTGCATTCAACTAGGTGTGGATCATCCCATAGAGAAGGTTCATCTTTCCTTTTCTTAAACGAGTGCCCATCCTACCATCGGTCTATCAAATCATGTTATTTAGAGGCTGGTACATGCTAAGACTTCTTACAATGATAATTAGCAGAAGACTCTACTGAAAATTGTTGAGGCTACTCAAGTGCATTTGAAGCCTTTCACAAAACTAGATCTTCTCATCATCGAGTGCATAAGTTGTCTTCTAAAACAGAATTCCTTTAGTCCAACGAGTCAGTCAAGATTACCTACACATGTAAGCCTCTTTTTCTTGATGCCTCTGCAAATGTGTGGTATCTTCCCTAAAAGAAAGCTAGTTGTACCACTAATCACTTAAGATGGTTCGCTCAAAGCTTATGCCTATCCTAGAATATCATAGACACCAACAATCTAGCTTTTTTCATTCAAGATATACATGCAGAGGAGCTCAAAGCAAAGGTAGATATATATTCCTCATACTCTGTGTTTGCATATCATACCAAGCACTTTAGCACATTGGGCAAAGCATTCGTTTGCTAGGTCTAAATGATTGAATTCAAATATGCATTCGCATGGTAGCGATTGAGTTCAAGTAGGTTGCCATATGTACCATCTACTCAATCTATAACGCTTGATGAATCCCTCCCTTGAAGCTTTGTGAAGAGGTTCAAAAAACCCCCTTCAGAGCATAGCACAGCCCAAGAGGAGACGCACCTGTCTCCCTCTATCCAAGCCAGTTTGAAGGCAGCTTTTGTCCCAATATATGATGTCATACTACAGCAAACAAAGTGTTTAGATATCTCCTTTCTTTTCTCAGCTTCAGCACTTCTATCCTTAGAGCAACCCAAAGAATCCAGAGAATCAAAGCCCTATGGACTACTCTTCCATAATTCTTCAGGAAATTGGTCTTGTAAATGATGGATAATAATTAGTTCTTGTTCACGCTCATTCGTGATTACACTTGTGTTCCCTGTGTCCATAATATTCTCTGTTGAAATGCATCAACCTCCCACACGGAGGGTTCATAATGTATCTTGTGCGCATCCCTTTTTTTTGAGATCCAGTCCTCCCTCGTAGCTTCTCCTTCTAGACCTGACGCTTCCCCTTATCCATGAGAAAGCAGTAAAATGCTCAAACTTTTGCATGAAAGGGAAAGCGAGGCACCCCTTTACACCCTTTTGATCTTCTATCTCCTCAGTCCACCATTGGTAGGGGAAGCGGGATTTTGATGCCCTCATGATTGTGGCCAACACTGAGATTCTTCCTGCAAATGAGTACCTACGCCATGACCTGATGAGTTCGAAACTCCCATGAATTCTAGCCCTATGATGCATTAGATCTTTATTGTATATCCCTCAAATCTGTCCCCTACCCTTTGGGTTTGATCCCCTAGAGTAGCAACAGATCCCCGTTGTGCGTGCGTACTGCTACCTCATGAAGATCCTTCTCGAATAACCTCCCAAACAAATAAATATTTAGGAATTCATTCACAAAAAGCATATCAAATCCATGGGTCATGCGCATGCATATCTACTTCTAATGATTGTTTGTTTTATGGACCTACTTATAGTTGCTAAATTTGGATAAGTGTGTAATTGAATTTTGAGTGGTGATACTATCATTGTTTTTGCTACCACACTTCGTCTTCTGGAATCCATACATACACACATATGCATCGCATACCTAGAGAGACATATCTAGCACACACATGAATAAATCAGTACCTACAAATTTACGGATGTAAATACGTAAACCCACATACCCATACAACGTTGATTATGCGTACAGATATGCATTTATGCTTACACACACACACATATATATATATATATATATATATATATATATATATATATATATGCATCGAAAGATATATGAGGTTGTAGACATATAGAGTTTCGTACACATTCAAGCGTAAAAACACGCAAGTGAATATGGAATTAATTGAATTTCTCATAAAAATAAGTCATCCACGATGTGTACAATAATTTTTTTTTGGTAAAAAAAATCCGATCATTCAGATTTATTCTCTCAGTTAATCTTAAATTAATTGAAAAGTAAAACCAAAAGCGAGCATAGTACTCTTGTGATCTTTTGTATTTAACAAAGTTTGTTGAGGTAACATGTTTGAAGTAACTCAGAGATGCAACTAAAACTAGCCCAAAGACGCAACGAATTTCGGAAAGCCTGATAGCCATTTGAAGCAGCCAAGAGACATTCAACCATGCTAAGGCACGTCGACAATAATTGATGGCTTGTTCTGTCACAGTAGATAAGTTAAAAAGTAAATAAATTGAAGGCTTGACTCAGGTTTGAAGATAGCACATGTGGGAAGCCAGTCTGGGATTCGAGCAGACGAGTGGAAGATCTAGTCTCTCAGACTTTATGACACGTTTCGTAAAGTAGTTGTTATTCCCTTAGAGTGATTCCCTCCACATGAAAGCTATGCATTTTCTGTTTTCTAATCAAGGCAAATCCCGGTTTCGTGTGCGGTCGATGCTCTCATGCAATTAGCATGAAAGATGATAGCCGTTTTCGGTTTCTCTTCTTGTATCTCTCATTCTCTTCTCTCTCTATCTCTCCCGAATATCTTCCGACAGCTTTGCTTAATGAAAATGAACAGTCAAAATCAGTGCAGCAACGTTAAAGGGATTGTGGATGCGTTCCAGCATATTCGTGTGGTTTGTAGGATCTATGCGGCAGTACGACGTACTCAAGAGCACTGAAATACAATTATTTCTCTATTACGCATGTTCTGGACGCGTAGTTAAATTTAAAGAGTATAAAATACTTTTGGCAGAGCTAATTTTTCGTTTTGATATCTTGTTTGAGGACGCGCCTCTGTGCAGTCAGGCAACCTATCTCGTACAGACACACAAAGTTTTCTATTATGTTGCAACGATCAAGATGCTTTTCCTGTCAGGTTCAAAGGGGACTCGTGAAGCTTGCGCTATGTAATCACTGACTATATCGCGATCTGAGGGTCGTTTGTCTGTTTGTGTATGTGTGTCTCTGTGAGAGAGAGAGAGAGAGACAGAGAGTCATATTTCCTGTGTGGTAAACCAACGAATAGTCGTAACCTAATGTAATGTTACAACCCCCATTTAGGTAGCAAACATTTATCGAAAACGATTACCTGTGTAAAGTTTTTTTTTTTCAAAATAAGAGAAAGTTCGGAGCCTAATATCCTTATTTAAATTATTTAAAATAACAATAGTACAAACAAGGGGCATAGTGCTCTCAGTATTTCCGTATCCCTCAAAGCAAGGAACACTACAGAAGACCATAGAGCCATTCAATGAAATTTTGTCACACTTATGGATGATCCATTTACTTTTGATATTACTTTTGATACTTGTTGTTTTATAATATGGAAATCCCAGGGTGTTGGAAGGGAGAGGACTTTTTACAATGATTTAAACGTCTGCCAAGCAGGTCAAACATTTATCAATAGACCATTCTTTTGGAAAAGCATTTTCGTAAACCAGTTTCCTAAAGCAGGGTTATGACACGTTATATAAAGTAGTTTAGTATCTCTAACAGTGATTTACTCCACGTGAAAGCTATGCATTTTCTGTTTTAATGTGCTGAAGCCAAATTCTGCTTTTGTGTGCGCTGGATTGCTCTTCAATAGCATGAAGATTGTAACTCACTTCGTTTTCTTTTCTTTTTTCTCTCATTCTCTTCTCTCTCTATCCCTCTCTAATATCTTCCGGCAGCTTCGCTTAGTGGATATGAGGAGTCAAAATCATGGAAGCAACGTTAAAGCAATTGTTGGAGCCTTCCAGCACATTCGTGTCATGTGTAGAACTCAATTCCATACGAACTCAATAGCACTGAAATACAATTTTTTGTCCAGAAGGCTGGCTGTGGACACGTTGTTAAAGTTCTAGAGTATAAACTACTTATAGCAAAACTAAATTCCCGTTTTGGTCAATATACTTGTTTTAGGACGCGCATCTGTGGTCGAAGCCAACCTATGCCATTCAGACACAGAACATTGCAGATGATACAATTTTTTCTATTATGCCCCAACTATGAAGATGCTTTTACTTTTTCCCTCAAAACTTGTGAGGTAACAACCTTATCAACCCACCTTTCAAGGGTACTTTGTGAGGGTACCTATTATTAAGCCATGTGCACCAACAACTCTTGTGACCTTCAATTAATACTCAAGGCATTGAGCCTGAATATATATATGTATATATATATATATATATATATATATATATATATATATATGTGTGTGTGTGTGTGTGTGTGTGTGTGTACCTTCAATTAATTTACAAGGCACACTTTCATTTTCTTATCTGTGCATACATTATCTATCTCTGTAGAGCTCCTTTGTCATAAGTTCCTCTAGGCATAACCTTCAAAAGTGGTATCAATGCCTATTGCTTTCACATCCGCATCAAATGTCCCTAACATAGAGTCGTAGTTAACCAAATGGGATGCCCTAATTACACATTGTTCCTTGTTCTCTAGAAAGATGAATCTGCATATCCTCTCACCCTGCTATGGCAATTCCTCCTCCTATGCCCTTGGGGGTTTGCAAGCTAGTGCTGGTCGCTCTACCATCTCTTAGTTTTTAGGATTGCTAAGTTCATCTGCTATTCCCCTCTCTAAGAAACAATGATTGTTTTCTAGTGAAGCTCTCATCATAGATTGTGTCTGTGGGCTCATCTAGGCGAAAGAAGGTCATGGCAAAGGCCAACATCAAGGTTGCCATCAATGGATTCGGCTACATTGGGTGTAGCTTCATATGCTGTTGGCACGGTTGTAAGGACTCTTCTCTCAATGTCATCGCCATCAACGACACAAGAGACATCAAATTCATTCTAACATTTGAGATGAGTGCCTTAATTTCTGCACCATTTCAGAGGAGTGCCCCTTAGTTAGAATCTAGTGAGAGATTTGTTCTCAATAAAGTGCAACACAAAATAGGCAAGAACAGTATGAAGATATCTGTGACAAGATGAGATTGGAGTAACTGTATGCCACAAAAAGCAATCACCAAGCTCATGAAGCTGTGGAGATGAATCACTTTTATTGATTGGGGAACAAATGCTGCCACCATGTATATGATCAAATGGAAAAATTTTCAATTGCAAGAATGCATAGCGCACACCTCTTTATGACCCATCAAAGGAGGCCCCACAATCATCTCTTCAAATGGGAAGGTAACCATGAATGTTGAAGATAGAAGGATTGATGAAGCTCCACTAGCTAGATACATCAGGTGAGATGGTAACTGAAATTCTCCAAGTTCTAATAGCTATGTAATCACTCATATGCATCTAGGTTGGAGCTATCTCTCATTGTATATATGTTATTATTGTATCAAATGTTTTTCAACCTAAAAAAGGGTAAGGGATTAGACCTTCCCATACTTTATGTGTCCTTTTTTCATGTACCAAAGAACATGCTAAGCATCGAAGAAAATCAATGACGAATGAGTCTATCATGAAGGATAGAATTCAGAGGGTGCATAACTCACAAGTAAACCTAATATGGTTTCAACAATATGCAAGGCAAAGACAAATACCCCATAGTAGCAAGGAATGGTGAATCGTAATTTGGTGAAAACCATATCATAGATGCATACAAGCCAATATGGCATAACAAATCTACTGTGATAGATATTAGCTTGTGCATAAAACCCAATGAGTTCACACAAACCCAATGAAGAATTCAACCACCCAATGTGGTAGATCGAATCCAATGTGATCTAAAAGACCCAATGAATTAGCCTCAAATGACATAGTTAAATCCCATCTAAATGTCCAATATGACATGCCCAATGTGGGAAGCAACTATGTACAACTAGTGCGGGGGGGGGGGGGGGGGCAGGGGGTGGGGGGATCATAACCACTTTTGTCATGAGATAATGCCCTCAAAACTTGTCAGGTAGCAACCTTGTTAGCCCACCTTTTTAGGGGTATTTTTGTTAGGGTACCTATCAATAAGCCATGTGCACCAACAACTCTTTTGACCTTCAATTAATACCCAAAGCATTGAGCCTGATTATATATATATATATATATATATATATATATATATATATATATATATATATATATATATATATATATATATATATATATATATATATATATATATATATGTGTGTGTGTGTGTGTGTGTGTGTGTGAGTGTGTTTGTGTGTACCTTCAATTAATTTAAAAGTAAAACTTTCATTTTCTTATCTGTGTGTACATTGTCTCTCTTTGTTGAGCTCCTTCGCCATATCTTCCTCTGTGCCTAATCATTACGTTTAGTGCGCTTCCTATGTTCTCGTAGTCTGTCATAAGTACACACTGCAGAAATGCCAACTTAATAGCACATGAGCTGATCGGAGTAATTTTCTAGAGGACTAACTGGCAAGAAAATTCACATCCTTCTCAACCCACTTCAACTCATGTGTGGCCATCGCTATTGGGGGGTTCCAGATTCTCCATTATATTTGAATATAGGTATTGCCTTACTAGTTCATAATTAATGATCGCACAAATCCCTAGTACAAGTACTTTTGGATCATTATATTCCTCGAGCAATGGTTTTGTATATCCAAATTAGAGGGGGACTTACTACAGGCCCTCACGCAATCTCAGCTTAGAATGTTATTTTATGAGTCAAGATGGCATATCGACCATGAATATGGAACCTACGGTCTTTTAGATAAATGTTCCTTTCAAATGAAAAGCAGGTTAAACCTACTATGTTTACTGCTTCAAATATTCAAAATCATATCTACATGATACGCTTTTTATGGATCTAGCGCACCATCTTAAAGATAGCGGTAATTCATTGCTTCATACATGCGCTACATACAATATCTTAGAACCGAATAATTGCTAGACGATGATAGACCATCACACAGTCCTTTCAAAGTGCGTCTTTGTGATGATGATTCGTATATGATTGTTGATTCGTACGTCTTTGTGATGATTCGTATATGAGACAAAATCAATAGAACATTGGGTTGTATTTGAGAGAAAGGGATACAACACAACTTTTGATTTGATGATATTTTCCTTGGTATTCTTCAACTATATCTATGCAAGAAAACAAAGACGAAGAAGGAAAGACTTGAAGAGAAACCGAAGAACTAAAAATTATGGTTTGATTGGACCAAAGAAATCAAGTAAACATTTATCGTGGATTAGAGATACCCTACATCAAGCTAGCTTACTGATGCAAGGAACAGAGGAAAGGCTAAACCATAGAAATAGAAGAAGACCAAGACTTGTTGATTGAGCTAAATACAAATAATCATGCAACGAAGGGGGAGAATCTAAAGGTAAACCAAGAATATCCAAACTTATGGAATCGTAAAATAATAAGGTCTAAAAGGGTTCGATATTTAGTTGACAAGCTGACCAATGATTCATTCATGGCTAGACACTATGCATATGTGAGTAAAGCTATTGAAGGTCCCACATGCTTTGAAGAAGCAAACACATGCATGGAATGGCAAGAGGTTGAGCAAGAGGAGATGAAAAAAGAATAAGTATCGAGATGATGATAGAATTAATCTCTCCAATTGCTAAACGAATGAGATATAGAAATTCACATAGAATCTAAGATTCAACATGGTTTCCTTTGTCTATGACATCACCTCCCCCTCAAGAAATGAGTCCCACAAGGAAAGGTTATGTGAATATGAGATCTTCTAGAACTTGATTCTTCATATCTCTTGGTCTCTGTAGAGTTCTTGATATGTGAAAGCGAAACATGATGATGATGAATATTCATGATGACACTAGAAAGGGTTTCATTCCAGGATATTACAACCCCACAAGGAAAAGTTTCTAGGATACTAAACTAGACAAGAATAGAACAAAGGACAAGACTAGAACTTCAGTTTGAACTTGGAAAGTTGTTACTTGGAGATCGCAACTCCTTGAGCTCTCAAGACAAGCATTGGCAAGGTCGAGAATATATGTGGCCAAGCCCTCCTTATATTGGCTGAACGGGGTGGTTCTAGGGTGGCTACAAATTGATGATGTCATCTATGATATCATCAACTCAAAAAAAGACCTCGACATGTCAAAATAAAGAAAACAGATAGTTGACCTCGAGGTTTTGCATGTTTTGAATGCAATCGAAGCATTAATTTCTCCAAATTCTAAGCAACACATGAGATATAGAAATTCACATGGAATGAAAGGTTAAGATATTTTCCATGTCCAAGACATCACCTCCCCCTCAAGGGATGAGCTCCATGAGGAATGGTCATGTTCTCTACCTTGGGTTCATAGGACTCTTCCTATCAAATTCACAAACCTTTATCATTGCACTCTGAAGATTCTTTATAAGTTCCCAAGATTGGTATTGAAAAGACTGAGTATATATTTGTCCAACCTCTCCTTATAAAGGTTTCCAAGGGTAGTTCATCAATGGCAGTTAGGAGTTGATGATATCATTGATGATATCATCAATTTGGAACAAGAGCTTTGGGTGTGAGAATCAGACAACTATACATTCGAATCTTAGGGCTTTGACAATTCCAGAGGGGAAGGCATGATTCATTTCTCCAAATTCTAAAGCAATCATGAGATATTGAAATTCACATAGAATTTGAGTTCAAGATGGTTTCCTTTGTGCCCATGATACCATTTTAGTAAGGTGTATGTGAGGACTCTAAAATATGAGTACTTATTTTCTCCTTTAAAAATCTGATCAGTTTGGGAAGGAATGATCTAGCAAGAGGAATAGGGTGTGAATTGCAAGGTATATGAGGAATTCTAAATATGATCATTGGAGTGTCAAACTTGGGACTTGTATACCCTAGTTTTTGGGGATTTAGAGTGAAATCTTCATCATGCTTTCTAATGAACTTCTAAATATATTCTTTATTTGCATAAGAAGAACAACACAAACGTCACTTTTAATTTTATAAATTATTTCACCTATAAATTAATGACCAATTACTACTTGATCATGAATGTTTGAATCATGATTTACGTTTATAATTATCTTATCACTTTTTTTGGAAGTGATTGAACCACTAGCCTTACTTTTTTATTGCCTTAGTATTTGTATTTTTCTACTTATCTTTGGCTCAAAACCAACAATCTAATGATGCTTAAGAATCCAATTGGGTGAAATTGCATACCTAGCATAAATTTGAGAAAGTTCTTATTCATCAATCATGCAGTTTTCAATTTCCTCAATCATATCAAAACAAGAAATGTATTCACCTATTTGACATATCATTTCATCTTTGTATATCGATCCATTAGATTTTAATTGTTTTTTATTATATTCTATGTGTTTCTTTTTTTTTATTGTATGATCTGACTATGTACAAAGAAAAACTTTCAAGAAAAAAATATTTAAATGCAAGAAAACACAGATAATGTACCACATTCAACACATGTAATAGTGGCACTCACTTGAACTCCCTTTCTATGTGCATGAGAGGATACTTCCTTAATGTTTTTTAATTGCACTAAGTTTGAATCATCATGTGAAATGTGAACAAATGCATTGTTAAAAAATGAATGTTTTTTCCTAGAATAATTGTGTATGAGCAATCTTCATACATAAAAAGTGTTGAAATTCCTTCATACCTCTAATGCAATGAGGCACATTTGCAGGGGCACCTAAAAGATAGTTGCAACATTATTGGCTGCTTTCATACAACATCCATGGTCTTTATCTATAGGTACCCTACCTTGTTCATAAATTTCCTTTAAGAATACAATAATTTTATAACGGAAATCTATCAAGGCAACATATGTTTTCAGATTTCTTTCCATCTTGACCATAAAAGTAGTGGTTCCCCTTGCACACTGCTTTTGAGCAAAATGGCTCTTTGGGTTACCATGGTTTTTGTCTATACTCCCAACTATTAATGTAAATGTATGTAAAAGATAGCATGGAGAATTATTAACCATGTTCATGCCCCATCCATGTCTCTATCGTGTTGGTGCAATTAATCCGAAGCCTACATACTTGACCACCTCACATAACATCGATGAATTGACATTACACTTGGAAGGCTTCATAGGTACAACCTCTTGTAACTCTGCTTCATAATTACCCATTGTGAAAGTGAAATCGACCCACGAAGAGTTAGGAAGCATATAATCTCATATCATTTGGTAGTTAGGTGAAGAGAGAATCAATCCTATACTTTAGGATTCACTTTTAGGTAGATATTTTATTTGGAATTCAAATCTTTGGTGCCAACAAAGACTATAAAAACACGATATGAAAGGCCCGCATCAATCTCGAGGTTCAGTGATCTTATTCATGTACTTTCATTGAGAAGAGGAGCTCATCTCATAGCTCACTCATTTCTCACTCATTGAGCAATGATTTATTGCCAATCACATTGTACTTTTACATGATTTAATACATACATGATCATTACTTCTTACTCTCATATCTGTATCATACTCCATCACAAGACGTGAACTTGTTAGAGCTTGTTCTCACTGTATAGTTGATCATTTCTTATGATTCAACGGATGATAGCCTCAGAAGTTTCATAAGTAATGGTCCTCATGCTCATTAGATATTAACCAATCTCTCCTCAATCGTCGATGACTATCAAGGCCCATAAATGTCAGGATGCATGATCAATTTTCTAAACATATTTCTCTGCATATACTCCATCATTTCAAATGAAATCACTCATGATTGTAGCTTGTTAGGCTAATTGAAGTTCTCCAAAAGGAATTTTAGAAATTTCTATTGTACTTAAGGAATGGTTTAAAATTCTAAGTAGGTGTATCAACCAAAATAGCAAGTTTTGGATCTTGGATCATATGTCTACCTATCGATTTTGATCCTATCATTAGTGGATCATCTTCCAAGCAACATATGTGACTTGTTATGCTCATTATCTAGCTAAAGAGGCCCACAAAACTCTCTAGCCATAACTTATAGCAAGTGTGAAGCTGATTTTAGCTACATCAATTCATCTCTTGTGATTATCCACCATCTCCCCCAATAGTGGTATTAGAGCAAGTGATTCCCACATATGTTTCAATGTAATAGCAAGTCTAGTAAACATGGTTATCATTGGAATGCCTTGTTTAAAGAAACATAATCCACGAATTAAATGGGAAAAGAATAAAATCACCCCTCAAGATATCTAGAAGAACCCAATATACGTTAGAGCCAAAGACTTCATGCATGTAATAAGGAAGGAATAAATGTATATGATCTATTCCATACAAACTCAAGAGCCCAACAAAGATGATTCAATGAAGCTACCTGACCAATACCAAGGTTTTGAAGATGTTTTTGAAAACACGAATGAATATATGCTCCCATAGCATAGACCTTATGATTGTGTCATAGAACTTCAAGAAGAAAAACAACCACCCTTTGGTCCAATCTACAATCTATCCCTAGAGGAACTTACAGAATTACATAAGAATATTGATGAGAATCTAGCCAAGGGGTTTATCAAACACTCGAAGTCTCTTGTAGGAGCCCCTATCCTATTTTTAAAGAAGAAAGACGGAACTCTTCGAATCTATGTGGACTATCGTGGTTTGAATAAATTCTTAATAGAGAATAGATATCCTCTACCACTTATATCAGAGCTCTTCGAACACCTTAGAAAATCAAAGTTATTCATGAAGATTGACCTTCGAGGAGCATACAATCTTGTTAGGATCAGAGAAGGAGACGAATGGAAGACAACATTCTGAACAAGGTATGGACAATGTGAATATTTATTATGCCAATTGGTTTCACAAATGCTCTAGTTTTCTTTCAACATATGATGACTGATATCTTTCAAGAGTATTTTGATGATTTTGTGGTAATATATCTCGATGATATCTTGATCTTCTCCAAAAATCTAAAAGATCATGAATGTCATGTAAAGATAGTCCTAGGGAAACTAAGAGAAAAAGGGTTAGATGCAAAATTGGAGAAGTGCTCTTTCCATCATACAGAAGTGGAGTTTTTAGGGTATATTGTATCAGAGAAAGGAATGTTTATAGACAATAACAAGGTCAAGACAATCCTTGATTGGCAACCACGTTCTTGTGTTCAAGATGTACAATGTTTTCTAGGGTTTTTCAATTTTTATAGGATATTCATTAGAGATTATTCCAAGATTGTGACACCTCCTACCAAGCTTACAAGAAACTCAAAATTTTCATGGGCAGAAGAAGTAGAAAAAGCCTTTTAGACCTTGACATCAGCATTCACTACTCCCCAAATTCTAGTTCATCCTGATTCCAGTAAACCCTTCTTCCTAGAAAGAGATGCATCAGCCTTTGCCCTAGAGGTAATTCCATCCCAATATGGAGATGATAGACACCTACATCTAGTTGCATATCATTCAAGGAAATTTTCCCCTCCTGAAATTAATTATGAAATCCATGATAAAGAACTTCTTGCCATAGTAGACGTGTTTGATACCTATCATCACCATCTAGAAGGAGAAGCTCACAAAGTTATTGTGTATATATATCACAAGAAATTAGATTATCCTATGACCAATGGCATCCTTGATAGAAGACAATCTCGATGGAGTAACTTTCTATCTATATTCCACTTTGTCATCACATACCATCCAAGATGTCAACAATGTCAGTGAGATGCCCTGTCCACAAGATCTTACCTTGTACCCAAGAAGGGTGAAGAGACCTTTGATCAACAAGAGAGTGGGTTACTCAAGCGTGCTCATCTCTAGCTAGCAGCTATCTCTTCAAGCCATCATGAAGATTCAGCCTTGAATCATTTGATCCATGAGAATCTACCACAAGATGAATTCTTTTCAACGTTAAGCAGAAAGTGGAAGAAGGAAAAGTCCAAGAAGTAAACAAATTTTAGGAAAAGGATGGGTTACTACTCTATAAGAACCTACTGTCTGTCCCTCTAGGAGAGCCCAAGATCCAAGTACTTCAACAACCCCATGACTACCTTGTAGCAGAACATTTTAGAGTAAATAAAACAATAGAACTCATATAAAGTGATTTTTGGTGGCTTCAAATGTGGAGGGAAGCCAAAGAATATATCTGAACCTCTGATACTTGCAATAGATCTAAGGTACCTTGACATATACCTCATGGCCTCTTGCAACCTTTAATATTACAGAAAGGCAGTGGGCTTCATTGTCTATGGATCTCATCACAGATCTACCAAATTCAAATAAGTATGATGCCATTTCTTGTTATTGTGGATAGATTTACAAAGATCGCACACTTCATTACAACTACCAAGGAAATCACAGGTGCAACCACCCCTAGAGGTTTTCTAAGATACATCCATGTAATAACTTTCCTAGCTCCAGTTCAAGTTTTAGTCTTGTCTTGTGTTCCAGTCTTATCTAATCTAGTATCCTAGACATTGTGCTTTCTCATCTTGCAATCTCGTAGTGCATGATCGTGTTGAGTTATTTCTAATATCTAGTTCATCTCCGTGAAGGGAATTCTTGTAACTAGATATCTTGCTTCATATCTTTGGTCTCGAGTTGTGGGATCTATTGTATCATATCTAGTATGGTCCTCAATAAGTATTGGCCTAGATGGTGGGACTTTCTATAATAGTTTGATATTCTGGTATTATATCCCTTGTGGTGGAGATCTTGTAATGGAAAGTATAGTTCTGAAACCTTATCGAGTCCATCGAGAGGAAACAACCTAGTGCTCCCCTAACACCTCCCTCCTTTCCATTAATCCTACGTCATACTTGGTGAACCTGACATAAAGGAGGGGGCGAGTAAAATATTGAGTTAGGAATTTCACAAATCAAACCGACAATGAAAGGTCTAACACATTCAACATGGATGATCTTCTAAATCGATTCATAGGATTTCAACAAGAGCATAGGCTACACAAATCCATTCATTCTCTTCATGAGTGATTAGCGAAGCGATGTGGATTTTGCAATGGAAATAATCTACAAAGAATTCGAAGTTTGAAAACCTACACATTTATCTCACACTGATGACGAACCATGAGTTACAAAAAATTTTGTAAACATGTCAGAGTTTGATCTACCTCATCACCTTGTTTAATTAAACCAAAACAAATGGGATGAGTACAAGGAGATGCTCCTCAAGCATTTCATGCTAGAAGACATAGATAAGGTGACGTGGAAGTCGTTCCTAAAGTGGGATTATATGTGCAAGAACCAACTGATCTTGGAGATAAAAAGAGAGCCCAAGGAAAAATTCGATGATGTATTTCAACATGATAAGAGCTATATTAAACATGAAAGATATTGTCCTTTCTTTGTATAGTAAGTGTTAGTGCATCAGAGGAATTTATTCCACTTTTGTAGGACATATACTCGAGATCAATACTCATAGAGGATTGGATGCTTCTCCAATGACCTCTGGGAAGATATGCGAAGAAGAAACAGATAATGGAAATTTTTCTTAATGATTGGAAAATGGATCTATGTGGAGATAATAAAGACATAAAATCATTGTGTGTTTCAACAACTATGGGTATTTTCCAAAACCTATATAGTAATTGTAACCTCAATTGTGCATGAAGCATATATGCATGAAGTAGACATACATACTTATGAAGAGGTTTATCAAGAAAATTCTACAAATGCAATTAATGTAAGCTCTCAAGTTTCTAGAAATTTTGACCATGTAGATCTCTTTTTCCGAAATGTGTGCATGCAAGTGTATTGTACATACACAATTTCCAAGGATAGGGTGAGTAGAGAGATAGTTAGAATTAGATCTAAATCAAATCGATTAAACACCAAAGAGAATTAAAAATAGAACATAGCCAAAAACTATACTCAATAAAAAAGAGGCTTCTCGTGCCTGATTAAGTTCCTCGCATCTAAGGGTGTATAATCAATTAAATCAATATGTAAAGCAGAATATGAAAAAAGAGCTAAAGGTATCTACAAGTTTTCATACTGAAGGAATAGAAATGAAAAATGATTTTATCAAAGAATATAAAACAAAGTCTTGTGAAGATCAAGCTCAATATATCATTTCAAGTGATGTCATTATCTAAGATTGATAAAGGGTTTGATGTAGATATCTAAAAACATAAGTCATTGTCCCAAATATGCAATGACTGAATGTTTGAACAATCAATCTAAGGTGAAGGAAGATAAAAATTTGTTAAGATCACATGTTGAAGAATTTGAACACGAAGAGATGGATGTAATGATTAATGAAATTTATGACATATTTCATGAAAGTATATCATTTAATTAGATTCAATATGAAAATAATGAATTCAGTGAATACATTGATGAACTTGGGAATACTGGATATGAGATAAAGGATTCTCCAATCAAGTCAAATGTATGTGAAGATAAATTTAAAGATCATGAAGTATTTATACAAGAAGGAATGATTGAAGAAATGTATGATGCGTGAGGCACAAGTACTGTTCCATGAGTTGCCAAGAATGACATTGGCAAGATGCAAGATGTATGCAGTAATGCCCTTCTTATATGTGTAGAGAAGAGCAGTGCTCAATAGCTTAATGATGTCAGCTATGCAAAACATGACCACTAGTTATCAAAAACTTAGAAGTATAGAATCGACCTTTTGGTTTGGAAGATGGAAGCATTAGGTTTTTAAAATTCTGAACCAATTATGAGATATAGAGATTCAAATTGACTTTAAGGTTTAGGATGGGTTCCTTTGTGTTGATTTAATCATCTCCTCCTCAACCGACAAGTTTCACGAGGAGCGGTCATGTTCTCTAGTGTCAAATTTGTCAGATTTTTCTTATGAACTTCCCAAACCTTGATTGAAGATCTCTCAAGGTTATCTACAAGTTCCTAAGTAGAATCACCAATACCACACCTTCTCCAATGAACAAGACACTCCAATCTTCCTCGAGATATTCTGAAATCTAAGATATGGTGAACTTTGTTGATATATTTAGGTAGTGATGTGTGAACACACTAGGACCGTCGGGGCACTTTTTTCCCTCTTTAGGAGGTTTCTTTCCCTCGGCTTCTATATATGCCTATTGCCCTAATGGGCTACTTATCTTTGTACATTCTCTAGTAATACATTCAGTATTGTGTGTTTGTCCTCCAAGCTTCTTCTTCTTCCTTGTGCTGTTCGCGTACTTCTGTAGACGTACAACTCCAACAATTGGTATCAGAGCAGGTCGTCACCTCATCTAGGGTGCCGTTGACACTTCTCCGTTTGGAGTCTCAGAATCGCACGAATTTTGGTGAGCATACTCAGCGTATTTCCGAGATCAAAACAGGTTCTCTCTGTGGTGTCGGAATCGCGATCTGAGCTCCTTTCAGCCTCCGAATGCACTATCGCAACGCTTGTGCAGGTTATTTCATCTTTTTGTGACAAAGGTATATACCAGTTTCTATTCATCAATTTAAGCATCTCAAAGTCTACTACAGGTCTAGCAGAACTCGTCTGGGCAGTTTTGTTCAACTTTTTGAGATACAATAAATTTTCTACATGAAGGTATTTTAGTCACTGGCCATGGCTGAAAGCAATGATGTATTCCATATGTTGGCTGTTGAGGATAAGTTGGATGGTACCAACTACCCATTATGGACTTATATGATGCGACATGTTTTGGTTGCAAAAGGATTGTGGAACATTGTGCAGGGTGTTGAAAGACGTCCTGTTACACCTGTAACGACAGGTACTACAAATACAGGTGCTGGAGCTGATGAAGATGGTGTCGAAGATGATATTCCGCAGATTCCTGTTCGTGTTGCTATTTCTGTTGCACCTACAGCAGAGCAAATTCATTGGGATGGCAGAGATGCCCAGGCACATGCATTGATAGCTTTGTCTATCAAACGTGCCATTATTCCTCATATTCACTCTTGCAGAACAGCTAGGGATGCTTGGGATACACTTACCACATTGTATCAAGCTAGGAATGAGGCTTGTGTTGCTTACCTCCGAAAAAAGTTGGAGAGTGAGCATATGAATGAAGGTGATTCTATGGAAAGTTTCCTAACGAAGATCAAAGATTTGAAGGAACAATTGATTTCTGCTGATGAGGTTATACCAGATAGCTCACTTGTGTAGACCGTTCTGAATGGTCTTCCTGATTCATATCAGAGTTTTGCTTATACTCTTCCGTTGATGATGAAAGGCAATCCGAATGCCTTATCATTTGAGGAGTTCGTCTTTGTTCTGTTGCAGGAAGATCAGTCTAGGCAGAACAGGTCCATTATGCGTGTTGTAGATGAAGCTTTCCTAGCTAGTCAGAAGGGCAAAGGAAAATGGAGCTCTTCTACTAGTAAGCAGAAATCTGCAAATGCTGCACATTTGAAGAACCATGATAAAGATGAGAAGAAATCAGAAAAGCAGAAATTGTTTTGCAAGTATTGTAAAGGGAATGATCATATCATAAAGAACTGTCCAAAACTCACTGCAAAAGAGGCAAAGAAAAAGGAGGCTGAAATGGTTGTTGCAGAAGCCTCTACACCAAAAACACAGTCTGCTAATCTTGTGCAGGAAGAAGAATGGGCGTTTACTACTGTTTGCAGTTTTGACCCATCTTCTCATGAGCAGTGCATGTCTGCAGTGGACTCAAATGTTTGGTACTTTGACAGTGGGGTGACCAAACATATTACCTCGCGGTGCAGTTTCTTCTCTTCACTCAAGCGTGCCCCTACAGGAAATACTGTCACATGCGCCAACAACTCCTCTTATCCTGTATGGGAGTTGGTAAGATCATTCTAACTACTGCTGATGGTAGTTCTTTCACCTTGTCAGATGCTTTATTTGTGCTAGGGATCAAGAAGAATCTGTTATCAGTTTCTGCATTAGCCAAGATTGGCTTGGTTGTAAATTTCGTTGATGACAGGTGTAAAGTTCATGATCTATCAAATGGCGATGTGATTATTGCTTCTGGCATTTTATGTCGTGGGCTGTATAAGCTCATAGACTATGAAAGATCTGTGAATGGTTCGGCATGTGCAATTCATGGTTCTGAGGCTATGTCAGATGCAAAGCTTTGGCATGCACGCTTTGTTCATCTGAATTTTGCTAGTTTGCTATGCCTGCAAAAATCTGATATGGTGTCTTCTTTGCCCAATCTTGAGGCACTTGGAAAACATGTATGTGAAGGCTGTACTTTGGGAAAAATGGAGCATTCCTCCTTTCCAAAAGACGGTTCAGTTCGGGCTACGCAGAAATTGCAGCTTGTACATAGTAATGTCTGTGGTCCTATGCAGACACCCTCTTTTGGGAATTACCTTTACTTCGTGACTTTCATTGATGATTTTTCCAGGCATGCATGGGTATATCCACTCAAAGCAAAGTCCAAAGTGTTCATGTGCTTTAAGTAGTTTTTGGTTTTGGTTGAAAATCTGTCAGCATGTAAAATGGGCACCCTCCGTTCTGATCGAGGGGGGGAATATATGTCTTCTGATTTTAATGCATTTCTGGCTGAACGTGGGATAAAACACCAACGTATAGTGCCGTATACACCTCAACAGAATGGAGTTGCTGAACGAAAGAACAGGTCACTCATGGAGATGGCGAGGTGCATGATCAAGAGTCAAGCTTTACCACATAGTTTTTGGCTTGAGGCTGTCATGTGTGCAGCATATGTATTGAACAGGTGTCCCACTAAAGCACTGCAGTCTGTCACTCCATATGAGGCTTGGCATGATCGCAAGCCATCTGTTGCTCATCTCTGTGCTTTTGGTTGTTTGGCATATGCATTAGTGCCTAAACAACATTGCAGAAAATTGGATGATAAGGCCGTAAAATGTATTTTTGTTGGGTATAGTTATGAAAGTAAAGGCAATTGTCTGTACCATCCACAGACTAAACGCATTCTGGTTAGTCGTGATTTTGTCTTTGTGGAAGATGCTATTCAGCCATTGCTTTCATGTACTAAGGAGACATCTGTTAGCTCCAAAGACATGTATGATACGTTGATGCCTCTTTTTACAGGTGGACAGTCTAGTGCTGGTCCTAATGAGGCAACGTCTCAGCCTTTGCAGGTTTCATATGATGATGCAGATCATTCTATTTCTGATGTAGATTTACATGATGCACTTGTTGATGAGAGAGCTGATATTGAGCAGGCAAAAACTATGCCAAAATGGCTGGTGCAGACTTTGCATGACAGCAAATTAGATGCACCTTTGTCATATCGTACTTGTTCAGGCTCTCATTGTGCCTCCTTTGCATCAGATTGCTATGCTATGGCTTCATCTAGTCTCTGTGATGAGAATGAGCCTGTTTCTTTTGATGAAGAACAAAATTCAGAAAATTGGATGGCTTTCATGCAATCTGAATATGATGCTATAATGAAGAATGGTACATGGTCTTTATGTGACTTGCCTCCTGGCAAGAAGGCCATTGGCACTAAGTGGGTATACAAGCTGAAGCATAAACCTGATGGTATAGTTGACAGGGATAAGGCTAGGTTTGTTGCAAAGGGTTATGCGCAAGAAAGAGGCATTGATTTTGATGAGACCTTTGCACCTACATGCCGTATGACTACTGGTCGGAGCATTTGTGCACTTGCAGCCCTTCATGGTTAGAATGTACATCAGTTGGACATTAAAACAGCATTTCTGAATGGTGACTTGCATGAAGAAGTGTATGTTTTTCAGCCCTGTGGCTTTGTGTAGAAAGGGCATGAAAACCAGGTGTGCAGGTTAAAGAAGGCATTATATGGTTTAATGCAAGCACCACGTGCTTGGTATGAGAAGATACATGCCTATCTGGTTGCACATGGTTTTGTGAACAGTCCAACTGAAAGCACCTTATATGTTAAGTGTGCTAATGATGTGCTTCTGATCATTGTTGTCTATGTTGATGACATGCTGGTCACTGGTCCTATTGAGAAGCATATTGCTGATTTCAAGGATGATTTGCATGCCTCATTTGAGATGTCTGATTTGGGGCATTTGCATCACTCTTTGGGCATTCAGTTTATGCAAGTTGATGGTGGAATGGCTTTGTGTCAAACGAAATATATTGACACATTATTGTAGCGTTTTGGCCTTGAAGACTCTAAGCCTATTGCCACTCCTATGGAGACAGGTTTACGATTGAGTCTTCATGATGCTAGAGATGCATTTGATGTTGTTCTCTATCAGCAGGTTGTTGGATGATTGATTTACTTATGCATTACTCGGCCATATATTCATTTTGTTGTCTCACAGATGAGCAGGTTTATGCATTGCCCAGGAGTCACGCATTGGAAGGCGGTTAAGCACATCTTTTGCTACTTGAGTGGTACTCGGCTACTTGGGTTGTTTTATCCCAAGGGGGGATCACTACCGCCAGATTTGCATGCTTTTTCTAACTCAGATTGGGCTGGTTGCTATGACACTCGTGTGTCCACCAGTGGTTTTTGCTTCATGCTTAGTAGCTCATGTATATCTTGGTTGAGCAAGAAGCAGCCTACTGTGGCCACTTCCAGTTGTGAGGCTGAGTATAGGGCAAATTTCACAGCGACTATTGAGTGTGTGTGGCTCAGACGCCTTATGGCTGATTTGGGTGTTGGCCTGTCTTCTGCCACCACCATCTTCACTGAGAGTCAGAGCGCATTGGCAGTTGCGAGGAACCCTGTGTTCCATGCTCGCACTAAGAACATTGAGGTGCATTATCACTATGTCAGGGAGAGGTTCTCTGCTGGGGAGATCAGCTTGGCATATGTGCCCACGCAGGAGAACATTGCAGACCTTTTCACGAAGGCTCTGCCTAGGGAGAAGTTTGAAGCTTCCGCAAAGCTTTGGGCTTACTTCCTTTTGTGGAGTGATTTCCACATAGCTTGGCACTTCCTTATACATGAGTGCCAACTCCTTGTTCACCGCATCACTCCCAGGGGGGATTTGTTGATATATTTAGGTAGTGATGTGTGTGAACACACTAGGAATACCGAGGCACTTGTTTCCCTCTTTAGGAGGTTTTTTCCCCCCGGCTTGTGTATATTCCTATTGCCCTAATGGGCTACTTATCTTTGTACATTCTATAGTCATACATTCAGTATTGTGTGTTTGTCCTCCAAGCTTCTTCTTCTTCCTTGTGCTATTCGCGTACTTCTGCAGACGTCCAACTCCAACAAACTTCTAATTCTTCATTATCATCAACCTCAATATGGTGAAAAGGACTAGGTCTCATCCATCTCAATCATGTTATGGGAGCATTAGATTTATCCAAAATATCATAGGACCACTAGATTTTTCCTCTGGACTAGACTAGACAAGATTTCCCAATAATACTTCTGATACAACATCATCCAAATAGGGAAAGCAATACAAGAATATGAAACTAATATAAGTATCCCTACAACCCAAAACTCATAGGTATGGATAATTGGACTAGACAACAGACAAGAGATCCCATGACATAAAATCATACATATGAAACATGATATCTAAATAATGAGAACTCCCTTGAGTAAGACAAAATAGATACAAGAAATAACTTGAAAAGATCTCATACTCTGAGATTACAAGAGAGAAAAACTAGATGTCCAAGAATTGGACTAATCTAGACTAGAACAAGGAACTAGACAAGAGTTTTAATTGGACCTTCCTAAGTACATACTTGGTGATCAAGAATCCTTTAGCTCCCTCCTTATATGCTTGTTCAAGGGAGCTGCTCAAGGGCGGTTATGAATTGATGATATCATCAAATAATCACCAATACAGATAAGAGCTCTCGATATCAAAATCAAGCAAGTATATAGTATATCATAGGGTTTTAACATGTTCTGAACAAGATGGAAACATTAATTTCTCAAAATCTGAAACCACCCCTAAGATATAGAAAGTCACATGGAATCTAAGGTTCACAATGGTTTTGTTTGTGTCCATGATATCACCTCCCCCTCAAGCAATGAGTTCCGTGAGCAGTGGCTATGTGTGTGTGAGATCTTCTAAGAGTTGAGTCTTCATACACTACAAGGAATATGGGCGCATAGTGATGGTAAAGGCGACACAATTTCATCGCTATAAAATTGCAAAAAGCATCGCAAGAAGCATTGAGCACGGACCGTCGATTAAACAACGAGCTAAACAACGGTTTTCTTCCACGTGTGGCAGGACGGGATGTGCAACGCTCGCATTGAGGGTCACTAAAGTGACGGTTTAAAAGAGCATCGCATAAGCAATGCTTCTTTGCATCGCATAAGCGATGCTAATAACCTCGGTTATGCGATGGCAATTCTAGTGGTTTTTATGATGCCTTGCCATCTCTTGCACGATGCTCTGTTGATGAAATAAAAATTAAAACAATGGAGGCTCTTCGATTGCCATGTTCATGCATCTAATCGAAGAGCTCTCCAATGTTTGCAATCGCACTACACTTACAAGTTGAAACAAGTATATGCAAATTTGTTGTTTTGCCTAATCTCTATGTTATTGTCTCTCTTTCTCTCTATTTCTCTCCTTCTACCTCTTTCTCTCTTTGAATTCTCTCTCTCTCTCTCTCCCTCCTCTCTCTCTCTCTCTGTTTATTGCAAGTTATTCAAGAAGCTAACCAAACAAAAAGTATGGCTTACTATTGTAAGTACAATTTCCATTCTTTGTATATCATTTGAAGTGTGTTACTTTGATTATTTAGCATACTCACACTTATTGATATGCACATATACACTTATACATGATGAAGATGCATGTTCACACATATACACATCCACATACACACACATACATACACACACATACATGTGCACATACACTTACACATACACACACATACACATGCATATGCACAAACATTTCTACAACCACATAAAAAGACTTGCATGCATGCATTATTGCATATATATATACACATACACACATTAACATATACTTAAATACATGTATATGCAAATCCACATGCATGCACATGGATGCAAATGGAAATGCATCCACACGCACATGCATGTTTCAGACATATACACATGCATATACATACTTTTGTATATGTTTATACACATACACATACATATGCAAATAGGTATATATACACACACATACACATATATACACATATATATACAGATACGTACACACACATATACACATGCACACACACATATGCACATACATACATATACACACATATACACATACACTTACACATATACATGCACATACATATACACACACATACACATGTACATGCACATACTCATATACACACATATACACTTACACATGCACATGCACATACATGCACATACATACATATACACACACATACACATGCACATGCACATACACATACATACACATATATAGTTACACATGCACATGCACATACATGCTTATACACATATACATATGTACATACATTCATATACACACACATATACATGCACATACATACACACATATTACACACATATACATGCACATACGTACACACATATGAATGAATTATATAATTTAAGTACTAAAACACATGCTTAATATAAACAATAATAACAATCAATAGAACAAAACTTCTCATTACTTAATACCATACAAACAATTCAAAACATAACTGAAATGAACAATATATATATATATATATATATATATATATATATATATATATATATATATATATATATATATATATATATATATATATATATATATATATATATATATATATATATATATATATATATCTCGCTCTCTCTCTCTCTCTGTATATATATATATATATATCAATGGAAATACATATAAATTTATTAGTCCATCTTGTAGATGAAATAGAGATTGCAGGTGTTGTCAACACTCGATGGATGTTTTGGGTCGATTGACTTATGGGAATATTAAAAGGTTATGTGCAACAAAGAGCCAAACCAAAAGGATCCATGGCAAAGGGTTGGATGCTTTAAGAGTGCATGTATTACGTTAGTGAGTACCTTGAAAGAGTTCATGAAGAAGCTCCACGTGCATGGACCAATGAGTCTTCTTCAAAAATAAGAGATGAGGTATTATCAGGTAAGGGAGTTCCAATTTTATTTACATTTCAAGAAAAAAATGTTGTTTCTACTTTTGTAGCATATAATAGCAAATGCATGGAAGCATTCCTTAGCGAGTACAAACAGGAACTTCAAAATCTCCAAAGTAAGAGGTGAATGTATATTTATTCCAAGGATTCTCATTCCAAGAGACTTCCACCATGTCCATGTGCAAAGATATCACATATGAGCAAGTCGAAAGTCTTCTTGGTGAAAATTGGGGTTTTATTGATGGAATTGCAAAAAGTGATGAATATCTTTGTAACATAGGTGGAACAGGTATATGATATCGATATTTGAAACAGCGTACTTCATTATACATTAGATTCTACTATGATCTTGGGATATGCAAACTTAGCAAATGGATACCATTTCAAAGTTCGGAGGGATCTTACATTCATTTAAAATAATGCTTAGATTTCACAACAATGAAATAGAAATTATTTTAGTGAATAATCATTAAAACTTGGCTAATCCGAGAGAACACTTGGTGATTATGGGGTTTGAAGAACTAACTCAATCCAAATTCAAAATACAAGGACATAAGGTGAGAAATGTTTTGTGCTTTTGGTAAAGTAATCTTTTCATTATATCTTGTTTTACTTTTATACCTTCAATTTCTTGCAAATTGATTATAGGTGGGAAAAAAATTGGAATACAAAATGAAATTCCCTGTAGGTTGGAGCAAAGATGGAACAAAACTCTCATTGTCATAGTTCTTTTGCAACCTGATAATGTCACTTTTTGGGTCCTTGTCATTGTATCTCATGGTTTTTGCACTTTCAAGAACCTTGTAAAAAGTAGGACAAACAATTCATGTTACATACTGTATATACCTTCTTATTTGCAATGGTAATTTCAAAACTTTTGGAATGTCAAAAAGTCTATATTCACTACTTTGAAATGTTTTTGCTCATGTTTTTTTTTGTGTTATGTTTAGACATTTTCTTTGAAGCAAAAAGAAAATCATATCCTTTGGTGTTATGTGCATTATTTTATCATTAGAAACACATTTTTTGAACTTTCACTACTTTATTATGTACTTTTAAAAGTGGGCCTAGTCAATTTAAAAACTTGAAAGTAATACAAAACTGGGTTCTATGTGCTCATTTCTCACATTTGCACTCACAAAGAACTAGAAAGGACAGACCAACCAATATAATTCTCACATGCAAGCAATGGCTGCTAGCACTTCCACTCCTGTGAAATCTCCTCGACATTTATTTATGGAGTTTTTGGATACTAAAAACTACAATGGTCAGACAGATTTTTATGACCTAGTCTATAGAGTCCCTAATCTTGAAGGGACAATAGCCATGAGCTCCAATGTGTTCGAGGTTATATAATTTTTGGAATTCTCTATATTAAGATATGCTATAGATATACTAGCATATGAGTGTAAATGGGCCCCTCGTGACCTACGTTCGTACATTCATAAAGGAGATGAGGCATTTAGCTTGACGCGTATCATGGTTGTTGCTGAGGATGCAGGGCACCTATTAGATGACATAGTGCCCTTAATTAAACAATTAAATAAGAAGAGGAAGATGGGAAGAAAATATCTTTCCTATGTTGCAACAACAATCTCTTTTGTCAATGAGGAGCCTGAACCTACACCCATGGACCTACCCCATCTTGTCACTAGGGGTTATGTAAACGACAAAAAGGAACCCCACATAGAAGCTCTCCACTTATTAGAAGAGAGTCAAGAAATTTGAAGACAATTTCCACAAGGGGTAGTGGACAAATTAAAGGAAGCCAGTACACAGAATAGTCTATCCTCCAACTTAGAGTCCATGGAACCCACTCTACCAAAGGTAGAGACAAAAATATTTTCAATGGTACTTGTCGACGGAGAAGAATTTTTGTTCCTGCATGATATTGAGAAGGCATTCGGTCTATGCCTTGATGAATGCCTAGGTATTTTTTGCTTGACCTGGAATGTTCCCATGGACAACACTTCTGACATAATTGAAAAGTTGATAATTCCACTTTGTGAATAAGTTCCAGAAACCATTGCATTTGTGTTTGAAGAGATTTTGAGTGATGCGAATCAAAATGCCATAGAAGAAGATCTAGCCTTAGCAAGGAAAAGAATTTTGGAGAAGAAGATTCCAACATCCCCTGTTGTGGAGCAAATTGGCATGGCTCACTCTTCAATACCACTAGATGCAATGGGAAGAGGAGAAGATGAAGACAAGCTGCAAGATGTAAGTATCTAATGACATTTAAGATTGTCTCATATTCATACAAGATGTATCTATTGAATTTTATGATTTTCTATGTGTAGGAAGCAATTGAAGTGGATAAATTTGCAGCAAGGAGTGGTGGTGGTGACCGTGTTGCCCATGGTAGTAGCTCTTCCTTGGCACATTACATCGGGAAATGGCCAAAAATAGAATTTGTTATAATCCACAGGGACTTTTCCCCTCAAGAACACTTCATAACTTGGTTTCTGAAGGCCTTGAGAAAACTTTTCTACCTGTCTATAATAATGTAACGGATCAATTTTGTAATTCTGGTTAGGAAGTCCTTTGCCCTTACTACCTTAGGAGTTAACTTTAGAGGAAAAATATTAGATCAAATAGGAATAGCATTAGGTCTTTGATTGAGAGACCCTCAGTTAATATTCCAATCAGTTTTGACTTACCAATTGCCACTATCTTTTCAGAGAAGAAAGAATGTAGTGGAGAGGCTCAAGGCCAAGATCCAAGTGTAATCAAATTTATAATACCAATTATTGTGTTTTCAATTTCCATGCGCATTCGATCTATTGTGTCTTTATGGTTTTTACAATCTCATAATTTTTGCGCAGTTTAATCACTCTTTTTCCAGTATCTCTTGTAAGTGTTTGGGCCCAAAATGCTTGTACTAGCCTAGGAATACAAAAAAAAGGCCTCCCATAGAAGTGCGGGGATGGACCCTACAAAAGTTTTGCTAGGCCCATCCCCACGTTTCTGTGGTAGGCCTTTTTGTTGCATTCCTAGGCCATTCCATGCACTAGTTGCCCAATATTGGAAGTCTATGTCCCTCAATTACAACCTAAGCTTGGGAAAGTGTGGAAGACTCTTCTTATGTCCAATGATTAGAGAATATCTAGACTCCTCTAGGTGCATATAATCATGCAACAATTTATAAGTACATTTGAATGTTCATCAAGATTGTTTATATTTTGGTCAGAGGGTTTTGCATGAATTCCATCCTATCTAAGGCCAATCATATGATCCAATGTGTGTGGCATATGATTTCATGGCCTAGAAATGCAAAGAAAAGGCCTGCCACAAAAACGTAGGGATGGGCCCTACAAAAATTTTGCACGGCCCATCCCCGTGTTTCTTTGGTAGGCCTTTTTTTTTGCATTCCTAGGCCATTGCATGCATTTTCGGCAATAGCACTATAAAGAACTATTGGAAAAAGAGAGATTAAACTATGCAAAACACTTTAAAGAACTACTGCAAAAAGACACTTTTAGATAGATAGGAGAAATAGACTTCAAAACATGTACACTAAGAGACAAAAACTTGGGATAGAAAATATAATAAGAAAAAATTTATATTAATCATTTGGGATATACAAAAAGTTATCCAAACAAGAGACTACAAATGTCAAGGGTTATTCCCTCTAATTCTTCTAGCTAGCTGCATATCTTTGGATTGTATTGTCACTCTCTTTGCATGGATGGCACATAGGCTAGAGTCCTCCAACATTGAGATAATATACACCTTTGCAACTTCTTAGAGGCCTTCAATGGATATCCCTTGGATACGAAGTCCGGTGCAATAGCTTTGGATGTCTTCCTTCACAACTCTTGCAAATGACCTTCATGGAATAGGAAGCTCCAAAGACTTTTGATAATGTCAAACCTCTCCAAAGGCTCTGGTTTGCTTTCTACGCCTTTATGGTGCTTTTGCATTTGGGGGGATGTTGGGTTGTGGTGGTGGTCTACGATGCGATTGATAATTCTTCTCTCCTCTTGGAGCACGCCTATATGTTCATGATCATTATTTACTTGCTCTACCTTACTCTGCTCTCTTTCTTCATTAATTCGTCTCTATCGGTGTCCTACAAGGAGTGTCTTGTCTCCTTGTGTTATTCGATGGCTCATGAGGATATGATCATGGGTCCATGGTGGCTCATTAACACTTGCTTCATCTGAGGAAATCTCTAAATTTGATGTGTTCTCCAACACAATTTGTCTCTGTCCTCATTGTTTGGGCCTTGCCTTGAGTGATGTCCTCTGTGGGGGCTCATCATCAGATATAGAAGGGGAATATTGCATTTCTTGTGTGACATCTCTCTCTTGTTGTGAAGCTTCATCCCCCCGTGATCGAATGCTGCTAGAGTGTGTCCCAGCACCCGAGTTTTGTCTAGAAGAGTGGCATGTGGCTCAAAGCTTCTTTTGGGGTGTCATCCATGGTGGGGGATGAGTACCTTGCACATGGCTAGGGTAGATGACATGATCCTTTCTAGCACTGTACTTTGTGCGTGCCATTCTCTGAGGATGTAAAGTGGTAAAATGAAGAAGGACACCTTTATTTATAGCCTTTCACTTAAGAAATGTCCTGTTCAGATTTGAATGTATAAAAATTAATTTTTAAAACATTAAAAGGATTTTCACAAAAACATTGAAAGTTTATTTCAAGTGAAACAATTTTTAAAAACCCTGAAAAAAATAATGCATTTTAAGAGTTGGGAAACTGCTTCCAAGAAGAACCCTTGCTTACTCTTTGTGCATGACATTGGGCATGATGTAGCAGTCCTGATGATGACATCCACCTTTCTCTTGCAATATCATGTTGTATCTTTCTTGTAATATTTGCTATTTGTGACTCACATGCTTGTTCCATTACATATTTTCTAGCAAATGTCACACGAAAAAACCAATTGAACATGTCTTCTAAATAGTTTGATTGTAGTAGACCACCTCCATGAGAAGTGTTTTAAAAGTAAACACCTCTAGTCCTGTAATGTGACTTCTCCATTCCTTGTGTACTAAAAATGTCCAATGATCCATATCGATTCATAAAATATGCTCCATGTCAAAAAAGAATATACTATGATCTAGTCAATAAGATATACACATGGTATTTAAGACCAAATAAAAAAATGTAAGTAGAACTTACTGTCATGTTGCTTTCTCCACAAGATAAGATGAATGAGTGTGTAAACTTCTTCAGAGTCACTAGGAATAATTCTCATTGTGAAGCACTAGTGAAAACCAATCCCATCAAATGTAACAATTGATCTAACGATGACCAAACCTTCTTTCGCTTTTTAATGAGATATTCACATCTCTTTTAAAGAAACGTCTTGCTTCTTCCCAATCATTGAAACTTGTTGTAAAGTCTCTTGAGACTCGCCATACTGCTTAACAACTAAAGATACATGGCCACAACGAAAACCTATAGAATTCAAAAGATCTTCTAGTTTTTGGATTGCTATTGTAGAACTCTCTAATGGTTTCATTGCAAATGCATATTCAACATGGAGCTTCAAAAGCCTATCAAAGATCCTCATGAATGCATGCAAAGTACAAAAGTGAACATTGACTAATGCTAATGGAATAGTGGGGTTCCAATTATTGATTATTTTATCACGAGTCAGTTCTTGTAACATTGGACACCTCAGAAGTGATATCTCCCATTCCCCATGATTCCATGAGTCTGTTTTATCAATGTCTTTAGAGTCATCAACTCGCATCAATGCCCTTTCAAGTTTAGACTGTCTCTTAGATCCTTTGTAACCTTGTGTACAATTTAGACTCTCTCTAAAGCATATGTTTTACTTGAAAAATGAGTTTTCTTGCATGTATATGGGTTAAAGTGTACTTTTCGACCATGTATGGCTGAAAATGATGAAATTTGAAAAAACTCATTTTTAGGGGGAAACATAGTCACGGAATTGATGATGTGGTACTTACTTTTGGAGGGACTTTGAAAATTATACTTTTTCTAAAAGAAACTTTAGAAAATGGGCGGCAAAAGTGAGTTCTGACATATATATTAAGAAATAGGCACTTTTGAGTTAATATACACTAAAAATGAGACTTTTAGAAAACAATCATTTTTCTATTCAAATAAATGCACGAGTTTGATGATGTGGAAAGTAGATTCTCTTGATCTCTCTCTAGAAGAAGAAAGAGAGAAGCCTAGTAAAGCATAAAAAAAAGCCTAAAGTACCCTATTAAATGCACTTTTTCCCCTTAAAGAAGAACAGAATTAATCTTAATCCCTAAAAATTAGGGATCCTTACAAGGCCCAATCGATGGAGGGTTCATTTTTGCCCCTAATGAAAATTTCTCTTTCTCTAAGTCATATCTTATCTACTCTTCAATGTCAATTGTTCTCTGGTCTTGTGAAAGTTTTGCATTTTTTTCTCTCTTTTGCTATTCTTGAGTGATCAAAAGCTTCTAGTTGAGCATATCTTGTGATCAAGGAGACACTACAAAACCCAAGTATTGTAGCCTAGATTTCTCTAAATCAGTAAGTCCCCAATATATTCTTTTATTTTGATCCAAAGAAGTGACTTTGAAAGAGTCTTCAAGATCCTCTAATTAATAAATGGTGGTAAGGTTGAGAGTGCTTCCCACAATGGGTGAAGTGGCTTGCTACAATCTATCTAATAAAGCTAGGAGATAGCTATCCACCATATCATCATCTTCAGGGATTTTATCTGCTCTGAAAACATTCTGTACTATAGATCTTCCTCGTGGGTTAGTCTCCATTTCTCTATTGTCAGTCCAAGTGGGATTAAAAGGTTCTTCACTTTCTCCTCTTTCATTGATTATATCTCAATGCACAATCACTAAGTAAAATTTCCTTTGTTTGTCTATGTAAATCCTCCTTCAAATTTCATAGCTAGTCTTGGCAAAACCTCAAAGTTCATGGAATTCCGAAGTCTTGGCACTAAGCTATTAAGTCCATCAAAGTAAATAGGAACTCCATGCAATGTCTTAGAGACATACTACAAGGATTACCTATGCTCTCCTTCTATCATAGAGATGAAATCTACTGAATGTATAGAGTTATGCATGTCTTTAGAGGCCATGATTGATTCTACTTATGAATCACTAGAAATGTCAAAGTAAATGGATTGAAGCCTCTTTTTGCTTATGCTTTGTGTTGATGGTATCATGCTTCTTGGAATCCCCAAGATGTGTCTAGGTCGTAGCATAATTCACTATCTAGGCCCTTAACTAGTTTCTGTGATCTTAAACTCTCTATTTTGTTCTTATGGTATTCTATTAAATCTTTGAAGTAGGTTTGATTAATGTTTGAGTACTATATCTCCTCAAAAAAGTCAACTCAAGACCAATTCGGATTTGTTCCTAAATTCTCAATAAATGATACTCAAAACCCTCACAATACACAATACTAAGGTTGGATGATACAATATTTGGTCATTCCCATGATACACGATACTTGGATTCTCATAATACCCGATATTAGACCTCCACAATATGCTACCTGAGTTGAGGTGATACATGAACACCTCACGATACATGATGAATGATGCTAAGGTACATGATACACAATAGTAGCTCTAAACAATACATGATACCTTAGGAAAGATGATACGGGATACATGAAGAACATGATAGGATACTTCCTCCATAATGATACAAAATACAAGTCCGAAATCAAAAACACATGATACTTAGAAGTATTAGGGATACACAATATCACGGAGTCACGATACTCAACTAGGCAATACATGATATTTGGTGGTGGACATACTCAACAATGCAAGACAACATACCTAACTCTTGTGATACACCTAGGAGTAAGGTATAGGTGACAAATGGTATCTGTCAAGTATCGATGACACACGAGAATCTGCTATCGTACCACCAAACTTGACTGGTCATTTTACGTGGGCGTTTTAAGTCCAAATTGGAAAAATCATGTGCTAGTGTGTCCCTTGTGCTCTCCTTGTCATCCATATAAACCTATAGCTAAAAACATCCTTCAAAATCTCCTTATTCATGCCTCGCAATACTCAATAGGTGTAGTATTATTTGTAGTAGTGATCAAGCAATGAAATGAATTGACAAATAAGTACTCACCTCAAAGATTAATCTCCTAAAATCTCCCAAGTGAGTAATCTCCTCATGTAGACTCCAAGTTTCATGCAATAAAAAATAGGTGATATTGGTCATCCTCTGAGCACCATGATACTTGCACATACAAGTGAAATAAATGTGGTGTTTTTTTAAGTGTTAGCCAAGACCAATGACTCAAGAAAAAAAGTGAAAATACTTTTTTGGTTTTTAAAATATGATGGATCTAGCCTACTTCAAAAATCTCTTATATACTTCCTAACCATAAATCCTTCACTACTAACCTTATCCAAAAAATGTGTCACAGACACACTAGGTGTGTAAACGAACAAGTGCAAGAGACTTGTGACTTGCCAAAGTAGTGAAATTTACTTCCTCACGATGAATACCTTCAAAAAAATGCTTTAACCATCACACAAGCACCTTCATGTAGGCTTTATCCATGACAATGGTGCCACAAAGGTGTGTACATAGAATCATAAATTCTTAGGAACTTGCGACGAAAATAACTAATATCTGAATCATCAACAAAATGTATAAAGTGGTGGTTTGATACATGGATTAAATTATGAATTCAAGAGCATGACCCAATCAAGTGCATGGAAATGAGTGCAGCAATGATGTTTAATGTGGGAAAGGGACAAGGAATGCATGAAAATAGGGAACATGCACCTCACAACACACCTATTACACAAAATTATATATGGTGATACTTGGTACAACATCAACCACAAATCAAACAATTTCTCTTAGCTTTGGTACCCAATTATGGTAAAAAGTGAATTCGCTTGAAGCATCAAAAGATGCATTCAATGGTTGATTGTAGCTTTGTGCTTCAAGTTATGGCCAAAAAATAGACTAGTGGTAAACACCTAATCTCAGTTCAAGACTTCTCATGCTTCATACACACACAATAAAAGATAGAGGAGATGCAAGAGGAATAGGCAATAGATCTCGACAAGAATTCCATGCCTCAAGCATGCACACAAGCTCATGATGAAGAAGTTACATAGAAAAGAAGAAGAAAATTAAAAATTTCAAAGTTATCTCTTGATTGTGCCAAGAGGTCTTTACAAAAGAGTCACAAGTGATTTATATACATGTGCCCTAATTTTGGTCCTCTCACATCTAAGACTACTTTGTCTATAAATTACTAGGTTCCTACTATTGTACAAAGGCAATGTTACAATCTTATGCATCTAAAGGATTGCTCTAGAGTGTTTACAAAGATTTTTCAATGTTTTACAATGGATTGTGGGAAAAGAGAATGAATACTCAAAACCTAATGGTTGGTCCATGTACAATACCTCCTTCAGCCCTTCATTTTGAAAATTGTTCTTCACATCGAGTTTATATGTCTTCCAATGCTTTCTAAGTGCAATTTGAATACTTCTTAGGATGATACTTATTTTAGTCTCAAGGCTAAATTTTTCTTATAATCCACTCGACATATATAGGAGAATCTTTTAGCTACAAGCCTAGATTCATACCTAGACATGCTACCATTTGAACTCTTCTTTACCTTATATCCCCACTTGTTTCCAATGAGCTTCATATCCTTGTTCCTTGGAACTAATGTCCAAGTGTGATTTTATTCCAAAGCCTTGATCTCCTCCTAGATAGACTCTTGTCATTCCCAACAAGTATAGGGTTCTTCAAAGCATGTTGTTTCTTCAAAAACTTTACTCATATATGCAGAATGTATATTCATGATTGAATCATAGGTAAGTCTTTCAATTGGATACCTTATCCTATCACATCTTCTTATCTCACGATTCCATTGATTTCGATATTTATTGTTGACCTTTGAGCTCTCCTCATTCTTTGAATGATGTAGTGCATTGAGATAAGTCCATAAGTCTTAATCATCTTCTATGTCTACGATTTTGAGTTTGCGCTTGCTTCTTGCATCAGTAATTTTTCTTGATGTAGGAATTTCTCCACTAACTTGAATCCTCTAGTAAACTACGGGCTATGCTTTTAGCTTCTTCACTTTCTCTTTAATTCTTCCTTCGTTCACATCCATTTTTCAACATAGATACATTTGAAATATACCAAGGTAAAAGCTCATCAATTATGACATCCCTTTATACCTTTAGCTCCTTTGTTGTGAAAATATAGTATCTATACCTCTTTTGGTCACCTACATACCCTATGAACACACATTGTGTTAATCTATTATCAATTTTACTCCTTAATTCTCTTGCATTTAACACATAGAAAGTAAACACTTTTAAGTGTGACACATCTTGCTTTAGATTGTACAAAGCTTCATAGGGTGTTTTAGCATGTATATCTAATGTGGTTCCTCTATTCATGATGTATATTGCACTACTTAGTGCATCCATGTAATACCAACTACGCATTCCCATTACCTTTATCGTAGTCATATCACACTTTGCAATGTAACCATTCTTTGTTTTTGTGACACCAATTTCTTATGGTGTGTGCCTACATGTGATTTCTCTCTTGGCTGGATTTGATTCTAGAAAATAAGAGAGATTATGAAAGAAACATTCTCCCCCTCGATGTCACATAAAGCATTTGATATAACTATCATATTCCTCCCTTATAACAGCTTTGAATTTCTTAAAGTGATAAAACGATTCTAACTTATACTTCATCAAGTAATGCCTAGTCGTCATTGAAACATTATCAATCAAAGCTACAAAGTATCTTTTACCTCCAATTAAGTGGTCCTTTGTTGCTCACCACAAATCTCTATGAACTAGGTCAATTGAATGATGGCTCTTATAGTTTCTCTTTTTGAAATCTAACCAATTCTCTCTAGCCAAACGAAAAGCTTCACAAAAGCTCTTAAGATTTTCACTATAAATATTTGGGAACCCAATCAATAGCCTCTTGCTTCTCATATCCTTCAATCTCAGAGTATTGATAAGTCCATACCTTTTGTTCTGTAGGTCCAATTCTTCTGACTTTCTACTTCCATATGTGAAGTAGGTGGTGTGGTTGAGATTTGGCTTCACATCAAGTGTCAATACTTATACCTCCTTCTTGCCATTGACTACCAATCTTTACTCTTACTTAGGGTTTTCCAAAAATCATTCCTTCTGGTTGAAGTGGAATTTTGATCCTCTCTCAAACATTTGAACCATACGAAACAAGATTTCTTGAGATTTTGGGAACATGAAAAACATCCTTCAAATAATTATCCTTGGGGGAACCACCAAGCCTAACATCATCTATATGTGTGATGAAATGGGGGTATCATCACCTCTCTTCACATGGCCTTTAGTTGATTGTACCTACATATTTGAAAAGAAATCCATATTGTAGCTAATGTAGTTGTTGTATCCACTATCAATGTACCATGTGCTTGAACGGCATGTCTTTTTGTCACTCATTTGCATCATAGCTAACATAATTTCATGCTCACTTGAATTAGATGGATAATTATTTTTTCCCCTTAATATGACTTGCTATTTTTCCTTTTGTAGCAATCCCTTGGAAAATGGCTATACTTTCCACATATAAAGCATCCTTCTTAGTTGTTGTTGTTGTTGTTGTTGTGTTGTTCACTTGATTCTCACTATACGTTCCTCCTCTTTCTCTAAACCTGCCTCTTATCTTTGATGAAGAAAACTTGATTCCTTCTTCTTGATTACGATCTTCATTTGATACTCTTCCTTGTTTTCCTTTGCTCTTAGCTTAATTTCTTGCTTTATGCCTTTCTTTACCTCCATAAAATGTTTGGGATTCATTCCCCTTTTTCTATGAACCTCCAATGCTTATCTCCTCATTTTCCATCAAGCTCACTAATGTAAAGTCAAGAAGATTGTCTATAACATATACAAAAGCGGTAAACGCCTTCCAAATTTCATCATTCCCAAGTGAATTCCATGTGGATTTAATAGGTTCATCATCATATGTGACATCATATGGATTCCAATGCATCACTTCTTTAATCTTTAGAAGTTAGTCATCCATACTGCTACTAGGTGCGTTGCTCAACTAATTGTTCATTCTTCAATTGAATCTTCTTACCTTTGGCTAAAATGGGTTTCTAGTGTTTCCCCCACTTTCATTGAAGTGTCTAGGCATTTTATATGGATATCATTGCGTTGCTAACATGTTGGAAGAAGATGAAGATAGATCTGTTATCTCCTCACTCCTCTCTATGAAGATCCTCAACTAGGGTGGAGATTCAATCTCTCTTAACCTAGCTCTAGCATTTCTATCATTAATAAGACATCATAAGCCTTTTCCCATCAATAAGTTAACATTCTAAATTTCCATGGCTAATAATGATTTTATCTAATTTCTTGATGTGAGTGCTATATTCTAACATGATGTGCTCTAATATGCTCTTGTATAACTCTTGATGTAAAACCAATGCTTCCAAGATAGACCACTTATTGCATTCATTAGGCATGCACACAAAGACCAGTGCTCATTCTGAACATAACTTCTCTCATAATATGAAAAGCTTGGAGTTCATCTTTGAGCCAAAATTACAAGAAAATAACAAGTTTCTGAAGACTACATGCATGGGATACAAAATGATCAAGAAACTCTACTCATCACTTACACACAAAAATATGAATGTAGGATATGGTAGGTCAAAGTCTCATGAAAATCTTGAAGCAAGTAGGGGGCTTGCTTAGCAAGGGGTTTTGTAGCTTCTTCAAATGCTAGGACGGATAACACAGATGAGATCTTCCAAATTGAAAGTACAATATGTGTTTAGAAGACTTTGAGATTCCCCAAATGGTAGGGAATTGTTTTCCTAGATTGTACGCTTTATCGCACTTAAGTGTGATACATGATCCACTAAGTGCTACAAGGGAGATTCAAATTGAAATATGGGTATAATTATTTGTGCTTTACTTGTTGCTTCACATTGCGCTAAGTGTCCTCCATTCAAAGGGTTCGTAAGCTCCTAAGTCTAAAGCTTGTTTTCAATATTCTTTGATGTTGGAAAATTTAGTGAGGAGTCTAGATTGAAGGTTGGGATCTTCCACCTATGTGGCATCATAAAGCTATGATATAATTTTTATATGCAGCTGTGGACATGTTTTGGTCTGGTACTATGGAAGGAATTCATAAAGCAAGTAGAAACATTAAATTGTTTTGCACAATGCCATATAGAGATGTAGAATTTTTCACGACATGAGAGTATAAAAATAGCTTTTCTATAGATGATTATAAGGAGACATTTATGCCTCTTTAGAAAAATGTATTAGAGGTTAGTTGGAATGCTCTAAAGATTATGCTTATCAAAAGGACTTTTTAGAAACTCTACTTTCAAGTGAAGGGATTTGTATGTTTTGATTTGTTGGATTTTCCTTTGATGTAAAAGATCTTGTAGAATATGGAGAAGTTCAATATCCAGAAGGTGAATAAAACCAAATTCATTATAATGGGACATAGGCCACATAGACCTACTATAAAAAATGAACAGTCCAAAGATGATTTCATGTTTTAATAATCATGATAAGAAATGTAATCAAGAGGAGACTCAATGGAGGAGTCAACCCATTCCTTGGCAACAAGATCTTGATTTTACTGAGTGTGCAAAAAAACTTGGTTTCAGTTTTGATTTTGGTGAACAAGGACATTGAACATATGAATGCCGAAACAAGAAAACCTTTCAGCCTACACAAGTGAAGGTGAAAAACATCATTGAGGAGGGTATATTGAGGAGGGTGAAAAAAATCATTGAGGAGGGTATATTGTGTATGTTATGTACGTGTACCTAGTGAAGTGAGATCAAAACTTGATGTGAAATCAGAAAAGTGTATATTTATTGGTTATGCAGATACTCAAAGAGGATATAGATGTTATAAATCCTCATATCAATAAGGTGGTTGTTTCAAGAGATGTTAATTTTGATGAATCACTTTCATGGTATGTAGATAAGAAAAGTTTGCAGGTCATAAATGAAGATGAAGAAGATACAAGTGAAGGTGATGAGTGCTTACCTCAGCCCACAAGAAGTTTAAGTGATGAGAAAAGTGGTTTGGATGAAGAAAGAGAGCTACCTTTCAATGGAAGATTAAGGAAAGAGTCGCCTCCAAGTGTTAAAAGTAAAGGTAAACTCAAACTTATTGAAGTTAATGATGAAGGAGAGGAAATTAGTGATGTATGTGAGTATGGAGAATCATCAAAGGTTCCCAATAAGAAAGGAAGAGCATCTATATTGGAGGTAAGAAGAACTTCAAGAGTGAGTAAGCAACCTCAAAGGTATACGTATGAATCTCTCATGAATACTCATTATGCTTTTATGACAAAAGTTGAGCAGAAAAATGAACCCACATGTTATGATGAGGCAAAAGGAGATGAAAAGTGGGAGAAAGCAATGAGAGAAGAAATGGAAGCACTACAAGATAACAAGACTTGGAATTTAGTTCCAAAGACACCAAAGCAAAAGGTAATTGGTTGCAAGTGGGTTTTTAAGATTAAAATAAATAGTGATGGTAGTGTGTCAAGATATAAGGCTAGACTTGTAGCAAAAGGATATAATCAAACTCAAGGATTGGACTATGAGGAGACATTTAGTCTAGTAGCAAACATGGAAACAGTGAGAACTTTGTTGGCTTTAGCTGCAAGTAAAAGGTGGAATATATATCAACTCGATATAAAGAATGCCTTTCTTAATGGTGAGTTAAATGAAGATGTGTATATGTCACAACCAAATGGTTATGTGGATGCAAAATGTCCTAATCATGTATGCAGGTTAAAGAAGGCATTGTATGGTCTTAAGCAGGCACCAAGGGCATGGAATGCAAGGTTGGTAAAGTATCTTATGCTACAAGGATACACAGCGAGTCATGCTGATCCTTCACTTTATGTAAAACATGAAGATGGCATGTGTGTCTATGTATGCATTTATGTGGATGACTTGTTGATTACAGGGAATGATGCAAAAGCAATTGATGAGATAAAAGGTAATTTGGGAAAGGAATTTAAAATTTCAGATCTTGGTTTGCTTAGATACTTTCTTGGGATTGAAATTGTGTATAGCGATGAAGGTATGTGGTTGATATAGAGAAAGTATATATGTGATATGTTGAAAAGGTTTGGTATGCAGGAATGTAAATTTGTTTCTACTCCAATGGAATGTAATGTAAACTTGAGTGCAAAGGAAGGTGATGAGTTGCATGATATGAATGTGTATAGATTCATGGTAGGATGTTTGATTTATGCAACAAAAACTAGACCTGATATATGCTATACAGTGGGAGTATTGTCACAGTTTATGCATGAACCTAGAGTACCTCATATGCATGCAGCGAAAAGAGTGCTTAGGTATTTGAAAGGTACCATGAACGAAGGATTGTTTTATAGTCATGATGCTGATCTAACTCTTAAAGTCTTTAGTGATGCAGATTGGGCTGGAAGCAAATATGACAGAAGATCCACAAGTGGATATGTGGTAATTGCACGAAACAAGACATTAACATGGAGTTCAAAGAAACAGCCTACAGTTGCTTTATCTTCTACAGAGGCTGAGTATAGAGGTTTAGCTTTGGCTACTACTGAAGTTATGTGTTTTAAAAAGTTGTTTCATGACTTGAATGGGCAGGTTGATGTACCATTGATATATGGGGATAACTTGAGTAGCATTCATATGACTTCAAATCCTATTTTTCATGCTAGAACAAAGCATATAGAGGTTCATTATCATTATGTTCGAGAGAAGGCCATAAACAATGAAGTACAAGTTTCTTTTGTGGGAACGAAGGATCAAGTTGCAGATATCTTCACCAAATCCTTGGATGGACCAAAGCTTCAAAGATTCAACTATATTCTTGGCATGAAAGAAATACCCTTTGAAACTTGAGGGGGAGATTGTTGCGAACATTTGTTTTATGTAGGGTACAAGTTTCAAATTATGTAAATACCTTTGGGAAGTCTTAAAATACTTCAAGAAGGCTCATATTATTCATAAAAGATAGCAAAAATACCACGTGAGGTCTAGAACATGGTGAGTCAAATTAGTGAGTCACAACAGAGCTGCAGTGGTGTCCTAGTGGAAGGTCGATGTGGCTAGTTCTCAAAGTCCATCAATACTTTGCTTATTTGAGCACTTGAGTCATGTAATACCTCCACCCAAGTGTCTACCACGAATTTAGATGTATTAAGAAGGTTTTAGATTAGTTCCTTATGCTATAAAAAGAGGAGAAAGGTCATGATCTTGTGGGAAGTCCAAGAGAGGCATATGTGTATCTCTATGCTGCTGTAGTTTTTTATGCAGCGATTGCAGAGCTTGTATCTCCCTCATTAGATATCCAAATTACATGTTTGATAGCTTTTTGGAACGCTCTTACTGTCTACTTTCGTCTTGTAAATTTTTATAATCATTGGATTTGTGAGCTGAGAGCAGTACTCTCTGCAAGTAGTGTATGTTCTCTGGTTTCACCCCTGCTGAAGGTCACCATTAAACTACAAACTTGCAGAGGTCATACCTCCTTGTGTATTTATCCAAATTGAGTGTTCTTTGGCTCATTGGAAAGCTCTTGGTGTTAAGTATATGTGGTTAAAACAGTGTTAGAAAATTCGAATCCATTAGAGAATAGTAAGCTCTACAAGCATGACTGGTTTTCTGTGATGAAATTTGTGAGAAGGTCAACTTGTTCCTAGGGGGTTCCACCTACTTCTTGTTATATTTTGGAGGTCAATAAACTCCAACATGTACTCCTTTTCGATTCATTTAAATGATAATTCATTAATGGATGTAGATCCTTTCACTCTAGTGAATTCATCTTCTATAGAAGTTTCATTCGATCTAATGCATGAATCTTAAAATAATCATGTAGATTAAGACATTATTTACATTTTTCTTTCCACATATTTACTTCTTATGGAAAGAACTATGCATCAATCCCGTAAAATTCTTGTAGACCAAGAAACCATCATTTTTCTTGTTTCCATATATTTGCTTCCTATGGAACAAAGCTACTCTCCTCGCTCTGAAAATGATAAGGAACTCTTTCTAAAATTAGTTAAGTTAGTTAATTTCTTTGCACTTGCATGTCTTGGATCATTCATACACTAGCACATTCTCATACTTAATCACCTCAATTATCTTTGAGCTTGCTTCCCACTCCCTAAAGAAGTGCAAAAAATACCCTTGATGTAGGCACGAAGTGACCCATAGAAAAGCCTCACCCGATCTGCTTGGTGTTCTTGTTTTGCACCTCAACGGTGTCGGTATGAGCATTGGCATATGCATCAAAATAGGTGTTGATTTCATAATGCTAGTATAAGTGCCAATATAAGCATTAGTATATGCATCAATATATGCATTAATATAAGCATCCATATACACATTGATATAAGCATCGATATACGCACCGGTATGTCTTGCCAAAATAGATGGTATATGCATCAGTAATTATTGATGCTATACACGTCGGTAATTCCCTACCAATAGCAATAGTACAAACATCGATATATTCCTAGAACTATTGACAATATAAGCATCAATATGTCCTTGGCAATACCAATGCCTATATTGATGTCTATATCTACAAACCTTTTTTTTATGGGTAGAGTGGAGTGTCCCCTACAAGAAGAACATGATAATGTTGTTGTCTAGCAAGGAGACACTCTAACAAAAGTAAACCAAGAACATATTGTGACATGTACTATAATGGTTGTCGGCTTAAGGTTTAGATGACCGGAAGCTAAAACACAATTTGATAAAGAAAAACACATTGTCGAACATAAGAGAGATATGTATGAGCACAATGAACCATGAACCACATACCAAAGAGATATTCCATAAATGAACCATGTACAAATGAGATTTTTGATAAAAGAACTTAGTACAAAACTGTGGCAAACCGGTGCCATATATGAATCAAATACAAAACTGTTGCAAACCATTGATATATATAAACCAAGTTCAGAAGCTCACCTCATGGTAGACTGTCCCATGAAGGGACTGCATCGTGTCCCTCCAAGTCCTGCAACAATGCATCTAGCCAATGACTTGTATATGTGTGTATATATATTACATGTGTGTATGTCTACGTGTGTGTATTTATATGTGTATGTATGTGTATATGAAAGTGTGTGTGTATGTATATGAAAGTGTGTGTGTATGTAAAATCCTAAAACCCTACCCCTAAATCCCTAATCCTAAAACCCTAACCCTAAAACATGTGTGTATGTACATGTTTTTGTACGTGTATGTGTGTATATGTGTGTATATTTATGCCTCTTATGTGTGTGTATGTATGCATGTGAGTGTATGTGCATGCATATGTGTATGTATGTGTGTGTATGCATGTTTATATATATATATATATATATATATATATATATATATATATATATATATATATATATATATATATATATATATATATATATATATATATATATATATATATATACGTATGTATGTATTTATGTGTGTGTGTATGAATTTATATGTCTTTATGTGTATGTCTGTATGTTTATCTGTGTGTATGTGTAAATGTGTATATGCATGTGTGTATGTATGTAAAACCCTAAAACCACAACCCAAAAACCCTAAATTTAAACCCCTTGGCCCTAAAAGATGTGTGTATGTACATGTCTATGTATGTACATGTGTGTCTATGTGTATGTGTGTATATGTGGGTCTATGTGTGTGTATATGTGTGTGTATATGTGTGTGTATGTATGCATGTGAGTGTATGCCTCTGTATGTATATGTGTGTGTATGTGTATGTGTATGTGTGTATGCATGTGCATATATGTATGTGTATATGTGGCTTAATGTATGTGTATGTGTATATGATTGTATGAATATTGTGTGTGTATGCATGTGTATATATATATGTCTATGTTACTTTATATGTGTGTATTTGTATGTGTGTATGTATATTTTTGTGAGTGTGTATATGTGTGTATGCATGTGTGGATGTTTGTAAAACCCTAAAACCCTAACCATAAACCCTCAACCTAAATCCCTAACCCTAAAACATTTGTGTATGGACATGTGTGTGTATGTGTATGTGTGTATACGAGTGTCTATGTGTGTGTATATATGTGTCTCTTATGTGTGTGTTTGTATGCATCTGAGTGTATGCGTATTCACACATGTATGCGTATTCACACATGTATGCATGTGTGTGTGGATATGTGTGTGTATGTATATGTGTGTATGCATGTGTGAAAGTATGTATGTATGCATGCGTGTATGTATATGTGCATGCATATCCATGATTATGAATATGTGTGTATGTATGCATGTGTGTATGTACATGTGTCTGTATGTGTATGTGTGTGTATGTACATGTGTGTGTATGTGTGTGTGTGTGCATGTATATGTGTGTGTATGTATATGTGTGTGTGTATGTATATGTGTGTGTGTATGTATGTGTATGTGTGTGTATGCATGTGTATGTATATCTGTGTATGTGATTGTATTTGTATGTGTATGTGTGTGAATGTGTATGTGTGTGTATGTGTATATATGTGTATGCATGTGTATTTACATGTGTGTATGTGACTCTATGTGGATGTATGTGTATGTGTGTTTATGTGTATATAGGTGTGTCTATAAGTGTATGTATCTATTTGTGAATGTGTATGTATATGTGTTTGTATATGTTCTTGTATGCATAGGTGTATCCATGTGTGTATGTGTATGTCTGTCTCTGCATGTGTATTTCTATGTGTGTATGAAAGTCTATATGTGTGTATGCATATGTCTGTATGTATATATGTGTGCATGCATGTGTGTATGGATGTATGCATATGCATGTGTGTATGTATGCCTGCATATGCATGAGTATGCATGTGTGCATGTATGCATATGAGTATGTGTGTATATGTGTATAGGTGTGTGTATGTATATGTGTGTGCATGTGTGTGCACGTGTGTGTATGTGTATGTGAATATGTGTCTATGTGAGTGTATGTCTGTATGTGTGTCTCTTGTGTGTGTATTTATGCATGTGATTATGTATGTATATGTGTATATGTGTGTGTATGTTCTAAAACCCTAACCCTAAAACCCTAACCCTAAGACCTTAACCCTAAACTCCTCACCCTAAAACCCTCACCCTAAACACCTAACCCAAAAATCCTTACCCTTCAAGCTCTCTCTCGCTCTCTCTCTCTCTCTCTCTCTCTCTCTCTCTCTCCCTCCCTCTCTCTCTTTTGAGGCCTTAAGCAACATTTCATTTAGTTTCTTTGTGTGTGTGTATCTTTGTCTTTCAATATATCTCTCTATCTTTGCTCTATATCACTCTCCCTCTTTCTCTCTCTTGCTATCTCTTTTTCAATATCTCTCTCAAACATTATCCAATATTTCAATTCATTTTTTTTCCTCTCTCTCTCTACCTATCAATTAAGATATTTTGTATGCTTTTTGTTTTTAAATTTTTGTATCAATATTGTGTTTTTTATATCTCTATCTCTCTTTCTCTCTCTCTCTTTCTCTCTCTCTCTTTCTCTCTCTCGTTCGCTCTCTCAATGTCTCTCTCTCCCTCTCTCTCTCTCTAATAAAGAAAAAAATAGTATATGCATGGACATAGATCACTCACATTGATGCAACTCTGGAACACTCATCATGCTTGCACAATCAAGTTTTCCTCTTCTCAAACAAAAACTCTATGCAAAAGCTACTTCAAAAGAAAATGAGATCGAAATAAGGAAAGCCTAGTAAAAAATAATAAGGAATAGAGAGAGAGAGAGGATGAAGGATTTCAACACTTACCAAGATGCAAGAGTCAGAGAGAGATGTGTGTGTAGAGAGAGAAAGAGTTCTATGTGTGTAAGGAGAGATGTGTGTGTGTATGGAGAGAAACGAAGGTGGATGTGCGTGAGGGGAGAGGCAAGAAGCAAAGGGGGTAGATTAGAGTCAGATGGAGGTGCTTCATGCACGCATTCAAGTTAAAAAACTAAGAAGTTGACTTTCGAGTTCAAAACAGAGGACTAGTCATCTCTCGACTCTCAGTTTTTTTAACGCGATGTTGGTACTAAGGTCTAAATAGGTGTCTACATAAGCATCCATATAGGCACTAGTATATGCATTAGAATAAGCATCAGTATAGATTTCAATATGTGCATCAGAATAAGCCTTGGTAGAGGCACTAATACATGTCAAATCATTACCAACACCTATACCTTATATAAGTGATAATATCAATCCATATTCTGATGAATATATCAATTTCAAGATTTTAACATTTTTGCAAGCATCTCCCAATGGTCATATCAGTACTATGGATAACCATCGGTATGGCTAGTGTGAGCATGAGGCTCATATGCTATAGTGAGATGGAATAGATACTATTCAATCCAACACATTGAAGATTTAAAATATTCAATAATCAAACCATAATGTGTTTATCAAAGGTATTGCATGTTTTTGTGAGTACTTAAACAATCATTTCGATTAAACAAAGGGAACATAAATTTTATGAAGTAGATTCTATGCCTAAATGATGCTTTGTAAAATATCAAGGGAGATTTTTCGTATCAATTTAAAAAGGAAGAGGAAAGGAATAATATCTGAAATACACATAAAGCATCCACAAGAAGGAATGGAAATTAGATATGAAGGCGGAAGAAAAAAATATTCAGCTTTGCCTAACCGAGTAGAGAAGATTGTTTTAGAGGAAAATGCAAATGAAAAGAAAATACCTAGTAAGATATCTGGGAGCCTTAAATTCACAAACATTCAAGCTAGCATTCCATTCAAGAAGAGGCAACTAGATTAGTAGATGTGATGCTGATGTTTTATACAAAACCATTTCATGTGTATATTAGTGGCTTTGTCTCTTTTGGAGTTAGACATCTGTGGAAGCACGTGAACATCACAAGGAAGAAGATGAAGCTTGGATCATAGCACACAATACTCATTGTATTACTAGAGAATGTATAGAGATAAGTAGTCCATCAGGGCAATAGGCGTATATACAAGCCGGGGGAAAAAACCTCCTAAAGAGGGAAAAAAGTGCCCTGGTGGTCCTAGTGTGTTCACACACATCACTAACTAAATATATCAGCAAATCCCCTCTGAGTGATGCAGTGAACAAGGAGTTGGCACTCATGTATAAGGAAGTGCTGAGCTAGGTGTAATCAATTCACAAAAGGAAATAAGCCCAAAGCTTTGTGAAAAACTTCAAACTTCTCCCTAGGTAGAGCCTTCATGAAAAGGTCTTCAATGTTCTCCTACGTGGCACATATGCCAAGCTGATCTCCCCAACAGAGAACCTCTCCTGGACATAATTATAATGCATATCAATGTGCAAATAATGCGAGCATGGAACACAGGGTTCCTCGAAACTGCCAATGCACTTTGAATGTCAGTGAAGATGGTGGTGGCAAAAGACTAACCAACATCCAAATCAGCCATAAGGTGGCTTAGCTAAACACACTCAACAGTAGCTGTGAAAGCTACCCTATACTTAGCCTCACAAATGGAAGTATCTAATGTAGGATGCTTCTTGTTCAACCAAGTTATACATGAGCTACCAAGCATGAAGCAAAAGCCACTAGTGGACACACGAGGGTCATAGCAACCAGCCCAGTTAGAGTCAGAAAAAGCATACAGATCTGGCGATAGTGATCCCTCCTTGGGATAAAACAACCCAAGTAGCTGAGTACCACTCAATTAGCGAAAGATGCGCTTAACCATCTATCAATGCTTGACACTTGGGCAATGCATAAATCTGCTCATCTCTGAGACAACAAACTGAATATTTAGCTAAGTAATGCATAATTAAATCAAGCATCCAACAGCTTGCTGATAGAGAAGAACATTAAATGCATCTCTAGCATCCTGAAGACTCAATCCTAAACCTCTCTCCATATGAGTGGCAATAGGCTTAAAGTTTTGAAGACCAAAACTCTACAATAATGTGTCAATATATTTCGTTTGACACAAATCCATTCCACAATCTGCAATGTGCATAAACTGAATGCCCAAATAGTAATGCAAATGCCCCAAATCAGACATCTCAAATGAGGCATGTAAATCAGCCTTAAAATCAGCAATATGCCTCTCATGAGGACCAGTGAGTAGCATGTCATCAACATAAACCACAATGATTAGAAGTACATCATTAACACGTATAGCATATAAGACGCTTTTAGTTGGAATGTTTTCAAAACCATGTGCAATCACATAGGCATGTATCCATCATATGAAGCATGTAGTGCTTGCTTTAAGCCATATAATGGCTTCTTTAATATGCACACCTGGTTCTCATGCCCTCTCTACACAAAACCACGGGGCTGAAAAACATACACTTCTTCATGCAAGTCGACATTCACAAATGTTGTTTTGATATCCAACTGATGTACATTCCAGCCATGATTAGCTACAAGTGCACAGATGCTATGAACAGTAGTCATTCAACAAGTACTTACAAAGGATTCATCAAAATCAATGCCTCTTTCTTCCGCATAACCCTTTGCAACAAGCCTAGCCTTATACTTGTCAACTGTACCATCAGGCTTACGCTTCCGCTTGTATACCCAGTTAGTCCCAATGGCCTTCTTGCCAAGAGGCAAGTCAAATAAAGATCAAGTACCATTCTTCATTATAGCATCATATTTAGATTGCACAGCATCCATCCAATTTTCTGAATTTTGTGCTTCATCAAACGAAACACGCTCATTCTCATCACAGATACTTGATGCAGCCATAGCATAGAAATCTGATGCAAAAGAGGCACTATGAGAGCCTAAACGAGTACGATATGACAGAGGTGCATCTAGTTTGCTCTTACACAAAGTCTGCACGAACCATTTTGGCATAGTTTTTGCCTGCTCAATATCAGCTCTCTCATCAACAAGTGCATCATGTAAATCTACATCAAAAAAATGGAATGATCTGCATCATCACATGAAACATACAAAGGCTAAGAAGTTGCATCGTTAGGACCACCACTAGACAGTCCACTTGTAAAAAGAGGTAGCAAAGTATCATACATGTCTTTCGAGCTAACAAATGTCTCCTTAGTACATGAAAGCAATGGCTGAATAGGATCTTCCACAAAAACAACATCACGGCTAACCAGAATGCATTTAGTCTGTGGATGATACAGAGGATAGCCTTTACTTTGAGAACTATACCCAGCAAAAATATATTTTACTGCTTTATCATCCAATTTTTTGCGATGTTGTTCACGCTCTAATGCATTTGCCAAACAACCAAAAACACGCAGATGAGCAACAGATGGATTGCAATCATGCTAAGCCTCATATGGAGTGATAGACTACAATGCTTTAGTGGGATACCTGTTAAGTACATATGCTGCACACATTACAGCCTCAAGCCAGAAACTGTGGTAAAACCTGACTCTTGACCATACACCTCGCCATCTCCATGAGTGACTTGTTCTTTCATTCAACAAATCCATTTTATTGAGCTATATATGGCACTATACATTGGTGTTTTATCCCACGTTCAGCCAAAAATGTATTAAAATCAAAAGACATATATTCCCCACCTCGATCAAAACAGAGAGTGCCCAGTTTACATGCTGATAGATTTTCAGCCAAAACCAAAAACTATTTGAAGCACATGAGCACTTCAGACTTTGCCTTCAATGGATATACCCATGCATGCCTGGAAAAATCATCGATGAAGGTCACGAAGTAAAGATAATTTTAAAAAGAAGGTCTCTGTATAGGACCATAAACATCGCTATGTATAAGTTGCAATTTCTGATTAGCCCGAACTAAGCCATCTTTTGGAAATGAGGAACGTTGCATTTTGCCCAAAATACAGCCTTCACATACATGTTTACCGGGTGCCTCAAGTTTGGGCAAAGAGGACACCATTTAAGATTTCTGCAAGCATAGCAAATTAGAAAAATTTAGATGACCAAAGCATGCATGCCAAAGCTTTGCATCTTCCATAGCCTGAGAATCATGTACTATACATGTTGAATCATTAAGAGATCTTTCATAGTCTATGAGCTTATACAACCCATGACATAAAATGCCAAAAGCAATAATCACATCACCATTTGACAGATCATGAACTGTACACCTTTCGTCAACAAATTTCACAATCAAGCCGATCTTGGCTAAAGATAAAATTGATAACACATTCTTCTTCATCCCTCGCACAAATAAAGCATCTGACAAAGTGAAAGAACTACCATAAGTAGTAGTCAAAATGATCTTACCAACTCCCATGATAGGATAAGAGTAGTTTTTGGCGCATGTGACAGCATTCCCTGTAGGGGCAGGCTCGAGTGAAGTGAAGAAACTATGCTGCGAGATGATATGTTTGGTCACCCCACTATCAAAGTACCAAACATCAGGGTCTACTGCAGACATGTACTACGCATGCAAAGATGGGTCAAAACTGCAAAAAGTAGTAAATGCTCATTCTTCTTCCTGCACAAGATTAGTAGAGTCTATTTTTGGTGTAGAGGCCTCTACAACAACCATTATAGAATCTTTCTTCTTTGACTCTTTAATAGCTAGTTTTGGACAGTTCTTCATGATATGATCATTTCCTTTATAGTACTTGCAAAACAATTTCTGCTTTTCTGATTTCTTTTCATCTTTGTCTTCCCTCTTCGATTATATAGAATTAGCAGATTTTTGCTTACTAATTGAAGAGCTCCATTTTCTTTTGCCCTTCAAACTAGCCAAGAAAGTTTGATCTGCAACATGCATAATGTACCTATTCTGCATAGACTGATCTTCCTACAATAGAACAAAGAATGAATCCTCAAATGACAAGCCATTTGGTTTGCCTTTCATCATCAAACAAAGAGTAGAAGCAAAACTCTGATATGAATCAGGAAGAACATTTAGAACGATGTACACAAGTGAGCTATTTGGTATAACTTCATCACATGAAATCTACTGTTCCTTCAAGTCTTTGATCTTTGTTAGAAAACAGACCATAAAATCACCTTCACTCATATGTTCACTCTCCAAATGTTTTTGAAGGTAAGCAACACGAGCCTCATTCCTAACTTGGTACAATGTGATAAGTGTATCCAAGCATCCTTAGTTGTTGTGCAAGAGTGAATGTGAGGAATGATGGTGGCATCTCTGCCATCCCAAAGAATTTGCTCTATAGTAGGTGCAACAGAAACCACAGCACAAACATGAATATGCAGAAGATCAACATCTTTGACACCTTCTGCATCAGCTTCAGTACATGTAGTTGTAACAGTTGTAGTTATGATAGGATGTTTTTCAACACCCTGCACAATGTTCCAAAGTCCTTTTGCAACTAATACATGTCGCATCATATAAGCCCATAATGGGTGGTTGGTGCCATCCAACTTATCCTGAACAGCCAACATACGTAATACATCACTACTTTTAGCCATGGCTGGTGACTAAAATACCTTGATGCAAAAAATTGATTGTGTGTCAAAACGTTGAAGAGAACTTCCCACACAAATTCTACTAGACCTGTAGTAGACTTTGAGATGCTTATACTGGCGAACTGAAACTAGTATATACATTTGGCACAAAAAGACAAAATAGCTTGCACAAGCACTGTACCAATTGTTGGAGTTAGACATCTACGAAAGCATGCGAACAACACAAGGAAGAAGAAGAAGCTTGGAGCACAACACACAACACTGATTGTAGTACTAGATAATGTACAAAGATAAGTAGCCCATTACGGCAATACGTGTATATACAAGCCAGGGGAAAAAAACCTCTTAAAGAGGGAAAAAGTGCCCCGGCGGTCCTAGTGTGTTCACACACATCACTACCTAAATATATCAACAATCTCATGAGTAATAAATATTTTTTCTGAGAAGTATGGCTTTAATGAATTAAAAACATATCAAAATTTTTTTATCAATTAATGCACTATAGAAGTGTGAAAAGAGTGACAAAGATGTGTGTATACTCTCAGGTGAAATGGTGGGATATGGTTATGATTATTTCAAAGATCATGAAATTAGGAAAACGCATATCAACAATGGGAGAATTTGCAACTTCTCTATGCAACCTTGGAGCAATGGTGACCTTGCATGAAGACTAAACCTAGGAGATTTAGCACACATAAACTAGACTTTAGACCTTGATAATGCAAGTTATTTCACTTAAAGTGGTTAGTGCTACTAGGAGAACCAATGCCTCCAAAATTTCCAAGTTATGGTCTTCCCTAGGCAAATAAACACTTGCTCATTCTTGAATCTCGTTCTCTTGATATATGTAGAAACATGACACTAGCTTTGAGCCAAATTTATAAGACTTGATTAATTTTCTAATAAAAACCAACAGTACGAGAAATGATTGATATATGACTAATGAAATATGCTCAACACTCATAGCAATCTAGAACACTCACATAGAATTTAATGTGCTAGATATGGTTGTTGATGATGGATTTCAAATTCAAAATTGAGTAAATGTTTCTCATGCTTGGATGCTTTCTCCATGTAGCTCCAAGTTGCATCCATTTGATGGTCAGATTGAGAGTAAAGTGAAAGCTTGAATTTCAACACTCCCCTTCAAGCTTCAAGATTCAATCCTTCATCCTAGCCCCAAGAACCCAATTCCCTTCTTGAGCCTTGTTCGCTTCATGAAATCCAAAGATTTGGTGAACATGTTAGCACATTGGTCCTTGGTACTTAAATGTTGCACTTGAACCTCTTTTGCCACCAGCTTTTCTCTAATGTAGTCATAATGTACTTCTACGTGTTTTCTCCTAGCATGAAACAAAAGATTGGTAGATAGGTACACACTACTCATATTGACACTCATGATTGTAAATTAAAATCAAGATGCAAGAATATGTTGATCACTTGAAGTTCCAAATCATGAATATGGAGAGGACACACTTAGTGTTGGGCAAAGAATGATTATGGGGTTTGGTCGAGAAACTTAAATGCATCTATCAAAACAATATTATTGAATTTGTTAAATATGGAAGTAATTTTTTAATCCACGGTGAAAGAGATGTACCTAGTACAACTCTTATTTCATGTAGTTAGATACTTTATTTGATTCACATGATGTGCGGGATTTTTAGCTTTAGTTTTATTAGATGCTCATTAGTGTGTTGATGAGTATGCATTTCAGATGTATCTCTTTTTCAGCATAATGTAACTACGAACTTTCTATTTCTTTTTCTTCTTGCATGAAAGTGTAGCTAAGCGTTTTAAGAAAATCATGTTTGGATATGAAGGTGCATTTCCTATTGACTTACCACAAGGATTGCCACCTATAAGGTGAGACAATGCCCATGCCATTGACTTAGTTGCTGACACTAGCCCATTTGCAAGACTCCTTATAGGCTTATTATAGCACAACATCAAGAAGTAGAAAAACAAATGCAAGATTACATAGCAAAAGTATTCATTAGGCGTAGTAAGTCTCCATTGGCCACCAATGCTCCTAATAAAGAAGAAACATGGCTCTATGTGACTATGCATTGACTAAAGAACATTGAAAAAGGTAACTATTGAGAATAGATTTCGGATGCCTAGATTGGATGATCCATTTGACCACTTACAAGAAGCTATGTATTTTATTAAGCTTGATTTAAGATTGGGGGATCATCAAATGTACATAAAAGTAGCTGATCTGCCTAAGACACCTTTTAGGACTAGGTACGAACATTATGAGTTTTTATTGATGCCATTTGGTCTCACAAATGCTCCACCAAGTTCATGAAGATGTTTTGAGGCCTTACTTAAGAACGTTTGTAGATGAGTTCCTGAATAAAATACTCATCTACAATAAGTCTTATGAGAAACAATTGGAACACCTAAAATTAGTTTTCCAAGTGTTAAGACTAAATTTTCTTTTTGCTAAAGAGACGTGTGAACATTCTGAACAAGAGCTTTCATATATTTGCCATATAATCTCCAAATATGGAATTCATATGGATCTTTAGAGGGTGCGAGCTATTCAAGAGTGACAACATCCTAGGTTCCACATTTCTTAGAAAGCAATCAATCTACTTCACAAAAGACTCCTTTTTAGAAGAACCCTCAACTTATAAGGAGGCAAAGGGAAACCCTAATTGGGAAAGGCTATGAAACAAGAAATAGATGCATTGAAGGAGATAGACACTTGGAATTTCGTTCCAATGGAATCCAATCAAAAGGTAATTGGTTGTACATGGGCATATAAAGTTAAAAGAAATGAAGATGGATCAGTTTGTAGGTACAAGGCAAGGTTAGTTGCGAAAGGATGCTCACAAAGCCATGGTATAGGCTATGAGGAAACATTCTCACAAGATGCCAAGATGACTACAATCAATTATTGATAAATGTAGGTGTTGCGAGAAATTGGAGACTCCTCCAACTTGATGTGAAAAATACATTTCTAAATGGTTGGATAAGTGAAGAGGTATACATGTCACAACCTCTAGGTTTTGAAAACCCTAATCATGCATTTTATGTTTGCAAACTTAAGAAAGCATTCTATGGATTGAAACAATCTCCTAGATCTTGGAATTACAGGTTGGGTACATACCTTCAAGATCAAGGGTTTAGACCTAGCAACTCAGATCCTTCGCTATTCATCAAAAGGGATTAGAATGAGCCTATCTATCTATATGTATATGTAGATTATATTATTGTGATAGGTGATGATCTAAATGGCATTCAAAGGATCAACAGACACATGCAAGAGGAGTTCAAGTTTAGTGACTTCAATGAGCTCACATATTTCCTAGGTATGCAGGTGATATACACAGATGAAGGAATGTATTTGACTCAGAGAAGATACATTCAGGATCTACTAAATGGAGAACACTAAACCTGTAGCTAGATCTCCAATAAACATAAACTTAGTGTATATGAAGGGGAGAAAATTAAAGAAATGAAGGAATATCAAAGCTTGGTATGGAGCTTGATATATGCTACTCATATAAGGGTAGACATCGCATATAGTGTGGGAGCGCTTAGTCAACTCATGCACTCACCTAGAAGACCACACATGGATGTAGCTAAGGGAGCACTTAAATATCTCAAAGGTACAATCAACAAATGTATATTATATCTTTACTCTTCAAATTTGGACAGGAAAATCTATTCAGATGTAGATTGGGCAAGAGATAAGGATGATAAAAGAAGTACCTCTAGTTACTTCGCATTTGCAAGTTCAAAATTAGTGCCATGGAGTTCCAAGAAGCAACCAACAGTTGCTTTATTCTCAACCCAAGCAGAGTATAGAGGTTTGACCATAGCAACTCAAGAGGCAATATGGTTAAAATCATTGTATACAGATTTGAGACTTTTGAGTTCCAAACCTCACATATTTGGATATAATATAAGTTCCATGCATCTAGCAACAAACCCTATTTTCCATGCAAGAACCAAACACATAGACATTCATTACCACTTCATCAAAGAGAAGCTCATGACAAAGATGATTGACATTTCTGTTCTAATTGAAAAGCAAGTAGTAGATATGATGATAAAGCCACTTGATGGATCAATAAAGCTTTGTTGATTCAATTCAATGGTAGGTATTCAACCTATAGAGAATGAAGACTCAAGCACACTTTAGCTTGAGGGGGATTTGTTGGAACATCAAGGTTACACTATGGTTGAGGTGGATTTGATCTACATCAAAAGCTATCACTTGGATTATGTTGAAATAATCTCTATTGGAGAGTTCTTTTACTTATGCTCATTTATTGTATGTTCTTAAAAGAGTTTTCATGGCTTTGTGGTGGTTGACTTGCAATCAATCAATCAATCATTCACCTCAAAGTAGATCAAACTAGATCTTCACTTTTTCTAGATTGTCGAAATTGAATTGATTCCCTCGAACAACTAATCTCACCTTCATTCGAATTCCAAATCCACTTGTAGAAGTGGTAGAGCACTTCAAGAGTGCATATAAAGATTTTAAATCACTTGCACGTTACATGGAAGCAATATACAAACACTTGTGTCCATCATTATCTTGCTCCTTCATTTTTTGCATCTTCTTCAACAATAGTAAGCTTGCAAAGGCTACTCCTCTCTCTATAGAGCATATTGGATGATTGAGCCTGCATGGGAAAGTTATTAGCATCTATTCTATGTGTATAAATGCCAAAGCAAAGCTTTGTGTCTAGTAGATGGGCAGAAATCTTAGTTTTTCTATCTTGGGGTCTATCATTGCGCATTCTTGAAACACAAGAGGTACCATTGTTGAGTGTCTGGTTTGTTCCAAAAGTATATTTTTCTTATTTATTGTATTCTTGTGCATTCTATACACTAAACTCTATGTGTGTCACTCCTCCAAAAGGATTCGAAGGGGAACGAAGCCCAAGCCTTCTATGAGGGTATAGGATGGGGTAAAGTAAGAAACCAAACTAGAGGCAGAGGAAGGGAAGGAAGATTATTGAATGAAGATCCTAATCAAGAACTATCACGAGGAAGGAGATAAATAAGAGAGATCACTCACACACTCTACACTAAAAGAAGAGCACACACACAGATTGAGGCAAGGAAGAATGCTTCTTCTTCTTCTACTACAACAAAAAAGGAATGTAAAAGAATGACCTAATACAATAATACAACTAGTTCAATATATAAAGAACACTAAATAAACAAAAACCCAATGTCCACGAATGAGTGCGCTAGCAAGAAACAAGTGTTCCATCACTCTTTGTAGATGAATCTAGTAAAGCATAACAAAATATCTCTGATATATATGAGTTGACCACCAGTCATGTCAGATAAATGAAAACATGATATGTTTCATCCTCGATAATCACATGTTGAGCTTGATATCTCACCACTCTCCCTCAAGCTCAATTTCATGTCATCTAATCCAAGCATCTTCCAAAACTTCTTCAACTTCTTTGTTGCAAGTGCTTTAGTGGGAATATGAGCAACCTACTCATCTATCATCACATGAAAAAGATCAATATCACCTGCTAATACCTTCTCTTTGATAAGGTGATATTTTACCTGAATATGCTTTGTTCAAGCATGAAAAAGGATTTTGTGCTAAGTGAATGCTACTTAGATTATCACAATAGATGATCAGCTTTTGCACTTTCGAGAGCTAAATTTGCAAATAACATCTCTAACCATGATGGTTCACATGCAACCATAGTAGTACCTCTATATTGAGCATTTGTACTTGACAAAGCAATTGTGGGCTGCTTCTTGTTGCTCTATGTAATAGCTCCAATCCCAAGTGAGCATAGAAATCGTTTAGTAGATCTTCTATCAATAATACGAATAGCTCAATCTACATCGGTGCATTCATAAACCTACAAATCTAAAAAATATTCATAAAAGAATGCAAAATCCAAATTCGCACTCACATAATGTAGAGTGCACCTCAAAGCATCTTAATGTGTTTTCCTAGGAGCCTACAGAAATTAAATTTCAAGTCTAACATTGTAGTTTAGATCATGCCTTGTAATTGTGAGATATATCAAACTTCCCATAGATTTCTTGTACATTGTAGCGTTTTTTCAATGCTTTACTTGATATAGAATCAAACTTCAGACTTGGATCAAATGGCATAGAAATTGGAATACAATCGACTATACCAAACTTTTGCAGCATATGCAAAGCGTATCAACTTTGTGACATCCATATACCTATTTCTGTATGTATAAACTCAATGCCTAAAAAATAGCATAGCACACCAAGATCTTTCATGTCAAGCTCAAGCATAAGGAGTGACTTTACCTCTTTAATGCTCTCTTTATTATCACATTCTAAAATCAATTCATCAACATAAATAACCACAATCATGATGCCATCATAGAAATCCAATGGTGGTTAAGTAATACGCAATCCTTGCATGCCATGTACGAGGGGATTGTTTAAGCCCATACAAAGCCTTTGGCAACCTACAAACATATTTTGGGTGCTTTGAATCTTCATATCCTTGTGGATGGTCCATGTATACTTCTTCTTGTAACTCACCATTGAGAGGGGCATTAAGGAAATGGCCTCTAACACTTCCTCAATGCTCAGTTCATAAACAAAGAATGGAATTGAAGATGAGGGACACCAGGCTCCTACAAAATCATTCACATGAAAAACGCACATGGCACTACCAAGGTAGGGGTGGTCTGTGTTGCCTTGTCACACAAATACAATGCCACTCTTAGTGTGCGGGTGATCAATGCCACCCTCCTAGTACAGTTGGCAATGAATCCGGCCAGAATATGCAGGTCCACTGGGAATTATTCAATCTGTGGCTGATGGAATCAAAATCCTTTTCAAAGAAGATATCATTCCAGCTAGAACACAATTAGCAAAAAGCTACTCTTAAGGAAAGGATGATCCACACAGCCTGCTTAGTATCAACACATAAACACTACACAAGTACTCTTAAGGCAGGGGTTGACCACGCCGCCCACTTAGCACCAACACATAAAACACTAAATACTCTCAAGAAAGAGATTCTCAATGACAAGAAAAGTCATATAGTACCACAATCCTCAATGGATTTGGGACATGGAAAAGATGGAAGGAAACTCGAAGGAGTAGGGAATGAGAGAAGAAGAGAGAGTATAGTGGATAGACTAAGCAAAGGATAAGGGTAGTGGAGATCGGAGGAATCGGACAAATAAACTTGATTCAAATAGAATTGTTACAATGACATGGGGACTATCAAATTAGGAGCTTGCATAGCTCTCTCAAAATAGTGACATATGGTAGACTCCTCCTCTCAGCCTTCGAGCACCCACTACACCCGTAGCATGTACCTGCATACAACTCTTCTTGCCCTTGGAGGAAACCCAAGTAATCATTTAATAGGCCTTTTGGGGAGATAATTGGGATGAAATTTCGAGATGATTCTTTTAGGTTTTTACACTCATGGTGAGATAGAAGATATTTACAAAGATCCAGAAGATTCTAGACAAAGGTGGGTGTGATATTTGGCCTCTTTTTACATATTTCTTGGATACTCTACGGTTATATTACAAAGTATTATATTTTCTCCTCAAAATGCATGCAATGGGTCCTATCCAACAAACTTTTACATTTTTTCATGATAATGTTGAGTTTTGGGCCCAAAAATACAAGTTATATTCATAAACAAAAGAGCTCCTTTGTTGAAAATTCAAAAAGTTATGGTGGGGCTATGGGGCTTTTGAAAAAACTTTTGTTTTATTCTAAAGAGAGTAGAATAAGGTTTAAATACTTGAATATTCTAGATTTTCCATCTCTCGTTTATATTTCCCTTTCATATTGATCATTTGTCTTTTATTGTAGGCAGAGCTAGTCATATCGTCCGTGGTGGGGACCACTTAACTTCTATCTTTCATATTTTTGTTATAGATATCCATATCATAGAGAAATAAGATAAATACCATATTACATGTATAGAATAAGATTATCGTTAGAGGAGGTATCAGAAATATAGCCCTCATACTTAGCCCTCCCTTATGGCTAGAGACATTCATGTCTCTAGCTTTCTAATAGTTTGTTGATGTACTAGGGTGGGTCATCTTCGTGCATCACCATCAATTATTCTTTATCCCTTTATTGCTCTTGTTGATCATCAATGTCTTCCATCATTTACCAGTACTTCTTTAGCCTTCATCCATTGACCTTGGTCTTGTGCACTTTCCCTGATAGATCCATAAGTTGATAGCTACCATTCTTGAGTTTTATCTTGATCAGAAATGGTCTCTCCCATCGTGGTTCGAACTTTGTTTCATGCATGTTATCAAAATAATTATCATATTTTAGAACAAGAGTTCCTTTTATCAACCTTTTATGTTTAATTTGTTTGTTAAACGTGTGCCTCCTTTTCTCTGCTTGATTCATGTAATGCTCAAGTTAAAACTCCCTTTTCATACTTAGTTCTTGTAGATCTATAAGCTACTTTTGGATTACCTCTTGCTCACTCTGTCCACTTTCCTTTAGTGTTACTAGGCCACTTGGAATTCCTACTTCTATTGGCAATAAGGACACTTGTCCATGTACCAAGTGAAATGGGGTGAACCGTAATGATGCCTTGTAGGATGTGTGGTATGCCTATAATGCAGCAATGAGGTGTATCCCATTCCTTAGGATGCTTCTTTACCTACTTAATAATGATTTTACAAATAAATCCATGCATCTTTTCAACAACACCATTACATTGAGGATAATAAGGTATGGAGTATCTATGCCTTATGCTTAGTCTACTTAGTAGATCATTCAAAAAATCTAATCTAAATCCTAGACCATGATCAGACACTATCTCTAAAGGCACTCCAAAGCTACAAAAAATGAAATAATAAGTGAATTTTCCAATATCTTGTGCAATGTTCCTTTTGGTACTTGCTGCTTCTTCCCATGTGGTCATGTAATCCACTATCATAATGATCTAATCCTTTCCTGAGCATGTCCTTGGTAGGGGTCCAATTGCATCGATCTGCCATTTCTCGAATGGTCCATAAGAGATTATTGGTTTCCTTGGTTCATACATAAGCCTCTTATTCCCTATAATCTCATAGTTATTGCATGTTTTACACCAATATTGAACATCTTTGTGAAGTGTTGGACATGTATATCCTACTTGAGATACTTTCCATATTTGTATTTCATGTGAGAAGTGTCCTCCACATGCATGATCATGACATGATTATAGAAAGCTCTTTATCTCATCTGATGAGGGGAACCTTCTAAGGATAAGAATCTTACCTTTCTCATAGAGATGATCTCCTATGATTTGGTACTCTAGAGACTTGTCTGCTATTCTATGCCTTTGTACATTGTTTAGGTGCTTGGGTGGTTCTCTATTCTCAAGAAATTGGATGATATCTTCTAATCCTTCTTGACCTACAAAACTATTGTCTCCCAACTTCATGGATGCTATGAAACCATCCAATTGCCCATTCACTAATGCATATGCTTCCTTATTTTGGCTCCTTGGTACATGACATATTTGAGTTTTAACAAATTGTTTCAATAACACTCTTACCCTTTTCAACCATTCAAAAAGATTTTTGGCTTTTGCAACGCCAAACATTTTGCACTTCCTTAATTATCAACATTGAATCTCTTTTGATAATCAAACTTTTGATACCATGTTGAAAACATTCATGCAAGGCCTCACATAGTGCTACATATTCTACTTCATTATTTCAATGAGCATTAGGAAGAGTTATAACTTTCTTGAAGATGAGTTGTTTGTTTTGGTAATATATTAGAAACTCTCTTTTTGCTTTGTGTACCTGCTTCTTATATGCACCATCAAAAAATACAGTATGTGCATCTTCAATATCTTCTTCATGCAAGGTTGCTCCCTTGTCCCTCTCATTGGATATTTTCCTCTCCCACTTCTTGTAGGTGAGTATATCTTCAAGACTGGCTCTTGTGCTTTCCTCTACTACAAAAGTATAGTTGTGTTCTTGAAATTCTTGAGCCCATTTAGCTATTTTAGACAAGATACTCATATGTTGTACCAAATATGGGAATGCATGATCTATTGTAAGAACAATGAAAGGCCTAGCAAGAAGGTAAGACCAAAACTTCCTTACTCCAAAAATAAGTGCATACATGCGTTTCTCTGCATTTGTGTATCTCTGCTCAGTAACCTTGCAAGCAAAGTAAATAGGATGCATGTGAGATATTTTCGTATCCTTCTGCAGTAAGACTACTCCAATTCCTTCTTCACCTATGCTTGGACACACATAGAAAGTCTCTCCCATATATGGGGGCATCAATATGTGTAGTGTGTTGAGTATTCTTTTCATTTCTTCAAACAGTTCACTATGGATATCCTCCCATGCAAAGACACTATCTTTTGCAAGCTTTTGTAATGGAGATATGATTTCAGATAGAAGATGGATGAACCATGATATGTAGTGTACCTTTTATACAAAAGTGAGGATCTGCTTTGTCATTGTTGGAGGTGGTAGAGCCAATAACGCTTCCACTTTTGATGCATCAACTTGAATCCCCTTTTTTGATATGAGATGTCAAAGGAGAACTACTTCCTTCCCAGAAATATGACACTTATCAAGATTCAATTGACCTCCAAGGTCATACAATCTTTTTAAGCCTTCTTTGACTTTTTGAGAATGCATAGATCTAGTACTATATATGCAAAATCCATCAATGTACACCCTTATTGATGATCCAAAGAATGGTAGTAACCATAGGTCATAAACCTTTGAAATGTTGCATGTGCATTGGTTAGGCCAAAAGGCATTACGGGATAAGAAAAGCATCCCCATTGTGTAATGAATGTGGTCTTCCATTGGTCCTCCTTGGCTATCAGAATTTGAAATTACCCTAAGTTCCATCACATATAGTGTACCTTTCATGACCTGCCAATTGATTTAGAATTTGATCTTGGAAGGGAAGTGGAAGATGATCTCTCTTGGTTGATGCATTTAAAGGTTTATAGTCTAAACACACCCTCCATTTACCATTCTTCTTTGTGGAAAGTACTACTCAAGTCACCCATTCTGAATTTGATATAGAGTAAATGAAACGAGCCTTTGTGAGTCTATTTTCATTTAATAGATCCTCTTGTTGAAGTGTTCCTATCCTTCTGAGCTTTTGCACCACTCACTTTGATTCCATCTTGATTTTGATATGATGTTGAATTGCAATAACACCCAATAAAGACACCCTCCATTTACCATTCTTCTTTGTGGAAACTACTACTCAAGTCACCCATTCTGAATTTGATATAGAGTAAATGAAACCAGCCTTTATGAGTCTATTCTCATTTAATAGAGCCTCTTGTTGAAGTGTTCCTATCCTTCTGAGCTTTTGAACCACTCACTTTGATTCCATCTTGATTTCGATACGATGGTGAATTGCAATAACGCCTTGTATCTCATTATAACCTTTAATGAACAATTTGGGGTACCTATAGAGCATGTTGATGAAGCTAGTCATGTCCTTTGAGGTGACATCTTTCGTTAGCATCTTTTTGAGATGCACTTCGGGTGTGGAATCCTCACTTTGTGCTTGTTGAAGATCATTCTCTTTGCCTCCATCTTCCTTTCCTTCAAAGATGATGCCCATGAGTTTGAGAGTTGATGAATCTTTTTCGATTGATAATTCCTCAATACTAAGATCGCTATCATAACCTCAACTCCCTTCATATACAATTGTTATATACTTGTAATTTTCCTTCTTTTGGTCCTTCAAATCATAGGTAACTGACTTTGTTTTATCATTTGGTTTGAGAACTAGAAGGCTAGAACCCCATTTTTTATCTGCTTTTACTGCCATTAACCATAGACGTTCGAATATGATTGGGTATCCATCCCCCTTGGCAATTACATACATATCCAAAGGAACCTCTATATCATATATTGTAAGTCTAAAATTTTTTATTATACCAACATATTTCACAAGACTATTATTCTGCATTTTGGCTTGGTATGTGGATGGTCATGTCGCATCCAAGCCTAATCTATGCATTGTTTTCTCTATCATTACACACATTTGTGCTTTGCCATTCACATACACATTTGAAATTCTTTTCCCTTTTACAGATGCATCCACTGTGGGTACTACATCCTCACATGCATTGGCTCTTATAAGGTTAATTTCCTTATTTTTAGTCCTCCTGGTGCTCACTAGCCTCGACCATTCCATCCTAGTTTTTGAAGTTAGTTGCAATAATTGTGGCCAAGTGATATTTGGCTTTTGTGGGGACATATCCTTAATGAGATCAAAAGGTTTGATACCCTTACCTAGAATAAAGTCTTCAATCATGATCTTCCTCCTTGTCCTTCTCTTTCTTTTACTGGTTTCTCCTTCTGCAACTCTTCCTTTCTTTGTTTGTGTACCCATAATGGAGTCTTCATCTTGAGATCTCTCTTTGTTTTGTGCCCTTGTCCTCTTGATTGGCATTGTATCCATGGTCTCTTGTTCCTCGGTTAGCTCCAAAACATTCACTTTTTTTTGGTCACTTGACTGATTGGGACATGTGGAAGATTTGCTTGTGGTTGTTGTTATTCCTCTACATATTCTGGTGACCTCCTAATAGGATACATATCACCTAGATTACTACAAGGGTGAGGATAATTGTACATACAACGACCATTTTGGTTGCAATTGTAGTATATGAATTCTTGTGCTTGTCTTTGTTGTCCCCGATTTTGTTCCCTTTGTGGTTTGTCTTGTTGACTCCTCACCAAATTGAGTGTCAATTGTTATAGTTGTTGTGTGAGTCTCTACAAGATATCTTGATATGAAGCTTTTTTGTTCCCTATGTGCGTAGCTAGTACAAGTGGAATAGAATCCATATGTTCTACTTTTTCACATTTTGAAACCTGAAACTTTAATTTTCCACACTTCACTCTTTCTATCTCTCGTGCTTCTTCAAAGGTCCCTGGAAATTGTGAATCCAGCTTTTGTTTCAAAAAAGGGAAGAGTCCTAAGATGAGTCTATGCCTTCAAAAATTTTGGAGCTACTTCATTTTCCCCTAGGCTACTTTCCCAATTATTCAACACACACTAAAACTTTGACTCATATTTTGAAAACTCTTCAAGAGTTACTTGCCTTAGTGAGAGCAATTCTTGCCACAATCCTTTTTGCATGCCATATCCTTCTATGAAGGCTTCATCCACTCCTTCCCAGCTTTGTTTTGCCTTGTTTGATAGGTTTTTGTACCATACTCTAGCTTTCTCCTTTAGAACCATTGGGAAATCCCTTAGCTTGACACCTTCTTTATCCCTTCTTAAGATGAGGTATGCCATTTCCAAGTTGTCCAAAAACTCTGTAATGTAGTCTTTCGGTCTTCCATAGAAGTGTGGGAAGATGGATGCCATGCTTGAACTTGAAGTTGGCTTCCTTACAAAAGAATGAAGATCGTGACATCAAAGCTAAGGGTATACTCTAGAAGTAGGAAGATAAATGGTTCTTGAGATGCAAGGATTTCTCACAAATGCTTTGATCCAAAATGATAAGCTATGCATTGTTCAAAGAGTATCTTCCTACTGTACATGATATGGACGGAAAGGAGGGGCCTTGGTTGATAAGGTTGGTTGGGACAAATGGGACAATTTTGGTTATTGGGGTTTTGGAAACTCATTAAATTGAATTCCTGAGTGGGAGCACCAACTTATGAGAGGGGCATTAAGGAAATGGCCTCAACTCATAAACTAAGAATGGAATTGAAGATGAGGGACACCAGACTCCTACAAAATCATTCACATGAAAAACACACACATCACTACCAAGGCATGGATGGTCCACACTACCTTGTGATACAAATACAATGGCACTATAATGGTGTGGGAGATCCATTCCACCCTTGTAGTACACTTATACAGAATCAACACAAAGGTACTCTTACGACAGGGGTGATATGCGCCGCCCTCTTAGTACCAAAACATAAACACTACAAAAGTAATCTTAAGACAAGGGTTGTCCACACCATACTCTTAGCACCAACACATAAAACACTAAACACTCACAAGAAAGAGATTCTCAATGATAAGAGGAGGGAGGTGGTACCACAATCCTCAGTGGATTTTTTAATGATGGAAAAGATGGAAGGAAAATGGGAAGAAGAGAGAGTATAGTGGATAGAATAAGAGAAGGTTAAGGGTAGCTAATAGAGGAGGAATTGGAGAAATGAACTTGATTGAAATAGAATTGCTACAATGACATGGGTACTTACAAATTAGGAGCTTTCATAGCTCTCTCAAAATAGTGACATAGGGTAGACTCCTTGTCTCAACCTTGGAGCACCCACTACACCCGTAGCATGTACCTACATACAACTCTTCTTGCCCTTGGAGGAAACCCAGGGGAACCTTCTATAGGCCTTTTGGGGAGATATTTGGGGATGCCATTTTGAGATTAATGTTCTAGATATTTTACATTTGTAGTGACATAGGAGATGGTTACAAAGATCTAGAAGATTCTAGACTTAGGAGGGTGTGATACTTGGCCTGTCTTTACAAATTTCTTGGATATTTTGAGGTTATATTACAAAAGTATACTATTGTATCCGCAAAAATGCATGCAATGGGTCCTCGCCACTAAATTTTGACTTTTTTCATGATACATTTGAGTTTGGGGCCCAAAAATATAATATATATTCATAAACAAAAGGTTTCCTTTGTTGAAAATTCAAAAAGGTGTGGTGGGGCCATGGGGCGTTTGAAAAGACTTTCGTTTCATTCTAAAGAGATTAAAACAAGGTTCAAATACTTGAATATTCTAGTATTTCCAGCTCTCTTTTATATTTCCCTTCCATACTAATCACGTCTCTTTTACTACAAGGAAAGCTAGTAAAATCTTCAATGGTGGGGCCCATTTGACTTCTATCTTTCATATTTATTTTATAGATATCCAAATCATAGGGAAGTAAGATAAATATCATATTGCATGTATAGAGTAAAATTATCATTAGCGGAGGTATAAAAAATATAGCCCTCATCATGTAAGAAAGCATTCTTCACATCCATGTGATGCAAGGTCCATTCTTTTGCTATAGCTAATGCAAAAAATGATCTAATAGTAGATATTTTTGCTATAGGATTGAAAATTTCCTCATGATCAATATCATACTTCTATGCATATCCTTTTGTTACCGATAGTGCCTTATACCTACTTATGCTACCATCAACATTGTGCTTTATCTTGTAAATCCACTTGCAACCTATGGGTTTCTTTCCTTGCGGTAACAGAACCACCTTCCATGTTCCATTTCCATAAATTGTATCCATATCCTCATCCATAGCTTTCTCCCAATGAGTATTTCTTATTGCATATTCAAAACAACAAGGTTCCGCATCTTGTATTACCTTGTTCATGTATGCACAATGACGGGCCATGTAGCTGTCATAGGTCAATCATTGCACTGAATTCCTCATCCTCCCAGATCTTCTTGGTCCTATGTCAATTCTATTTGTATCATCTACATGTGCCATTCTTACTCTTGGATTCTTCAAAGAGGGAAATCCAAGTTCCTCATCAAGGATCTTTTCTAAACTGCTTGAATCTCCAATAATGTCTTCAAAACCTATAGATGTTTTACTATGAGTAGAAATTTTTTCTTTACCTTTCTTCAATGCAATGGATAAATTTGTTGGACTGAAATTTCCATGCAATCTTCCACTCCATAACTTTGAGTAGGAACTATTTCTTAGTGACACATTAAGTCGAGTCAAAACTTAGATTTGAAAAGAAAAAATCAGTTTTTCATCAAGCTTGTAAAACATGAATAAGATAACCTAAATTGTTCTTTGTCCTTGTTGTATGTTTGTAAGAGGAGCAAGAGAGCGATTTCTTTCTTTGATCAAAAGAAATGAAGAATAGAGAGATGGAGCACTCTCGTTCTCACTTTCTATATATATCAATGACAAAATCATGGAGTGAAAGGAACATGGTAGAGAGATAGAGGACTCTCTGTTTCTCCCTTACTTAGAGAAGAACGTGAAGAACAAAAATACAAAAAGAGAAGCAAAAGTACTTGAAAGAGAAATCCATGGGGAAAACCAAATGAAGATTAGACATGTACATATATCTTTTCCCAAGGTTCTCTCTTTAGAATATTAGATCCTTCTATGTTTCTCCCTCTCTATTTTCAAAAAACCTTCTGTATCTTCTTTTCTAATTTTATAAAATCAAATCTTTCTTTTTCTATTTTTTGTTTTTCATTTTTTTTTCTATTTTTCTTTTTAATTTTTATTAGGTCACTTTTTTTATTTAGTTAAGGTTTTAATTTCATTTCTTAATTATATACAGAAGAATTTATGTAATTAAGGGTTAGGTTTAGGGAAAAATGGTTCCTTAAGCTCCTAACTATGGTTTTTATTTGAGGAAAACTTAGGGTTTCATATAGTTAGGGTTTTCGACCCCAAACAATGGCTAAATATGTACCTTATGATTCTGGAACCTTCTAAGGCTAAATGTTTAGTTTCCAAGGGTTATGATGGTGCAATTACCCCAAGGCAAAATGCTTGATCACGTATCCTAAAAGTTCATATATCCATTTATGTATTAGCACATGAATGATCTCTTGTGAAAGATTGATTTTTACTCCTTGTAAAACTGGATAGGTGGAATCACTCCAATTATGAGTTCTTAGGAAAATCTTTCCATGAACTATTTGGTGAAGATTTATGCAAATAAATTCCTGAAACCTTGGAGCATTTTTAGCTAAAGATTCCAATTCAAACTTGAATCTTGGCTCCAACTGAAGGCTATAAAAGAGAACTACCTAGTCACGTGGAAAAGAGGGAGATATAGCAGAGATTTTAGAGCACTTTATATGGCATATTGACCTCCCATTATAGCTCTTCTAATTGTCCTCACATTGTGCAATATTTAGTTGGACATGTCAATGTAATTTATGTGCACTAATATATATAATCTTCCCATGTCTCATCTCTTCTACTCTATCATATACTACTCAAAATAGTGAACTTCTCTGATCTATTTCACATTGTATACTTGATCATTTTCGTGATTTACGTTGTTATAAATTCATTAAATAATCTATTTGTATGTTATAAATTTCATGTCAATTTCTTCAGCTATTCGCAAGATATGTGCAAAACATTGCTCTCTAGTCTGCATAATTTTAACTCCCTAAAATGTCCGGATGCATCTGCATTTTGCTAAGCATCATTCTCTGAGAATAGTTGATCATTTTAAGTGAAATAACTTGTGAAGATTAGCTATCTTAGTCAATTAGATATTCCAAATGGATTTTGTCCAATTGTTACCAAGAAAGGAGTACTCTTCATTTCTCTAAACAGGTGTAGTGACCAAAATAGCAAGTTGTTGGCTCACATTGAAACTCCAAATTATTTGTCTTGATCCAATGATTTGAGGATCATCTTCCCAAGTACTTGGGTGATTATTTGTGCCCTCTAGAAAGCTCAAGAGGTCTACGTTGTAGTGCTCAACTCGATTTTGGCTAGTGTGATGCAAGAATTTGCAGCACCATCTTATCTCTAGAAGGTGTCCACCATCTCCTCAAAAAGTGGTATTAGACCAACATTAAGGTAAAATGGGAGATGGATTTCCATCATTCAATGACAAATTGGATAGGGGAAAGTATCCAACTCGGTCCCTAAGGATGAAAGCTTACCTCCAAGGAAGAAGCATGTATGGATACATATATGGAGATGAAGAAACGCTAACCTTTAGAAGCAAAAACCAACCTACAAGAAAAGAGCAAGAGAGACTAGCTCCATGGTGTGCAAAGGATGCTCTATCCATGTCTTACATACTTAGTTAAACATATAATTTTTTGTTACCTCACATTAGGAAGACTTCAACAAGATTCTTGGGAAGCACTATCTTTATACTTCTCATCAAATAAAAGGGCCAAAAAAACGAGCTTTGGATGGAGTTCACAACGTTGAAGAAGCAACCAAAGAAACGTGTAGCTGATTATGTGAACAAGATGAAGGATGTAGCTGATCAACTTGGGAGTATTAGACAAGAAATAGAAGAGGGGCAAATAGTGATGCAGATCATAAATGGCATGAAGGTTGATGACAAATAGGAGTCTTTTGCCATAGCAATGGACCTATATATGCTAATGCAGATACCTAACCTCAATACATTGATGGGGAAACTCTTTGCGCATAAGACAAAGCTCAACAAGAATGGAGATACTTCTAGAGGAAGATGAATGCTTCAAGAACATAAGAAATCAAAGAGGAAGAGCCTTCCATAGATGAGGCTATGGATAATCAAGAGACAGGAGAGACTACAAAAGCTATACAAATGATCAAGAGGATTCCCTATTACTCATGAATATGATAGCCAAACAAGGTAAAGATGTTGTGTGCCTATTCTATATTGATTTTGGTTGCTCAAGTCATGTAGCAAGCAATGTAGCATTATTGTCTGACATTGAAGAACCCCAAGGAAAGCATGGAGTTCAAACAGGTGATGCCAGTGGGCACTCAATAAAGAAGATTGGAAATGGTAAAGCATCTAATGGTAACATGAGCCTTCTAAGCACGGTATTGTATGTGCCAACAATAACCAAGAATGTAATCACTGTTGGATAGATTGGTGAGAAGGACCCTCAACAAGGCTTCAAAAAGATTGCAAAAGGTGAGAGATTTGGTAGTCTTTTTACCTTTGAAGTTGAACATACAAGAAATATTGCTTGCTTTAATTATAAGGACCAAACACTATCTGAATTGAAGATATGCCACAAGAGACTAGGACATATAGGTGAAAGGACATTGACGCAAATATGTAGGGATCATAGTGTGCTTGGCATCCCAAATGTGTCCAAGAAACATATGATTTACAAATGTGGAGCATACCAATTTGGCAAGTCACATAGGCAATCATTCAACAAAAGAGGATACATGTATGCTACTTGGAGCTTGTACACAAAGATGTTTGGGGTCCCAACAGATAGCCATCAATTTTAGGGTCAAGATACCATGTTTCATTAATAGATGACTATAGTAGGTGGACAATGATTTATTTTATGAAGCATAAAGATGAAGTCTTTACTTGTTCAAGAAGTATTTGGCATTGGTTGAGAATCAAACATGTAAAAGTTTGAAGAGGCTCAAATCTCATGGAGGTGGTGAGTATTTGTCAGATGAGTTTGACTCCTTCTTACAGGACAAATGCATAAAGAGAGATACTATAACAAGGTACACTCTTGAACAAAATGGATTGGCAAAGAGAAGAAATAGATCAATAATAAGGGCAGCAAGATCAATGTTGAATGAGAAAAAATGCCTTAATTATCTATGGGCATAGGTTGTTTCCATAGCCACTTACCTAATTAATAGACTTCCATCCAAGTCTTTGGATGGGATGACACCTTGTGAGGCATGGAATGGCAGGAGACCTTCATTACATCATTGAAAGATATTTGGGTGCATTGCTTATGCACACATAGCCTCTCACATTAGGGGAAAGCTTGATCCAAAAGCTAAAACATGCATATTCATTGGCTATGATTAGAATTAGAAAGGATATAGGTTATATAATCCTACTAACAAAGGATTTACAGTTAGTAGGGATGTGGTATTTGATGAAAATAACTCTTGGTTTGAGGATGATTGCAAGAAACTAAAGCTACCCTATGATTTGGATAATGCTTTTCCAAATCTGACCAAGAAAGAACCACATACATCAAAGGATCTCAACTCAAAAGATGGAGAACAAATTGATTTTGAAGAATTCAAAGCTTCGAAGTCCAAGGGTAAAGCAAAGTTCAAAAATTTGGAAGACATTCTAGAGTCATCCAATCAAGCACTTAGAAGATCCCAAAGGAAAAGCAAGAAACCTATAAGGTTTGTCTATGACAAATCACTAATCACGAGACATTCTATATATAGCTAAATAATTTAAGTCAGAGGAACCACCTTCATTTGAGGAAAACAACGATGAAGAATGGAGAGAAGCTATGCACGAGTAAATTGAAGCACTTCAAGAGAATAATACTTGGGATTTTGTTCCCAAAAAAGCCTTCATGAAGGTAGTAGGATCCAAGTGGCTTTACAAAGTGAACAAGAATTCAGATTGCACAATAAGCAGGTATAAAGCAAGGCTATTATCAAAGGGTTTTCTCAAACCCATGGAGTGGATTATGAGGATATCTTCTCAACTATAGCCAAGATATTAACTATTAGAGTTCTAGTAAGTATTGCTGCTTTAAAGAATTGGAACTTATACAAATTAGATGTTAAAAATGCATTCCTTAATGGGTGGATCTCTAAAGAAGTCTACATGGCTGAACCACCAGGATATGAAGACACAGACAAAACTGATTATGTACGTAAATTAAGGAAGGCACTACATGGTTTATAAAATGATGGCGGATGGGATGAGCTTGATGAGACGGTAGATGAGAAAGATGCGGCTATTCATCCACAAAAACCAAAACACGAGGAAGAATAGGCTAATGAAGAAACCCTATGGACCTTCTCATGATGAAATCCCTCAAGGAAAGTGTGCAAAAGATTTTCAAAGTTAATTTTCTTTGTCTTTTTGACCAAGATCTGATGTTTTGATCATAGAAAGATCAAAAGAGTTGTAAAGTATTTAAGTATTTGATTTCTTCAATTTCTTATGTGATGAGAAATTATTTTATTTTGTACATTAGGCTTCTATATTTACTTGTATAAACTTCATTGACCCCTTAAAAACATCAAAACCCTAGAAAGCTTGACTTGAAACCCAAACTTTTAACCCCTGAGACCTAACTTGAACCTTTTTTATCTCAGATCCTTTGTGTATATATTATAAGTAGGAAAACCATGCAAGAAGAAACCCTAGGTTAGTAACTAGTAACTAACCCTTGAAGATATGTTCCAAACCCCTAAAACCCTAGCTTTAACCTATTGGAGGAGTTGGTGGAAACCTTCCAGAGAGGAGATGGTGGTGCAAATTCCTACTTTAGACCACCCAAAACTAAGTTGAGGAGTGCAAAATAGACCTCTTGAGCTTTCAAGGAAGCACAAGTAATCACAAAAGTACTTTGGAAGATGATCCTCAAACCATTGGATCAAAACAGATAACTTGGAGTTTCATTCTGAGACAAAAACTTGCTATTTAGGTCACTACACCTATTTAGAGAAATGAATAATACTCCTTTCCTAGTAACAATTGGACAAAATCCTTCTTCTAATGTCTAATTGACTATGATAGCTAACCTTCACAAGTTATTTCGCTTAAAAGGATAAATTATGCTCAGAGAATGGTGCTTAACAAAATTGAGATGCATCTTGACATTTTATGGAGTTAAGAGTATGCAGACCAGAGAGCAATGTTTTGAACATATCCCAAGAATGGCTGGGTAAATTGACATGGAAAGTTTTAACATACAAATATACTATCTAATGAATCTAACAACTTAAGTCACTGAACATTATCAAGTAAACGCTAAGAAATAGATCATAAAAGTTCCATGTGAAGAGATGAGACATGGGAAGATTATATGTATTAATGGACATAAATTACATTGATATTGGAATGAATGATTGCACAATATGAGGGAAATAGAAGAGCTATAATTTGAGATCAATATGCGACATAAATGCCTATGAAGTTTTTGCTATATCTCCATGTTTTCCATGCGACTAGGTAGTCCTGTTTTATAGCCTTTTGTTGGAGCCACTATTCAAGTTTGAATTCAAATCTTTACCTAGAAGTGTTCCAAGGTTTTAGAACTTGATTTTCCATAAATCCTCACCAAATAATTCATGCAAAGATTCTCCTAAGAACTAGTAATTGGGGGTGATTCCACCTATGCACTTTTTACAAGGAGTAAAAATCAATCTTCTACAAGAGATCATTTATGTTCTAATACATGCATGGATATATGAACTTTTGGGATAAATAATCAAGCATTTAGGCTTGGCGTAATTGCACCAAAAGCTGCCCCTCAAGCCTAATATGCTTGGGATTCAATTCCTTTAATCTCTTGCAATCCAATCATCATCTTGAACCTGCTCAATTTCGTTCCATCCAAAGATTTAGTTAGCATATCTCCACATTGCAAGTTTGTTGATACATAGGACAATATCAATATGCTCAGTCCTTGCATGATATACAGGATTAGTAGCCAAATGTAGTCAACTAGTATTATCTTCAAAGATCATTGGAGTCTATGTATGTAGCCCCAACTCTGAGTAGAATAGCTTTAACCACATTGCATCTTGTGTTGCATTTGCAAGGCCCCTATACTCAGCTTCACTTGATGACAATGTCAAAGTTGGTTGTTTCTTTGATGACCATGAAATCAATTTAGATCCTAAAAAAGATAAGTAGCCAGAGGTGCTCCTCCTATCCTCTTTTAAGCCAGCCCAATCTGCATCAGCATATAGCTTGATATCAAGTCATATGTAAAAGGATCAAATAGCCCTTCATTTATGGTACCCCTTAAGTACCTCTCTAGATCCACTTACTATATGTCTTTTATTGATGATTGTAGCGAATGGAGAATACTATACTTCATGAAACATAAAAAGATGAAGTTTTCTCTTGTTTCAAGAAATATATAACACTTGTTGAAAATCTAAAAAGAAAGACTTTGAAAAGGCTAAGGTTAGATGGAGGGGGAGAATATATCTCCCATGACTTTGATGCTTATATCCAAGAGAGAGGAATCAAAATAGAGATTACAACCAAGTATACTCTAGAGAAAAATGGAGTGGTAGAAAGGAGGAATAGAACCATAGTGGAGGATGCAAGGTCAATGCTAAATAAGAAGAAGTTGCCAAATTACCTATGGGAAGAGGTTGTGTCCAAAGTCACCTCTCTAATCAATAGACTCCCATCAAAAGCATTGGATGGGATGACACCTTATGAAGCATGGAATGGAAGAAGACATAGCCTTGCCCATTGCAAGATCTTTGGGTGCATAACATATGCACACATACTTTCACAAATCAGAGGCAAATTGGATCCAAAGGCACAAAATTATATATTCATTGTTTATGACCTTAAGCAGAAAGCTTGTAGATGATATAATCCAAGCAATCAAGGTTTCGTTGTTAGTAGAGCTGTTTTTCTTATGAAAAAGAATCTTGGTTTGAAGATGGTTGTAGGAAAATCAAACTTCCATATGATTTAGAGGAAGATTTTCCAACACTATCAAAGAGGAATGAGCATATACATGAAGATTCAAGTGATTTTGATAATATTCAGAAGACTCCAAGAAGAAAGATCAATTGTTGGAACTCTTAAGGCAATGCCAAAGTGGTGGAGATGAGACATGCCACAGAATCATCTCAAAAAAATATAAGGAGATCTACTAGAGATAAAAGGAAGCCATAGACGTATGGATATGACATATCCTTGGTCACTAAGCATTGAATTTATATTGCTCAGGATACAAACTTAGAAGAACCAACAACATATGAAGAGGCCACGAAAAAACCAGAATGGAGAGATGCCATGGAAGAAGAGATAGAAGCTCTTCAAGAGAATCATACTTGGGAAGTGGTTCCCAAGAAACCATCTATGAAGGTTATTGGATCAAGGTGGACGTACAAGGTAAAAAAGTATTCTGATGATTCAATTAATAGGTACAAAGCAAGTCTTGGGCCTAAAAGGTTTTCTCAAGCACAAGGTATAGATTATCAAGAGACATTCTCACCTTTGGCAAAGATGCCCATAATTAGAGTACTCAAGAGTGTAACATCTTCTAAGAACTGGAATATCTATCAAATGGATGTAAAGAATGCCTTTTTTAATGGTTGGATTTTAGAGTAGATATTCATGGCTCAACCTCATGGCTTTGAAGATACTTCATGTCTAGATCATATATGCAGGTTAAAGTATGCCTTAAAGCAAGGTCCTAGAGCTTGGAATCATAGATTGGTCACTAATTTATAGGATAAATGATTCATGGTGAGCAAGGAAGCTCCTTCCCTCTTCATAAAGTGGAACCATTCAGAGCTCATATACCTCTGTGTTTATGTGAATGATATAATCATTACACATAATGATGTAGATGGAATCAAAAGAATCAAAGCTCACATGAAAGAAGAGTCCAAGATCAATGATCTTGGCCTAGTCACTTACTTCCTAGGTTTGGAAGTGGTATATAGAGAAAGAGGTATGTTCCTAACTCAGAGAAAGTACATTGGAGATATGCACTCCAAATTCAAAATGGAAAATATAAAGGTTCTGGGTACATCAATGGAGGAAAATCACGAGTTAAGTCCTCATGAAGCTAAACTAATTGTAGATGTGACTAGTTACCAAAGTCTTATTGGAAGCTTGAACTATGTTCCTCTAGCTAGAGTTGTGATATGATATGGAGTTAGTGTGCTAAGTCAATTCATGAACACTCCAAGGAACGCAGGTACAATCAATGAAGGGTTATATTACCCTTCTACCTCTTATATAGATGTGAAATTATTTTTTTGATGCAGATTGGGGAGGATCCAAAGATGATTGGATAAGCACATCAGGCTATCTCAGTTTTGTAGGAACAAAATTGATTTCTTGATCATCAAGGAAGCAACCGATTGTTGCCTTTTCATTGGCTGAAGCTCACTATAGAGGACTAGCGAATGCTACTCGAGAAGCTATGTGGATTAGGGCCCTATACTATGATTTATGTTGAATGCTTCAACTCTACACATACTTTGAGACATGTTTCCTCTCCCTCTTGATGAAGGTTTTTTGCTTCCATGGTCTTGGTCAGAGTAACTGTTTGATCTTCTACCTTGTCTCCTTCTTCCTTTTCCTTGATTCCTTCCTCTTCCTCTACCTTTATCTGCATAGAAAGCTTGGGTTTCATTTTCATTTACATTTTTTGTCAACAATATTCATCTCCTCATTGACTATAAAGGCCACCAACTATCGAAAATCTAGAGTAGTATCTCTCACATAAAGAGATGTTGTAGAAGCCTTCCACTTATCATTATTCCTAGGCCCATTTTAGGTGTTGTATGAAATCTAGCATTTCATGATTGGAGCAAGCATATCGGGGTGTAGTATCATGCAAGACATATGGATTTGGTATATGTGCCTAGACAAGATATTGAAAGAGAGGGCCTTCATGCAAGAGATATTGATTTGGTATATGTGCCTACACAAGATAATCTAGCAATCATCCACATGAAAAAAATGTTCGTTTGTGAAACAATTTAGGCTTATTTCCTAGTGAGGTCTGAGATATCACTCCTTGTATGTGTTCACATCATTTGCTCTGAGGAGTTTGTGACATCATCCTTGAGTAGGTTTCATGTCAACCGTTTTCCTATAAATGGGTACTCTTTACTATAGGGTTGGCTAGAGATTTTCTTCCCATGTTACCATATACATGATGCACTCATGTGTGGTGGTAATTTCTTCTTAGGTACATTATTCACCTCTCACTTCAGTTATATTCATCATCAATAGAGAGATCTATTCAAGCCATCTCTTTTCCCATGTTTCTTGCTCCCTTTGTGCTCTTTCTATGTGCATCTTGTAGGTTCCTTGCATTTCTACACACGCCCAACACATCATTTCCTTCTTATCTAATATTATTTTAGGTCGAAGCTCATAAAATCCATGATCTATTAACTTATGATTATCTTGCAAAACATGAGAAATATTATATACATATATTTTAATTAAGATAACATGAAACAAAGGATGCAAATTGAAATTTTTATGCAAATCCAAAAAATAAGAAAGAAATCAAATATTTTTCAAAACGTTTAAATTCATATCATGGAGAAAGTCTACGATTCTTCCCTAGTAGCAAGTTAGGCCAATGAGTAAATCCTTTGAAATGCCATGCCATTTGTTTTATTTTCAAGTGGTCTTCTCTTCAAATTGTAGAAGTTCTTTTTTTAGCTTCTTTTATGTGTTTCTTATTTTTTCCATGTTATTTGTGCATTTTGTCAAGCATTTCTTTAAATGCTTTTATTTTATTGAAGAATTAGAAAAGGAAGGCGGAATCAAATAATTATAACCATAGATAGCCTCAAATGAGTCTTTTTTGTAGATGCACTCCATGAATTAGTATATGCAAACTCAAATAAAGGCAGGTATTGGTTCCCATTATCTTTTTGCTTATTCACATACATATGCAACATATCTTCAAGTACCCCATTAACCTTCTCAATTTCCTTGTTATTTTGTGGATGGAAAGATCTACTCAGAGGAAGTTAAGTGCCAACTGATTCAAATGTTGCTTTCCAAAATTTAGATGTGAACTTAGAGCGTATTACAAATATGTTTATATAGCATTCCATATAGTCAAAATATTTATTTTATAAAAAAATTTGCAATATTCAAGGAAATATTAATCTTTTTCATAGTAAAGAATTGTGCCATCTTGGTAACTCAATTAACTACCACAAATTTGGTGTCATGTTTACTTCTTGTTGTAGGAAATTTAGTGATGAATCCCATAGACTTAGACTCCCACATTTGATTTTGAACATCCAATTTTGTAACATTCCAGACATTCTTTTGAACTAACATTTCACCTATTGGCATTTTAAACATTCACTCTCATATTTTCTAATTTCACACTTAATACATGGCCAAAGTAGCAAAATTTCATTTTAACATAGGTCCTTCATTAACCTCAATGTGAAGAAAAAGCTTCATCATGAAAATCATATAATATTTGAAATTTCAATGGAGATTGTAAAGATATGCATAATCGACTCTTACAATATAAAGATGCATTTTTCAAGTGAGATTTATCTAGACACGTAGATCCCATGTTTGCATGCAGAAAAATCAAAACATGTGCATATAGACAATCATGTTCAGATCTTGTTCAGTATGATTAAGAAAATCAAAATCCATTATAGAAAGGAGATCGCATAAAGGTTTCCAAATTGATGCATTAACAACCATCTTTTTCCTTATTAGAAACTACTTAATGTGAAAATCATACTCACTTAATATTTCAATTGAACAATTTTGCACGTTGTTAAGGAGTGGTTGTTTCAAAATGTATTATAGACCATGATGATCTTTTTTCAATTCAAACTTAAACCCTAATAGTAGATGTCTCAAATTCTTAGTGCATGTACAAAAACAATAACATCAAGATCATGAGTAGGATAATTAATTTCATGTTGTTTGATTTTTCTAGATTCATATGCAACCACCCAATCATCCTTTGTAAGAATACATCCTGTTTGACTCTCACTTGCATCACATCCAGCCACAAAAGGTTTGGCCATTTATAGTATTTTCAAAACATGATTAAATATTCTTAGGAAGTCCTTATTATGTTCTATCTCATATTGTGCCGTTCATAAAGAGCTTCTAACATCCTTTACCATCTTAGGAACTACACAATCCACTATTCTTTTCACTTTATCCTATTCTCTATGAATTCTCTATTTACATAAGAATTTTCCTATATACTCAAGTTTTTCTTTAGCAAAGAAGCACTTACTCTTACTTCCATACAATTTGTGTTCTCAAAGAGTTTGCAAAGTTTCCTTGGAATGTACAACATGCTCACAATCATCTTTATACTATAAAAATATATCATTATTTGTCTAGATAATCATGAAAATATCCTCATGAAGCACATGAATGTGGTAGGAGCACTTTAATCCAAAAGGTAAGACTACAAACTCATAGTGTTCATAACGTCCTCAAAAAGTTGTACTGGGCATGTTATCCAGTTTGATCCTAATATAGTGATGTCCTGATCTTAACTCAATCATGGTGGATATAATCAAACCACCTCAATTGAGAACAAAAATTATTTATATTAGCAAGTTGATAACTATTATTAATCATTGTATCGATATACCTTCCTCAATGATGTTTTTCACCTTTGCTTATGTATGTCGAAAGATTGTCTTGTTTGAAGCATTCATATGTTTGATCTCCTTGTTCATGGACACCAAAACATAGACCAAGTCTTTTGCCTCCTCAATAAAATCAAGATCTCGTTTTCAAAAAATGGGTTGACTCCTCCATTGAGTCTCCACTTTAGTTAGATTCTTACATTGATTATAGAAGCATGAAATCCTCTTCGAGTTGTTCATGTTCACTATAGTAGGTCCTTGTGGCATATGTCCCATCATAATGAACTCAATTCTTTTCAAATTCTCCATATTGAACTTCTCCATCTTCTAAAAGCTCTCAGCCATCAAAAGAAAATTCAAGAAATCAAGACATCTAGATCCCTTCATTTGGAAGTAAAGTACCCTAAAAAGCCCATTGATAAACTAAATCATTAGAGCATTCCAACTAACCTCCAATGCATACTTTCTAGGATGTCAAGACTTATTCTTATAATCATCTATAGTTAATATATTCTTTTCACTCTTGAGTTGTCAAAAATTCTATATCTACATATGGTATTATGGAGAACATTCAGGTGTTTGTGCTTGCTGTTTGAATTCCTTATATAGAGCCAAACGAGAACACATTCACATCTGCATATAGAAATTAAACCATAATTTTGTTAGCCATGTTGGTGGAAGATCCCAATCTCTAGCTTGGACTCCTAACTAAATTATCCAACATCAATAAATGTAAAACATTAAGCTCCAAATTCAAGAGTGTATGAACCCCTTATGTGGATGACACTTGAGCAATCTCAAGCAAGAATCCAAGCCCAAATAATCGTACTCATATTACAATTTGTAAATCCCTCAAACACTCAATGCATCATCTATCACATGCAAGTGCGATAAAGCCTACAATCTAGGAAAAGAGATACCTATCATCTAGGGAATCTTTTTTGTCCTCTATAAACACACATTTTACATCAAATTTCGAAGATCCAGGTGTGTTATCCCTTCTAGGATTTGAATAAGCTACTAGAACCCTTGCTAAGAAAGACTCCTACTTCCTTGAGAATTATCATCAGACTTAGATGATGAAGATTTTCTCTATCCTTTTTAAGATTATTTGTATGTGAAAGCATATATAGATGATGATTGGGTTGGATAAAAAGAATATAGGAGGAGTACAAGTGGATATGGAGTAGATCTAGGAAAGATGGTCATGTCATGGATGGCAAAGAAACTACCTATAGTTGCCCTACCTTCTATAGAAGCTGAATATAGAGAATTAGCACAAGTTACATGTGAGCTTATGTGGATCAAGAAGCTTATGATTGAGTTCATTTTGGAAGTCAATACATTTCCAATCATGTGTGACAAGATGAGTAGTGTGCACCTATTTGAGAGCCTTATATTCGATGCTAGTAGAAAGCAGATAGAGGTACATCATCACTATGTGAGGGGGAAATAATCCAATAAGGAGGTATAATTTCAATGCATAAGTACCAAGTATTAGTGTGCTGAAAGTTCACCAAAGCATTGGAATCAATCAAGCTAGAAAAGATCAAGAGAGGCATTGGAATGATGGATGTAGGTTAAAGACTTGAAGCTTGAAAATTGAGGATGAGTGTTGAAACTCAAGCTCTAATGCTAGGATCTTATAAATCTAGTGAATGGGTGACACTTTGAAGAATGTGAAGCAAGAAGTGAAGCATGAATTCTCATACTCAAATGTGAACTTGAACCCCCCCTCATAACACTCAATTAGTCAATTATCACACTTAATTGTGATACAATCTACAATGTAGGGAAAGATCTCCCTATCATTTAGGGAATATTTTCAATTTGTTTTAAAAACGCATTGTATTTGGAAATATTAATATTTGGAAATATTAATATCACGTATGTGTTATCTCTCCTATGATTTGAATAACATAATAGAACCCTTGCTAAGCAAGAAAACTATTTGGAATTTGGACGATCACACCTATGGTATCTTTGCTAGGATAGGAATAACCTATTAGGCCCCTTGCTAAGCAACCCACTTGCTTGCTTAAGGATTTTCATCATAATTGGAGTTTCCATATCTCAGACTCAGATCTCTCTATGTGGAACTTACTTAGGTCTAAGTGATAAGAAACATTTCTGGATCATTTTGTATCCAAACCTTGTTATCTTTTTTTTTGTAAGAAATCTATTATTGTCTTGTAAAGTTGGCTTGAAGCTCATGTTCAAAATCTACATAATTTGAGAGAAATGAGGTTTGGAATGAATAGGGGTCTTAGTTTACATGCTTTGTAAGGGGAAGAAGTAGTGTGTGTTGCAAGAATTGGTTCTTAGAGTAGAAGAAAAATTTTTGAGTGAAAGATTCTGCATTAGGAAGATCTCATAGTTTATTTTGAGTTTGAAAAAGCTCTTGAGTTTCTTTTTAGAGGGATCAAAGAATCATCAGTTTGGGTCAATAGAACTATCTATACGCATACCAGTGAGGAAATATATGCTTCAAGTTTCATGGGGAAGGTGTTCAGCCTACCTTTATTTCTTCAATCCATGCCTCCAAATCTTTGTCCCTCATCTTCTCATTACCAAAATTGTTCAACGTTTTCTTTTTGAAGAGTTGGTTGAAGGTAACTTTACCTGCCTGCGTATCTTCATGAATTCTTTTCTATTTTGCTCTAGGCATGCCACCTATTCTTGGACCTTAATCCACTTCATCATTCAACTCCATCAGAAAATTGTTGGTGCCTTCTTTTTTGTTTTTGCCTTTTTCTTTTTGTAATTCTTGAAGACACATCTAAATAAACTCCTCATGCGCATCAATATTTTGTGTCAAACCTTCCATAGTTGTTGCAGATCGATTGTCCTCTAATACCATGTACAATTCTTCAAAAATCACAAACTCTCCTGAATTGCAAACTTTCAATCACTCAAGAATAGTAGAAGAGAGGAGAAAAATCTTGCAAATCATAAAACAAAATTGTAGTATACTAGACAAGATTGGACATAGAGAAAGAGAAATCAAAACCTTCTTTGAGTCATATTTTGGGATTTTAGTTCATTTAAAGTGTGCATTAAGCTCTGGAGTTGTAATAAGCAAGACCCTTCCTAAGGATATCCCCTTGTTTTCTTGTTTGTTGGCTTTGAGTAGACATATATGTGTGTGTGCAAGCCATGTTGCAATTCTCTAACCCTGAGTTGTTAGCATTGGTTCTCCCTAAGTATTAAATCATTTGATGTAACCTTTGCGTCATTGGATATCTATTAAAGTCACTTTTAAGCACACCACATCTCTAAATTATTTTTTTGTAGTTTGGGGTAAACCATCCAACTAGTGAAGCGTGATGATTGATACCATTTTTTGTGTGTAGGCTATCTTGGAGCTAATTGCTGCGCATTTTAAGCATCGGTTCTCATTTTGTATTTATCTATATTATATGATTTTGAGGTCCTTGGCTATCTCTTAGGCTTCCCTTAAGTTGACTTAAGTTTGAGAATAAATATTTTTTTATTTTCTGAGAAAATACTTATGGAGTGAAGTGTGCTCGTTTTTTTACTAGGAACTATGTGCATTCGTCCAACTCATCTTGTAGACTTTGTTTCTCTAAGTGCAAGCATTCATTTGGAGGGAAATGTGTTTTGTTGGAAATAGGGGTGTGTGTAAGCTACAAACCCTTGAATGCACCAACCAAGAGAGATCATTTTCCAATACCCTTCCAGGATTAAATTCTAAATGAAGTGACAGGTCATGAAAGGTACAGTATGTGATGGATACTCAAGGTACTTTCAAATATGGATAGCCGAGGAGGATCAAAGGAAGACCACGTTCATTACACTATGGGGATGCTTTGCATATCGGGTAATGCCTTTTGGCCTAACCAATGCACTTGCAACATTTCAAAGGTTAATGAACTATGTTTTTCAGCCATTCTTTGGATCATCAATAAGGTTGTACATGGATGACTTTGGCATATATAGTACTACATATATGCATTGTCAAAAAGTTCAAGAAGTCTTGAAAAGATTGTATGAGCTTGGGGGTCAATTGAATCTTGATTAGTGTCATATTATAGAGAAGGAAGTAGTTTTCCTTGGACATCTCATATTAGAAAATGGGATTCAAGTTGATCCATCCAAAGTGGAAGCCTTATTGGCTCTCCCTCCTCCAACAACAACAAAGCAAACCCTCACTTTTGTACAAAAGGTATGCTACATGTCACAATTCAAGCATCTTCTATTTGAAATGATATCTCCATTACAAAGGCTTGCACAAGATAGTTTCTTTGCATGGGACGATATCCATAGTGAATGTTTTGAAGAAATCAAAAGACTAATCAGCACTCTACCCACATGGATGTCCCAAAATATGGGAGACACTTTTATGCATGTCCAAGCACACATGAGGAAGCAATAGGAGTAGTGTTACTCCTGAGAATACAAAAAAAAATCTCATATGTGTCTTTTTTATTTTTCTATAAAGGTAATGAAAGAAAATCAAAAGAGATACAGAGATGCACAGAAACTCATGTATGTACCTATGTTTGGAGTAATGAAGTTTCACTCTTACCTACTTGCTATGCCTTTCATTGTTCTGACAATAGTTCATGCATTACCATATGTGACACAACATATAAGTATCTCATCTAGAAGAGCTAAATGGGTTCTTGAACTTCAAGAATATAACTATACTTTTGTAGTAGAAGAAAGCACAAGAGCCAGTCTTGCATACATACTCACCTATAAGAAGTGGGAGAGGAAAATAAACAATGATAGTGGAGAGGAAAATAAACAATGATAGTGACAAGGGAGCAAACTTGCATGAAGAAGATATTTAAGATGCACATACATTACTTTTTGATGGTGCATATAAGAAGAAGATCAACAAAGCAATAGGAGGATCTCGGATCTATGAACAAAACAAATAGATCATCTTCAAGAAAGGTAAAGCTCTTCCTAATGCTCATTGAAATAATGAATCAAAATCTATAGCATTATGTGGGCCTCTACATAAATGTGTTCAACATGGGATCAAAAGGCTAATTATCAAAGAAGACTCAATGTTGATAATTGAGCAATTGAAAAATGTTTGGTGTTGCAAAAGCCAAAATGGATTTGAATGGTTGAAAAGGGAAGAGTGTTATTGAAACAATTCGATAAAATCAAATATGTCATGTACCAAGGAGCCAAAATAAGGTACCAAATGCATTAGGGAATGAGCAATTTGATGGTCCGTCTCTAATCAAGACAAAGTTCAAGAATGGCAGCTACCAACTTATTGGATCTATCAGGGGAAGTGCACAAGACTAACATCAATGGATGGAGGATGAAGAAGTAGTGGGAAGGATAGAAGACATTGAGGATCACCAAGAGCAATCAAACGAGAAAGAAATATCGATGGTGGTAGAGGAAGAAGACCCAACCTAGGACATCACCAAACTAATAGAAAGTTAGAGATATAAATGCCTTTAGCCTTCGAGGAGAGCTTAGTACGAGGGATATTTTTTTATACTTCCTCTAGCCATAATCATATTCTGTATATTTAATATGTTATTTTATGTTATTTTCCTATGATATGGATATCTATAAAATAAATATAAAAGATGGATTTCAAGTGGACCCCACCTCTACAAATATGACTAGCTCTCCCTACTTTAAAATAGAAATGATCATTACAAAAGGTAAATATAAAAGAGAGATGGGAATTCTAGAATATTCAAGTATTTAAACCTTGTCCTACTAGCTTTAGAATGAAACAAAGGTCTTTTCAAAGGACCCATAGCCCACCACACTTTTTTCATGTTTAAACAATGGAGACCTTTTATTTATGAATGTATCTAATATTTTTGGCCCTAAACTCAAAAGTATCATGCAAAATAGTCAAAATTTGGTGGAGACGACCCATTGCATGCATTTTGAGGAGAAAATATCATATATTTGTAATATAATCTAAAAATATTTAAAGAAATATGTAAAAATAGGCCAATTTACACATCCTCCTGAGTCTAGAACACATGGAAGAAATGCTCAAAGAATTTTATGAGATCGACAAAGGTCATGATGGCAGAGACATGCGAAGACTAGCTCGTTCACCACTATACAACGGAGCAAAGATATATGTACTACGTGCGTCACTCGTGATGCTCAATCTGCAATCCATTTATGGATGGTCAGATAGTAGTGTCTTTGAATTGTTCAGGTAAGTGGATTTGAAATAAACTTTCATTGTTGTATCAAAATAACTTTATTTACTAATATCGTTCTAATTGCATATTGTTGGCTTCTTAAAGATCAATTTTTGCTAGAATGCAATGACATGCCTCCAACACCTGGAGATGCAAAAGAACTTTTATAATCCCTTGGAATGGACTATACTAAGATTCATGCTGGTCTGAATGATTGCATCCTCTATTGAAACGAGTATGAGCATCTCCACATATGTCCAAAGTGTTGATCGAATAGGTTTAGAGAAGATCTTGTGGGCAAACCTATTGGGAAAGATGGATGGATGATCCAGGAAACTGAGTAGGTATTGCTAAACCTGCTTTGTACCAGCCCTCTTTTGCTTCAGACTTGATTAGTGGACTTCCTTAGCTTTCCATTGACACCAAGAAATGGCCTATGTCCTTTGGAAATGATGTGTGCAATGATTGAATCAAAACATATAACTTTGGAAGTCACAAATTCAAGAAAACCTTCTATTTTTGTTTAGACACCTGCTGGATGTTTTGCTCAGTGTGACCAGCACACTAGCAATTGATAAAATTCCTTCTAGGGGTATTCAATTACCTTATTAAGCTAACATTTCCAAGTTGAATGATCAGAGAAATTAATTTAGCAAGATTAGCTATACCCCCGACTTTTTAGGACTATAGTAGAAATAGACCAGTGAGCACCTCGACGATGATTTCTCTGAATCTGTTGAATGAAATATCTTCACTTTTTGATAGCATGTCTTAGACTTCAAGCTGAATCCAACAAGCTTTGAATCACTGAATTTAGAGTAGTATTGACTGAGATATGCCCTTGATAAGTTGACAGACGTTTGAGTAGACTAGCAGAGAACACAGAGAGGAATGATGTAAATGTATCTAGTAATTAACATTTGTGTACAATCCCATTAGCATGTCTAGCATTGCCAAATGGTGTAGGGAGGTGTAGGCTATGGTGTAGTCCTTACACACACTCAAACTCAGTAGATTAAGCCTCGGGAATGAAGAGATCTACCCGAGACTTTTCCAAGTACATTTTTATAAGATATGTGTAAACATTTGAATTCAAATACAAATTTTGGCTCCCTATGATCAAGGTCCTAAAAGGTTAGAGATATTCTCTCAATCAAATAGGCTACTTTTTCCATGACTCACTTTGGTAGGTGATTACAAAAGATTCCAAGTCATTTTGACTTTTACAATTGAGATAAAGTGGTAATTAACCACTAGCATATGTTCCTATGGTTCTTCATGTATGTAGAGTCTTCATGATAACTTCCAAGCCAAATGTGTAGGCTTGTGAGTTACACCAATAGCTCCCCCTCAAGCCAAACATTTTGGCTTAAGTCTTCATCTTCATTCGTCAAGTATGTCCTACAATCCAATCATAGATTTGAATCTGCAAAGTTTTGTTCCATCCAAAGCTTTAGTCAGCAAATCTGCACATTGCATGTTGGTTGACACATAAGTGAGCTGAATATCATTGCTTAGAAACTTCTCTCTCACATAATGATAATCTATGTGTTTTGTTCTGGCATGATAGATATGATTAGATGTAAGGTGAAGAGAACTTGTATTATCTCCAAAGATAATTGGAGGCCTAGTATATAAGCCCAATTTTGTATACAAAAGCTTAATCCAAATTGCTTCTTGAGTGGCATTAGCTAGCCCTCTATACTCTGCTTCTGTAGAAGACAATGCAACAGTTGGTTTCTTCTTTGCAGACCATGAAATTGGTTTCTCACTTGCAAAAGAAATGTATCCTGAAGTGCTTCTCCTATCATCCTTGCATCCTGCCCAATCTGCATCTGAATAGACTTTTATGTCAATATCTGAAGTCTAAGGAAAATACAAACCATGGTTTTGTGTACCCTTGAGATACTTCAAGATCCTTTTGGCAGCCTCTAAGTGAGGTATCCTTGGTTTGTGCATAAATTGACTTAGCACACTAACTCCATATGCAATATCAATTCTAGTTAAGGTATCATAGTTTAAACTACCCACCATACTTTGATAACCTATAATGTCTTGGACTTCATCACCTTCATGGGCACTTAGCTTTAGGTTCACCTCCATTGGAGTGTTTGTTGCTTTAGCATCCTGCAAGTGAAATTTCTTCAACATATCCTGTACATACTTTTTCTGAGTAATGTATATTCCTGAATTAGTGTAAACTAATTCAAGTCCCAAAAAATACTTCAATAATCCAAGATCATTGATCTTGAACTCCTTCATCATCTGGCTTTTGTTATTTCTGATTCCACTGACATCATTACCTGTAATGATGATGTCATCAACATAAACACAGAGATAGATTACCTCTGAATTACTTCTCTTAATGAAGAGAGAAGTGTCAGCCTTGCTCATGACAAAACCTTGGTCTTGGAGGTAGGTTGTTAGCCTGTAATTCCATGCCCTAGGTGCCTGCTTCAATCCATATAAAGTCTTCTTTAATTTGCGAACATAAGTTACCTTCTTAGGGTCTTCATAGCCTGGAGGTTGTGACATATAAACCTCTTCTGAGATCCATCCATTCAAGAAAGCATTCTTGATATCCAATTGGTACATGTTCCAATTCTTTGATGCAGCCACACTAACCAACACTCTGATTGTTGGCATCTTGGCCACTAGAGAAAATGTCTCTTCATAGTCAATGCCTTGGGTTTGTGCAAAACTCTTGGCTACTAATCTGGCCTTGTACCTGTTAATTGTACCATCAGAATTTCTTTTCAATTTATAGATCCATCTGGATCCTATTACCTTCATGGAGTCCTTCTTGGGTACTAACTCCCATGTATCACTCTCCTTGAGTGCTTCAATCTCCTCATCCATAGCTTCTTTCCATTCTAATTTGGTGATTGCTTCTTCATATGAACCTGGTTCTTCATTTGACAAATCCTTTGCAAGTTAAACTGAATGTTTAGTAACAAGAGATGTATCATACCCATATCTGATAGGTTTTTTGCTTTCTCTCTGAGATCTCCTGATTGATTGAGTTGAAGATTCAAGTATGTCTTCAAGCTTCTTCATCTTCATTTTGCCTTTGGACTTCCATGCCTTGAACTCTTCAAGGTTGATCGTATCTTCATCATCTGAACTTCACTCTCCATCCTGAGTAGGCTCCTCCTTTGTAAGTTTTGGAAATTCTTCTTCCAAATCATAGGGTAGTTTGATCTTCCTGCATTCATTCTCATACCAAGAATCATTTTCATCAAAGATCACATCTCTGCTTACCATAAATCCCTTATGGGTAGGGTTATAAAACATGTAACCTTTTTTATTTAAATCATATCCAATGAAAATACATTTTTCAGCCTTTGGATCTAGCTTTCCTCTTACCTGTGAAGGAATGTGTACATACGCTACACACCCAAAAATTTTGCAATGATCTAATGATGGTCTCTTACCATGCCAAGCTTCATAGGGTGTCATACGATCAAGTGACTTTGATGGTAACCTGTTTATGAGATAGGTGGCAGTAGAGACACTCTCTGCCCATAGATAGTTAGGCAACTTCTTCTCATTAAGCATAGATCTAGCTATTTCAACAATTAAACTATTTCTTCTTTCAGCTACCCCATTCTGTTCAGGAGAATACCTTGTGGTTATCTCTCTTTTGATGCCTCTGTCCTGCAAGAAGTCCTCAAATTCATTGGAGAAGTACTCACCTCCTCCATCTGACCTTAGCCTCTTCAAATTCCTTCCTGTCTGATTTTCAACTAGTGCAAGATATTTCTCAAAACAATTAAATACCTCATCCTTGTGCTTCATAAAGGATAATAGAGTCCATCTACTATAATCATCAATAAAAGACACATAGTACCTTGATCCTGAGACTGAGGGGTCTTTTCTAGGTCCCCATACATCTGTGTGTACAAGCTCTAGATAGTCTTCATGCATATATCCTTTCTTGGAGAAGCATAACCTGTGAGACTTACCAAATTGACAAGCACCACACTTGTAAATCATATGTTGCTTGGATACATTAGGTATCCCAAGCACACCTTGGTCCCTGCACATTTGCTTCAAAGTCCTTTCTCCTATATGCCCTAATCTCTTGTGCCAAATCTCAAGCTCTGAAAGTGTCTGATCCTTATAACTGTATAGTGCAATATTTTTTGTGTCTTCTAACTCAAAAGTGAAAAGTCTACCTGATTTTTCTCCTTTAGCTATCCTCTTGAATCCATTTCTTGGGTCCTCCACAAATGCTCCATATTGGTTGAATCTGACCTGCAACCCTTTCTCTACAATCTGACCAACACTCATTAAGTTCTTTGTAATGGTTGGTACATAGAGTACCCTGCTTAACAAATTCTGATTACCATCACAAGTTTTAACATTACCAACTTTAACCACTGAATGTTTTGTATCATCACCTGTTTGGACTTGATGTTTACCTTTTGGTTCCTCAAGATCAGAGAGTAGTGCCACATTACCAGCCACATGATTTGAACACCCTGAATCAATGTAAAATAAGTGATCATCATTTGTACCTGACTTTGAAGTCATGTTCATAATCAAGAGAGAGTCATCCTGCTCCTCTGTGTAGTTGTTGTAGTCCTTTCTATTTCTGTTCCTCCTTGGTAGTTGCCATTGTAGTTATTGTTGTAATTGTTGTTGTAATTGTTGTTGTGGCCTTGGTGATGGTTGAACCTTCCTCTAGACTGTAAGTATCCACCTCTTTGGTAGCCTCTTCCTCTCTGATTTTTGTAATTCCTATAACACTCATATGTGGTGTGGTTTGACAAACCATAAATGTTACATGGTGATGTGTTATGGGGTCTCCCCCTACCTTGCTTACCTCCTCTGTCCCTTCCTCTTGAAGATCTACCTCTCCCTGCATAGTTGACTTGGGAGGTAGAACCTTCATCTTCCACCTTCTTATTCTTGCCTTTATCCTTAGATTTCTTATCAGTGTATAGGGCAGAAGAGTTGTTACCTTTGGATGTATCTCCACTCTTGGTGAGCTTTGCTTCATGTGTAAATAGTTGTCCCATAAGAGTTGTAAGATCTAGAGTGTGCATGTCCATGTAGAGATCCATTGCAGTGGTGAAGCTTTCCCACTTGTCATCAGCCTTGATTCCATTAATAACCTGCCTTACAATTTGTTCTTCTTCAATCTCTTCTCCTATGCTTGCTAACTGATCTGCAACATCTTTGATCTTGGTCACAAATTCTGAAACAACTTGCTTAGGTTGCTTCTTTAGTGTTGTGAACTCTATCCACAACTGATTTTTCCTAGCCCTTGTATTGGAGGAAAAATATGATGACAACGTTTCCCAAGTCTCTTGGGAAGTCTTACAATTTTTGATATGAGGTAAAAGAAAGTCAAATATAGAGTAAATAGGACCTTGCCAATGCATCCTTTGCACACCATGTGTTGCGTTTTTCTTGTTCCTCCTTGGTAGGCAGACCTCTTGCTTTGAATGAGGGCAATTCCTCATCTCCTGAGATGTATCCATAGAGAATCCTTCCTTGTAAGTAGGTCTTCATCCTTAGAGACCAAGCTTGATAATTGTTCCTGTCCAATTTGTCAATAAATGAAGGAAAACCATCTCCCATTTTACCTTCTTTGCTCTGATACCACTGTTGGGAAAGATGGATGGATGATCCACGAAACTGAGTAGGTATTGCTAAACTTGCTTTGTACCAGCCCTCTTTTGCTTCGGACTTGATTAGTGGACTTCCTTAGCTTTCCAATGACACCAAGAAATGGCCTATGTCCTTTGGAAATAATGTGTGCAATGATTGAATCAAAACAGATAACTTTGGAAGTCACAAATTCAAGAAAACCTTCTATTTTGGTTTAGACACTTGCTGGATGTTTTGCTCAGTGTGACCAGCACAGTAGCAATTGATAAAATTCCTTCCAGGGGTATTCAATTACCTTAGTAAGCTAACATTTGCAAGTGAAATTATGTAAAAGGACAAACTATGCTCAAAGAAATTAATCTAGCAAGATTAGCTATACCCCCGACTTTTTAGGACTGTAGCAGAAATATACCAGTGAGCACCTCGACGATGATTTCTCTGAATCTGCTGAATGAAATGTCTTCACTTTTTTACACCAGGTAGAAGACGTCAAGCTTAATCCAACAAGCTTTGAATCACTGAATTTAACGTAGTATTGACCGAGATAAGCCATTGACAAGTTGACAAACTTTTGAGTAGACTATCAGAGAACACAGAGATGAATGATGTAAATGTATCTAGTAATTAACATTTGTGTACAATCCATTAGCATGTCTAGCATTTCCAAATGGTGTAGAGAGATGTAGGCTATGGTGTAGTCCTTACACACACTCAAACTCAGTAGATTAAGCCTCGGGAATGAAGAGATCTACCCGCCACTTTTCCAAGTACATTTTTATAAGATATGTATAAACATTTGAATTCAAATTCAAATTTTGGCTCCCTATGATCAAGGTCCTAAAAGCTTGGAGATATTCTCTCAATCAAATAGGCTACTTTTTCCACGAATCACTTTGGTAGGTGATTACAAAAGATTCCAAGTCATTTTGACTTTTACAATTGAGATAAAGTGGTAATTAACCACTAGCATATGTTCCTATGGTTCTTCATGTATGTAGAGTCTTCATGATAACTTCCAAGGCAAATGTGTAGGCTTGTGAGTTACACCAACAAAACCATCCTTGAAAAGGTTCTTCACCACTTTCCTATCATTCCATGAATTAAGAGCATGTTTAGATGCAAATCCATAGCTGAGTTAATGTCATGGCATGCAGAGAGCATTATAGATGGTGTAATGCAAGTGCCTTCTGACTTTGATGCTTGGAAACACATAGATAGTAAGTGGCTAGAGTTTGTTAGTGAGCCACGAAACATATGTCTAGCCTAGCTATGGATGGAGTAAATCCATTTGGTTTCAGTAGCTCTTCATGGAGCACATTTCCTATATGTTTGGTCAATTATAACATCCCACCATTGCTAGCCACAAAGAAGGGCCATTTATTATTAGCTCTTATTTTGCTAGGTAAGTATAAGGTAAAAAACATGGATGTATCCCTTGCATCACTTGTGGAAGAGCTGGGCACTTTATGGGATGGGATTACTATGCATGACATGTCTCAACCTATAAGAAGACGACATGTGCGAGTGCAAGGTATACGTATGTGGATGATGCATGATTGGCCTGGTTATGGTGAATGTTTAGTTTTATCAATTTCACATTACCAGGCTTGTCCCTTATGCGGACCATGACTTGAACCACACTATTCCAAAGCACTTGATAAAACTATCCATGACAGACATCATAGATAGTTTCTTGATGGACATGTTTTATGTGAAGGGAAAATTGATCGACAAGCACAACACAAAATGAATGATAGCCATTTGAAACAATTTTGGGATTCAAATACACTAGTCATTGGCATGAAATGGTTGTAGATCTTTCATGAAGTCCCTTATTGGAGCGATTCATTGATCAATCATTTGGTAGACAGAGCACGATATTATCTTTATTATCATATACTAATTATTTGAGTTCTTTTGTTACAGAGCACGATAGGAGACAATCTTCCAATCACTCCGCATTCCATGATAGAGGAGCAGTTCTTGAAGTTTATATCTGAGGTGCCTTTTGCCTATATGGGTGCTCCATCATAGTACTGGATCGCTCGTGGTAGCACTCCCCTAGGCCTCACTCCTACTAGCCTCACTCTCGCCGACGTCACTCTTGCCAGCATTGTCGTCAAGATTTTCTCTCCTCTCTCACTCATGTAGGCCTACAGGAAACACATTCGGTGAAGGTAGCTAGAATTCCATGAGAAGTCAAAGATGCATCAAAGATGTCAAACATAGTTCACATGCGAACTTTGGAAGAAATCAAGCAAATCCAGGTTAGCGGTCAAAGCTGGTCAAATTTTGGAAATTAGCGCAAAAATTTCAATGTCTCCAAATCACATGAAGCTTCATATACTTGTAAATCCTATCAAAGGCAGCCCATAGCCTCAATTTCACATGTAAATGGATTTTCTAGCACATTGATATGCCATGTGCATTTTGTAAAAAAAATTAGATTTTCCACTTAGATCCTACAAAATCTTGTATAGGAATTTTTGTTAACCACATGGTTTGGCATGTAGAAAGATCATATGTTTCTACATATGTGTAAAACGTTTCAAGGCTATCAGAGCTTCCTAGGCACCTTACTGCCACCTTGTAAGCTTCCAAATGTAGTCAAACTTGTATTAGGGACATTCAAATGGGAGTTTTTTTCAGCATATTCCTAAAGGAGACCTTTCAAAATATAGCCCCACAAATGTTGATCTTCATCAAAAGATATCTGAAGGGTCAAAGAGCACAAAATACAATTTTCAAGGTCACCGCAATTTCCTAGAATAAGAAAATTGAAGGCTTGAAGGGTTGCCACATGGCAAACAATCATTGAACCATGTTGTACAGTCGGGATGAGCTCACATTGAAGGGTGGAGATGCACGAAAGCTTAAAGGAAGGAGGATCCATGAGTTTTTTTCATGGGATAAGCCTTTTTATGGTCAAAGATTAATAATGCAAAGTTTGTCCAAAAATAGCAACTTATCTTATCCAAATTGATCTTAACACTAATCCAACGGTTCAGATCAGCCCCAAATGCAATGGTGGAGAATGGATGCCCCTATTTTTCACCCCTTTGCCCTAGATTAGCCATCCATTTGATAAATCCAATGGTTGTAATCAAAATCAGTTGATCCTAGGGTTGAGAGTTGATTTCTCTAGATCCAAGGGCCCAAATTCATTAAAACAACTATATAAACCCCCTCCAAACCCCTAGAACATCATTGTTTGGCATCCGTAGGGACCTTGCTAGCACATGGTTTCCTTGAGATGATCACCCTCAGTTGTGCATGTGAGGACCCAAGGTGAGCTTGTAAGAGCATAGTTCCTAGAATCATTTTTTTAGACTTCCAATCTAGGATAGGCTCATAAACCTCGTTTCTCTTTCTTTGCTCACCCTTAGTGCAGTATGTAAGTGAGTTAGGGCTGGTTTTATGAGTCTTATAATTCTTTAGAAACACTTTACAATCCTAGAAAGACAAAGGGTCAATGAAGTGGAACCTATCCTCTTATGTGTGGCATTCCGTTGAACTGTCATGGCGAGAGGGTCGTACGTGTAATGGACAAAGGAAACCATCCTAGACCTTAGATTCCATGTGAATCCTATGTATCATGATTGGTTCAGAATTAGGAGAAACCAATACTTCCATTGCATCCGAAACGTGCCAAAACCCTAAGATCGACTTTCTATTTGCTAAATTCTAACATTTTGAGGTCTTGATTGACTTGTTGACATCATCAACTCGCAACCACCTTGGGAACCGGCCTTGAGAACCTATATAAGGAAGGGTTGGCCACATTCATAATCAGTCTTGCCAATACGAGTCTTGGGAGCTCAAGGAGTCGTGACCATCAAGTAAGTACTCTTCAAGTTCCAGTTCTAGTTCTTGTCTTGTTCCTTGTTCTAGGCTAGTTCTTGGACATCCTATCTTGTCCCCTTGTAATCTCGTAGTATGAGATCCTGTCGAGTTCTTTCTTGTATCTAGTTCATCTCCCAGAAGGGAGTTGTTGTAATCCAGATATCTTATCTCATACTTACAATCCCGGGTTGTGGGATCTTATGTATCATCTCTAGTGTAGTTTCCCATACCCATTGGTCTCGGGTTGTGGGACGTCTTGTATCGGCTACATCTTCTTGTATTATTTTCCCTATGTGGGTGTTCTTGTAATCATAAGTGAATTCCCGAAATCTTGTCTACTGTAGTCAGAGAGCACAATCTAGTGCTTCCCTGACATTTTGGCAAGACTAGCTTTTATCCAAGACCACGCATCATGGAGAAAGCTTATGAAAAGATTATAGCATCACTTCAGAGTCTCCAACAACAAGTTGAGGACCTAACTCATTGACAGAAACAAGTGGAGATGGGATATCAAGTGCATGTAGGTGCACTCCTCCAAGAATTACAAGAATGAATCTCTTCAAGCAAATAAAGGGTGTATTCAAATGAATCAATGACCTGGTACATCATTTATGAAGGAACCCAAGATTTCCATGCCAGAAACGTTCGATGGGGATTGCACAAAGTTTCGTGGATTTCTCCAGCAAGTTAAATTGTACTTCCGTATGCAATCTGATAGATACCGTGACGAGGCATCCAAGGTTGGGTTTATTGGAAACTTGCTATGTGGCCAAGCATTATCATGGTTTGCCCCAATCTTGGAGAAGAACATGGCAGTACTTTAGGATTATGAGGGGTTTCTTCGAGAACTCTCTGCCACATTTGGAGATGTAGATACAAGTCGAGTACCAGAAACAAAAATTCAGAAGTTACGTCAAGGTAACCACCCTGCCTCTACCTATGCATCCTAATTTAGGCAGTTGATATGTGATCTCACTTGGCATGAAGATTATTTCATAAGCCAATTTAGATGGGGTTTAAGAGATGATGTGAAGGACCTTTTGCTCACGATGCCAGAGGTTAAAACATTGAATGAATATATCATGTAAGCTATTCAATGTGATAGCCGACTTTTTGAAAGGAAACAAGAAAAACAAGTAGAAGGAAGACCTCGCTAGTGGAAACCTTTCCAACCCACTACTAAAGATGAGTCTATGCCTAAACCTATGCAAATAGATGTAACTAGGTTTTAGCATCTAACACTAGAAGAGAAACAGACAAGGAGAATTAATAAGTTATGTCTCTACTGTGGAAACCCTGGACATATTGCAATTAATTCTCCAAACAAGAGAACAAACTCTAGAGTCGTAGCCACCCTTGTAGAGGAGGGAAACGAGGAAGTCATAGTTGTAAAAGAGACCTTGCAGCCATAGCATGATAGAAGAAAGGGTCTCATAAATCCAGCTACACCCATAGAAACATTTCTTGCACCTGTCAAGTTAATCAAGCCCAAAAATACCCTTTCCCTTATAGCCCTAGTAGATTCAGGAGCCTCCTAATGTTTCAACAATGAAGGATTGGTTAAGAAACGTGGAATTCATGTACTTCAGAAGAACAAACCAGTAGTAGCTGAAGTACTGGATGGACGACCTCTAGCATCTAGGAATATAACCATGGAAATCACACCATTAAGAGTATACCTTGGTGACCATGAATCCCACATATGTTTCAATGTAATGTCAAGCCGAGTACATCTAGTTATCATTGGAATGCCCTGGTTAAAGAAGCATAATCGAGACATTAATTGGGAAAAGAATAACATCACCCGTCGAGATATCCAGAAGAACCCAACCTATGTCGGAGCCAAAGCGTTCATACATGTAGTAAGGAAGGAACCTACATATACGATCTATGCCACACCAGCTCAAGAATCCAAGAAAAATGATCTAGTACAACTACCCAATCAGTAAAAAGGCTTTGAACATGTTTTTGAAAAGAAGAATGTAGATATACTCCTAGAGCATATACCTTATGAATGCCCCATAGATCTTCAAGAGGGAGCACAACCACCCTTTGGACCAATCTACAGACTATCCCCAAAGGAACTTACAGAATTACGCAAGAACATTGATGAGAATTTAGCAAAGGGGTTTATCAAACACTCAAAGTCTCTAGCAAGAGATCCTATTTTATTTGTAAAGAAGAAGGATGGGACTCTCCGATGTGTGTAGACTATCGTGGATTGAACAAAGTCACTATAAAAATTAGATAACCTCTACCACTCATAATAGAGCTCTTGGAATGCTTTGGAAAAGCAAAATTCTTCACGAAAATTGATCTTCGAGGAGCTTACAACCTTGTCACGATTAGAGAAGGAGACGAATGGAAGACAACATTTCAAACAAGGTATGGCCATTTTGAATATGTAGTTATGCCATTTGGTCTTACAAATGCTCCAACTGTCTTCCAACATATGATATATCTTGATATTTTCCAAAAATCTAGAGGATCATGAATGTCATGTAAAGATAGTCCTAGAGAAACTAAGAGAACAAGGATTATATGCAAAATTGGAGAAGTGCTCTTTCCATAAGATAGAAGTGGGATTTTTAGAGTACATTGTCTCAGATAAAGGAATTTTTATGGACCCTAAGAAAATTGACACAATCCTTGATTGGCAACCACCTTCATGTGTTCGAGATGTTCAATGTTTTCTGGGGTTCTCCAACTTCTACAGGATATTCATCATATATTACTCCAAGATAGTGGCACCTCTTACCAAGCTTATAGGGAACACTAAATTCTCATGGATTGCAAAAGTAGAAAAAGCCATTCGAACTTTGAAATCAGCATTCACTACCGCTCCAATTCTAGTTCATCCTGATTCTAGTAAGCCCTTCTTCCTAGAGACAGATGCATTAGACTTTGCCCTAGGAGCCATTCTTTCCCAATATGGAGATGATGGGCACCTACATCTAGTTGCATATCATTCAAGGAAAATTTCCCCTCCAGTAATTAATTTTGAAATTCATGATAAAGAACTTCTTGCCATAGTGGACGTGTTTGATACCTGGCATCACCATCTAGAAGGAGCAACGCATACAATTACTTTATATACAGATTACAAGAACCGTGATCTCATTGATAAAGGAAACCATCCTGAACCTTATATTCCATGTGAATCCTATATCTCATGATTGGTTCAGAATTAAGAGAAACCAATGCTTCCATTGCATCTTGAACGTGCTGAAACCCTAAGATCTATTGTCTGTTTGCTAAATTCTGACATTTTGAGGTCTTGATCGACTTGTTGACATCATCAACTTGCAACCACCTTGGGTATGCCCTTGAAAACCTATATAAGGAAGAGTTGGCCACATTCATAATCAGTCTTGCCAATACCAGTCTTGGGATCTCAAGGAGTCGTGACCATCAGATAAGTACTCTTCAAGTTCCAGTTCTAGTTCTTGTCTTGTTCCTTGTTCTAGTCTAGCTCTTGGACATCGTATATTGTCCCCTTGTAATCTCGTAGTACGAGATCCTGTCGATTTCTTTCTTGTATTTAGTTCATCTCCCAGAAGGGAGTTCTTGTAATCCAGATATCTTCTCTCATACTTAGGATCTAGGGTTGTGGGATCTCATGTATCATCTCCAGTCTAGTTTTCCATACCTATTGGTCCCAAGTTGTGGGACATCTTGTATCAGCTACATCTTCTGGTATTATTTTCCCTACATGGGTGTTCTTGTAGTCATAAGTGTATTTCCAAAATCTTGTCTACTGTAGTCAGAGAGCATAATCTAGTGCTCCCCTGATAGTGTAGATCACCTTTGACCAATAGAATGCTTAGCTTGACATTTCAAAACACTCATATATATATATATGGACATCAAAGACAATCCATGCTTTATGAGCAAACTAGTCTTCCTCAAGCTAGCCTTCCACAAGCTAAGGAGCACGTTAGAGAAGAATCTCATGCTATGCTTTTTGACTCTACTCATATTCCTCAAATGATGAAGCCTAGTCAAGGTTTTAAAGCAGAGCCAAAGAAAACTGTAGTTGAACAATCCCAAGTGGAAATTCTCACTAAGCAAATGGAAATTCTTATTGATACACAATCCAATTTGGCCAAGACTATAGATGCTCTACAATGAAATTACATCAAAATTTTCCAAAATCAAATGAGCCCAATGTCTTCTCAAGAGCCTAATCAACATGTTATAGCTCCCAATCAAAATCCATGTCAAGTAGCTCCTACTCAAGCATATCAAGTTCCTTCAATGCATAATCCTTCAATGAGAATTCCTCATCCGCATATGCAAAATCCTCAAATGTCTCAAAACATGTATCTTCAAGCTTCTCAAACAACTTTTCAAAATACTCAAAATCATAATTTTCAAAATCATCACTCGTATACTATGGAAGCTCCTCTTCAACCTGTACCACATGATGCTCCCCAAGCTCCTCAAATACATTAATTTCCTTATCAAAATCCTAATTATCCTATTCACGTAATACATTATCAACAAAATCCTCAATTTCAAAATTTCCCACCACAAGTTAATCAAAATCCTCAAAATTATAATGGTTTTGTGCGTAGCCCTCCTAGCTGTTCTTGGTGTGATTTGTTAGAACAATTTTTGAGAGATTGTGAACTATTGAAGGCTACTAAGGAGCAACGACTAATAATAGACATATACAAGGAAATCTGTGACTATCGATCCAGGCCACCTCTACAAGGAAATTATGGTAAGGGAGGAATGAAAAAAGCATTTTGAAAATATAACCATGACGGATGCAAGAACTAGAGGGGTGAATCTAGAAGCTCTTGATGAACAAGAAGTAGAATCAATAAACCCACAAAGGATGTTGACTTTTCCATAGAGACTTTAGTAAGAGCATAAGATGAAATTAGGAGAATAATAGCTTGGAAGTCAGCGATAGAAGATCAATCTCTTATATCTCACATATTCAATGTAGAAGAAAAACAAAAAAGAGATGAAATTGAGGCTAGTGAAAGAAGCGTGACTCAAAAACAAACCTTGGAGGGAATAAATACAATCATAGAGCAAGGAGAAACATCAGAACCCAAAGATAAAACACAAGAATCACAAACCAATGAACCAAAACAAGAGGAGATACAAAAAGGGGAAAAAGACAAAGCAAAGAAAAATAGAACCAAAGACTTTAGATAAACAAGAACAATAAAAAAAAATTGAAGACCAAACATAAGAACATGAACAAAAACAAGATTCTGAGCAAAAACAAAAGAAACCAAAGAGAAAACCTAAAGCTATCTTGATTTCAGAAATTGAGAGAAAAATAGATCCTATGGAGATTTTACATGACATTTTTGTTAAGAGTCCAGTGACTATGTCTTTCGAACAAGTTTTCTCTATTGCAAAGCCTATTTTTAAAGATAACTTTATCAGCCTAATTAAAAGGAAGAGGTTTTTGTTTAATCTAGATACTTAGATGCAATATTCTCTAGATCAAGATAAAGCTATGAATGAAGCTTTAAACTTTGATGAATGTGATGAAGAGGACCTTGATGATGATGAAGTAAATGTTAATAAAAATTTATTAGGAATTATTCAACCTGACCATGAAAATCATGAAAACAATCTTGAAAGTCACTTTAAAAGAAAATTTAGGTCTAGAGGTACATCAAAGATGCATGTTAAAGGAAATGATAAGAACACTATCACTATAAATGCATTAGTAGATTTTGGCTCTGAAATCAATGTGATTTCAAGAGAAGTCTATGATAAATTTTGATGGCCCACAGATAAAGATTGTGGATGGCATATGAGAACTGCAGATAATGGTGTAGGTACCTTATATGGAGCTTGTGCTAGAGTTCCCATATCCATAGGAGGAATCATAGAAGAATTTCACTTTTTTATTCAAGATAACTACTCCAATGAAGCTCTCTTAGGTCAGCCCTTTATTTGTGAGAGTCGTATGGAAATTGAAGCCATGGATGATGGGTCTACCTATGCTAGGATTAAGTCTAAGGATGGAATGCAATCACTTCAAGTCATGAGAGTAAGAGTGAATCATCCTAGGAATCGATTGTCAATTAGAAATAAACCTATTGTTACTTAGGGCCATGAGAGTGCTTGTAGTGATTGTGCACCTCGATTCATGTTTGGATCTACATATGATCAAAATTTCAGATAGAATCCATTGTTGAGCGGGACAATAGTGTATATTGGTTTGACATCTTGCAACCAACCAACCTGTACAATAACTTGTCACTTTATTTTCCACATTCTAGATTAGATTTCCTTCATAAGAGTCAATTGACCAAGTTTTTTATCCAAAAAACCCAAAAACATTCTGAAACCAACAAAATCATGGAACATGATGAGAGGATTGAGCATGTGATTGAGACATCTCATTGAGGAGTTAGAGTTATGTCTTCAACAAAATTCTAACTCTCATATTATTCTTCTTTCTTCCCTTGATGAGTATGCTCTTATCCAAGAATATGCTCTCAATGTTGACAAGTGCTCAAAATTTAACCAAACACATAATGCCGTAGTTGAAACAAGGTACAAAATTGTAGTCAAAAAAATTATAGGACATACATACACACGTGAGACAATCAAACATGTGAAAAATGGTGGAGATGATGACTTACTTTTTCCAGCAAAGAGAGATAAATTTGAGAGAGTTATACATAGCCATGGAAAAGGCTTTACTATGTATCTTCATGAGATTGGTAGTGTAGATCCTAAGCTAGTTTAACCCATGATAATCTTTACTATTCCACATATTCCATGGAATATTTGCCCCGTACTATTGGGAAAGATGGATGGACTTCAAGAATCAATGAAAACCTTTTATTTTTGTTCATACACTTGTTGCTTGTTAAGCTGAGTGCTTCCAGTACAATAGGAATTAAAAAACGTTCTTTTTGAGATATCAAATTAGCTTAATGAGCTAATGATTCCAAGTGGAATCACTTGAAATGATGCACTATACACAGAGCAATCAATTCAGCCATCAAATCATTACCCTCGATTTTTTAGGACCTCTGCAGAGTTTGACTAGTGACCACCTCGATGAACGTTTCTCCAAATCTACAAAATAGAATGATTGAAATATGTCTTAACATGTAAAGGACTTAGAGATGATTCCAACAAGCTATAGAACATTGAAAACGGTGGTGAAATGACTGAGATATGAGCAATACAAAGTGACTGTGTTGAGAGACTATGACAGAGAGATCAACAAATGTAATGAATGATCTATTGTATTATGAAACAATGTTGTACATGATCATTTGCCATGATGATCAATTGCCAATGATAGATAGAGGTGTAGGATATGATGTGAGCCTTACTCGCTTAGAATGTGATCAACAAAAGCTTGGGATTGTAGTGATCTCTACCGTGTGCTTTTTACATTCATCTTTTATCGATGTTCCATTTAAAATTTGAATTTGAATTCAATTTTGGATCTCACTAAACGTGTTCCCCTAATCTAGGAGATATTCTCTCCAAATGAAGTTGTATCTTTTCTATCTAACAGCTACAAATATCAACTTTTACAAATGGTAAGAAAGTGAAGAGTCCATAGCAATGGTTCTCATGGAACTTCAAACATTTTGCACATAAACTCTTTATATCTAGCCAAGTGTGTAGGCTTGGCATTTGCACCAACACATCCCCCTCAAGCCAAAAATCGTGGCTTGGTCTCCTTATTCACTCCTCTTGAATGTCGTGCAATCCAATAATAGACTTAAACATGCAAAGTTTATACCATCTAATGCTTAAGTCAATAAGTCTGCACATTGCATATTAGTTGATACATATGGCAACTGAATTTCCTTGCTCAATAGCTTCTCTCTCACATAATGATAGTGGACCTCTATATCCTGAGTCCTAGCATGATAAATAGGATTTGCTCCAAGATGTAGTGAGCTTGTATTATCTCCAAAAATCATTAAAGGTGTAGTATGCAAACCTAAATCTGTATATAACAAATTCGATCCATATGGCCTCTTGAGTAGCATTGCCCAATCCTCTATACTCTCCCTCTGTAGAAGATAAAGCATCACTAGATTGATTCTTTGAAGACCATGAATAGGTTTGTCACCTACAAAGGATATGTAGCCTGAGGTACTCCTTCTATCATCTTTGCAACCTGCCCAATCTACATCTGAGTATATCTTGATGTCTAAAACTGAAGTATAAGGAAAGCATAATCCTTGATTTTGAGTGCCATTAAGGTACTTCAAAATCCTCTTGGTAGCTTCCAAATGAGGTGCCCTAGGTTTGTGCATAACTTGACTTTAGACACTTACTCAATAAGCAATATCAATCCTTGTCAATGTAGCATAGTTCAAGCCTCCCACTATGCTCCTGCAATATTCTCAAGCACATCACGCTCATGAGCACTTAACGTTTGTTTTACCTCCATTGGAGTGCTTGCTACCTTGGCATCCTGCAAATAAAACTTCTTTAACATGTCCTATATATACTTTGTTTGAGTAATGTGAATTCCAAAGTTAGTGTAGACTAACTCAAGTCCAAGACAATACTTTAGTGTTCCTAGATCACTCATTTTGAACTCCTGCATCATTTGATTCTTAATCTGCTTGATGCCATTAGTATCATTACCTAGTGTGATATCATCTACATATACATATAGGTATATTAACTATGAATCACTCCTCTTAACAAAGAGAGAAGTATCTGCTTTACTCATGATGAATCCTTGATCTTGAAGGTATGTAGTCAACCTATGGTTCCATGCCCTAGGTGCCTGGTTCAATCCATAAAGATCTTTGTTCAATTTACACACATATGTTACCTTTCTTGGGTCCTCATACCTAGGAGGTTGAGACATGTACACCTCCTCTAAAATCCAGCCATTTAGAAATGCATTTTTTACATCCAAATGATACATGTTCCAGTTCTTTGATGCAGCCACACTTACCAATACCCTAATGGTTGGCACTTTGGCCACAGGTGAGAAGGTTTCTTAATAATCAAATCCTTGGGTTTGTGCAAAACCCTTAGCCACAAGTCTAGCTTTGTACCTGCTTATTTATCCATCTCAATTTCTCTTGATCTTATAGATCCATCTAGAACCAATTACCTTCATAGAATCTTTCTTTGGCACTAGCTCCCAAGTATCATTCTCCTTGAGTGCTTCAATTTCTTCATCCAGCTTCTATTATCATTCACTTCACATAAATTATTTATGATATTCTAGTTGTATTTGGTAAAGATCATGGACGAAATGAGATCGAGCATATGGAGATTTTTACATTCACAAATTATACGTATCTCCTTGTACATGTTAGGAAAACTGATTTAACTCAAGGCTCGAAGGAGAAACAAAGGATAAAGTATTTATAAACCCTCATTGTACTTCTAATATGAAATAATAAAACGTTTCGGATTCATTTAGGACTTACATCCCAAGACGTTCAAGTTTAATGCATTGAGAACTAATGCATCTCCTAAATATAGCTTGTCTTGACTTTAATCTTCAAATGCACATATTGTAATTGAAAAAAGCCCTGAAACCCTATGAAATACGCCTAAAAGGAAGTTCTTTTCAAAGTTGCATGGCTTCTTATACTATGCACCATTCTCAATACACTCTTATCAAACTTATTTCCATCATTTCATAGGAATCAATTAAGTAAGATCTCTTTATCAAAAAGTTCTTAAAAGGTTTGATGTAGTCTTTCAAATAAATGAGAAATAAAACAAGAAAAAGCGAAACTCGTTTTCTCAACTGATTCTGATTTCAATAAAAGGTTATTTGTCGAACCTTTCCCAAATGAACGTCTTTAGCTATCTATTATCGTTAGATTAATCGTTGAATATTCTAGGTTTCACTATACTATACTAATCATTGAATATTGTAGGTTTCACTATACTAAGTGTAGAGGAGGTACTAGGGTATCCACTTTTAATAAGAGCAAAAAATGTGCACCTCCAGTACTTCACCTACTCAAGGGAGGTCCTCCTTAGGGAAGTATACCCTTTAACATTTCTGTGAGCAGGCAGATCACAATAATTGCACAGTAAATGTGGACACTTAGAGAGAAGATCAATGACAATGGCAATAGCGAAGGACAAAACCACTCCTTAGTTCACACAGATGATTACAATATAGGCAAAAGAGATGCTCTAAAATTGATGCTCTCGGCTAACATGCCACTCTAGAACTTAAAGAACATCAATACAAGAGATTCTTCCAATCCGTATAATGAACACAACTAGATGCAGACTGGCCCTGATCAGTACAAAGTATGAAGACTTGCTCTAAGGGAAAGATCATGACAAAACCAATTCACTCTCTGCACAATATAGTGCTATTAGCCCTCCAGTGGGAAGCCCACGCTCTGTAACCTCAGCACACAGTGACTTCCTACAATAGGCTTATAGCCAAAGAGTGCAAGAGAGGACCCCTGTACGTATGTGTATATATGTCCTCAATAAGTACAAGTCCATTGCTTTTATAGGCTCGATTAGGCCAAGAGGGCCTTGCCGATTCCTCACGTCCACTAAATATGCGCTGATTGATTGCTCCGAAATTGGAGGGGTAGATCAAATATGCCACTAGATTTGAATTGGATCCTCAAAAATAGGCAGTCATCATGAATGGTTGGCGGAAATAGTCATTTCTCCACTTTCACTTTTACCACTTACACTTTTATTTTCACCTTTGAATGTAAGTTGAGATCCTCATTATGTGCCACCCGTGATATTGAAATGACCCTCAGAAGCACATCCTTCACATAATTCGCATAATTTTTGTAGTAGCTTTGGACCCTTACATATTGAGTGGTGGGGTGTGGGAGGTTGTGGGTGGAGTTGTGGGAGATTGTGGGGGGGTGTGGGAGGTGTGGGTGGAGTGGTGGGAGGTTGCGAGTGGTGTGGGAGGTGGGGGTGGATTGGTGGGAGGTTGTGGGGGGTGTGGGAGGTTGTGGATGGAGTGGTGG